>JAUPFT010000008.1:12201911-12604411 GCA_036936625.1 Parnassius smintheus behrii
ACCACCAAACTAGTCCCAATTTTTGCTAAGTTATTTCTTTAAAATTAGTATGGCAACCATCTTATTTTTGCCATTTTGGATTTTTTCATCACCATCAGAGTTGTCCCAGGGTGAAGGTCGTTATCAGTTAAGATACGACTCCGCCAAGTCTTACCGTTTAACCGGGCAGTAGTATACCATATCTTTGAAGACTGAACGAGGACGTCGTTTTTATTCGTATTATTCTGAGCAAAACCCTTAATGTAATATACATTACATTGGGGTACATAAAAAACATAGTCTAGCGGACTATGTTTCTTTATTTTTCTTATTATTATTTTTTGGGTATCCACCATATGTGACATCATTTCATTTTCGTATTTTTCTTAGTAAACCCTTTCATTTGATACCCATAACATGAGAGTGCATAGAAAACAACTAGTCCACCATCTTGTGCGGTCCACCATATAAGATTTTTTTTATAGAATAGGGTGACAAACGAGCACACAGTCCACCTGATGGTAAGTGGTTGCTGCGGCCCATAGACATCTACATCTATCTTCCATTGCAAATCAAAATGCAGATGCGTCGTCACCCATGAAGACTGAGATGGAATGCCTCATTTCCAGTAAAAAGGGTCTCCGGTTCTCTACACTCACCATACGAAATACAGCAGCATTAAGCTACTAGTTCACAATTCATCGCCATCTGATTTTCAAACAACCATTGTACTACCCCGCTCAGACATATTGTAGAATTCACTAACACCGGCATTTTTTTGAACCGATACGCCTTTTAAGGAAAGAGTTCCCTGTTGGTGCAAACGGTCAACGGCGGTGGTGCTCACTCATCATCTGGTGGTTGTCGCATGCTCGTTAGGTCCTCTTCTATAAAAAGTAAATGAATATTAAAGTTACAAGCAAAATAAGAGTTAACCTGATAATAAGTGGCCATTGTAGCTCATGGACAGTCTCAGATGAGGTGTTACTTCTGAAAATAGGTGAAATGCCTTACTTGGTGTTATACTGGCTAGTAAGCGGTACGCTCGTTTGCCTCCTCTACAATTATAAACAAAATCACAACATTTCCAAGTTATGTTATTAATTTTGTTTATCACACGATGGATAATATTATTTGAATATGCAGATACAGTCGTATACGGAGAACGTTATCTAAGTCATCACTGTAAGTTATTACGAAAATTATACATATCTTTGAATTTATTATCAATAAGCTAAAGCAGAGGTAAAGTTACTTTGTAAAAGTTAGTTGTACGGGGCAGAATTTATTCAGACTGTCCCCATAATGTAGTAAGTTATTTGTTTGCGCTAAACGTGGTTACTCAATGTTTAATAGAAGTTACTAAGAAAAGGTGACAAACAAATCATCATTTTAACTGGATCTACATTCCGTTTCTATGTAAGTTTTATTAAACTTTAAATTTATTTGAAGAAGTGTCTGATAATTGTCTTTGGTAATACAATGTATGTAATTTAACTTATTATTATTTTTTCTCCTTTAAAATACAAATGCTATTTAAAATGTTATCCCGGATGAACAAATCCTTGCTATTTCACTGAAAGGTATAACCCGATTTGAGGTTTCAAAATAAACCACGCTAAAAGCGTTTCCATGGGGACAAGCTAATTCAATTAATGACCAATTTCATTAACAAACGGGAAAGTTACTTAAAATGTGGTACAAAGCCAAAGTCTGTAAATCGCCCTTTCATTATTAAGATAAATAGCCTATACCTGTCTCAAGCTTGGCATGTCACAATTAATTAACTATCAACAGTTGAAAGACAAAAAAACGAAATCATTATATGGTATAGAGTGCATAATATATAGACTTGAAATTTATAACATTTAAAAGTGAACTCCTTTAAGTACGTAAGTTTTTAAGATTAAGATTCAGTGACCTGGTAATAATGCAGTAAGTCTCAGGACTGTATTTATGGCATTTCTTGAGGGAGAATTATGTTCAGAGGTGCACTTGTGATAAGGTTATGGTGAAGTGACGAGAACCGGGAAACATTTTACTTACAATCTGATGGATTGTGTACTCGTTTGTCACCGCTACTTGTATAAAATATACATCTTATCAATAAAGGTAATACCAAAAAATGATAGTGCAACTGTTTTTCTAATATAATTTACTATTAAATATTATATAAAACTGCGATTAAGCAATAAAACTGACACCCAATTTATTTTAAAACCTAATTTATTTTAATTTAAACCTAGCTCTTAATGTTTTTACGCCATTATGAAACATAAAAGTGTAAAACATTTTTATTAACTCGAATTGCCAACTCTACCCCGTCTTTAGCTGTAAGTTATTTATCAAGCTTGACTGAGTTAGGTCAAAAGTTGGCTGAAGTGGAACATGCGGCACTAGAGGATTAATGTAACATATGCACGCATGTTGCTCCAGAATGAATATTGTCCCCGGGCTTGCAATACTCGAAATAGCGATTTCATGAATTTATTATGATATGCATTGAAAAGTGCAATTCGCCTTTATTATAATGAAGTTAATTTATTAGTATTAAACTGATAAAAATACGCGCACGGTGGCGTTTATTTAACTAAATGTTATTATCTGCAGTTGTCAGTATCAAAGTGGAAGCCCAAATGTTACTTCTCTTATTTTTATGGTGCTTGCAGCTTAATCGACACCGAAAATGAAAGCGAGCTTCATCTCATGAATAACCATTACACTGTTATGTTGCTATACACTTTTTACAATTACTACTAAATTTAGATTACTGAATGAATGAAACAACAACTTGAGAGAATCAATATCTGCTCAAGCCTTGTTTACGTCACATTATCTAAACATTTACGGATTCCGACTATTAAATTGTTTTAACATATCTGTATCATTTCAATTTTTCAAAAAGACTGCACAAGGATTCTCTAATAATCCATACCATTAGATTAACGTTTGGTAACATAGTAAATTACAAAAATAGTATATATGTGTCGTAGAAGATACAGAAGTAAGAACAGTTTTAGATGTAGTCACGACCAGCAACAGTTGGACGTTAAATGCCTCCAGTCTACCCATGATACCTTTGTGGTAAATACTCGAAACGCAGGGAATTAAAATGAGTAAAATAAGTGACATTAAACGCGATGAAATCCGTAAAAATAATTTTATTAATTATCTTTTCAATTAAATAAGAATTATTTTCTAATTTTAATGGCCTCCGAATCACCCTTGTAGATACCAGAGTTTTTGGCGAACATTTTTTGTACTATCTAATGAAATGACATTCCATATCCCAGAAGACAAGGCGGAAAGAAAAACAATCGCGAGAGCCATACTAAAATATATTTATTGCTAGTCTTCTTCGAATGTTGATGTTCAGCGTTAGACAACAATTTGCGAGCCTGATAAGCCAGTAAACCCATTGTTTATACTGTGGCGGCGCTAATAAAAACAAAACAAATTATATAGAAAATTTAATATATATATTATAAACACCAAATATTAATCACCCATGTACTTTTGTTAAATACTACAAAGAACATTTTAACAGATACTTCCTGAATTTCTATACAAAAACTATGCACAATCCTTGTCTATATTATACTATTAATATGTTTCATTACAAAACTGTAACTTTTTAAGAATAGCATGATGACAAGTAACAACAGATAATATACTCCTTGTTTCATTTAACAGAACAATAGCTATTCTGTCAGGCCATTGTGTTTTTGTTGCACGCCCAGACCGAGTAATTATTGTGTAATTGTACTATAGATAATGTTCGGGAAAATTCATGAAAAATTGAGTCATCTATATTTATGTTCATTGAAATTGTTATGGGGCAATGTATTATACGCTTTTACAACAAAATTTCAGAAAATGTACAAAATTTGTCAATTGCTAAGTTGAAATGTTTTATTAAAGGAAAAATGTACAAAAAGTGTATAATATTAAATAATACATCAAGTAACTCCTGAGAATGAGGTGATCGCCACCATGGTTGTATGTACTATCAAAACATATTTAAAAAGTGTACAAATAAAATTACTGTAAAGTGAAATATGTTTAAAAAAATCCCTCTGGGTTTCTTGCTGGTTCTTCCCAGGACAGAGGTATCAGTGGTAAATAAAACATAACTTTCAATAAGTATTATGTAATAATCTATATTTAAAAAAAAATCTATTGTATTCTATTCGCTAATGCTAGTAAATTGTACTAAGAAAAATAATAAGATATTTACTAACCAGTAGGAACATTGTATAGGGAAATCAATTGAAATTGTGCAAATATTGTTAAATTTAACACATCTAATGTTATTCAATAACTAAGCAAAGAATTTTTAAACAATTAACATTTAAAAAATAACCGGTTTTATATTTTTTGTAATAGGAACAAGAAACATAAACAACTGATAATTACATTGCAGCACTTGCGCAATGTAATTAGTGGTTGTATATAAAATAAAAATAGTAAAGTGCAAATAAAGGGCGAGCCTATAGCACCAATAATTAAACGCCATCTATTAGGTAAAACCCGAACTTAACTAAAATGAAATTGGAGTCGCACATCTATTTCTAGTATAAATACAGTAATCTATGCTGGTAACTGTCAATGCTATGTAGACGACAACACTGGTGATGCGTTATATACCGGCCGTGCCAATATTTCTCAGGAAATCGTGGCCGATTACCAGGACAAACTTGTGTCTGAAATCGAGTCCTTGCTTAACAAAGTTTTCGATTGGTGGCGACTAAATTTAGTCCAATTCAATCCCCAGAAGACACAAGTTTGCGGGTTAACCGCTAAAAAGAACTCCTTTATCGTATCTTCTCAGCTTGAAGGCACTCCCCTTGATGCCTCAGCTAGCATTGGAATCCTCGTCGTCGACATATCGAATAGTGTGGTTCGAACAGTTTCGTGGTCAAGGCCAAATTAGCCTGTAAAAAGCTTGGCGTGCTCAGCAGAGCGAGACAGTATTTCATGCTGGCTACGAGCCAGCTCGCAACTTCAAAAAGCGCAAGTTTGGCCTCAAATGGAACACTGTTCTCATCTCTGGGCCGAAGCACTTCAGTGCCAGCTTCTTCCATTTGATCGCATCCAGCGCAGATCGATTCGAATCGTCAACGACCGAGTTCTAACTGATCGGCTCGATTCACTTTCACTGCGTAGGGATGTTTCATCCCTTTGCGTTTTCTATAGTATTTACCAAGAGGGCTATTCTGATTAATTGTTCGGATTAGCTCCAGCCGTCAAATTTCACGAGAGCAGATTGTGACAAAATTTATGATGCCATGATCACCATCTGGATGCTTGGCGATCCAACACTCTGCGTTTTGCTAGAAGTTTTCTCCCTCGTACAACTTCTCTGTAGAATTGTTTACCACCAGCGACTTTCCCGGACCAATACAACCTATGGACCGTCAAGAAAAGAACTGGTGATCCTCTGTCTTAAAGGTCCGCAACGCATGCGGTTGTTCATAGGCGGTGGTAGCCACCTACCATCAGGTAAGTCCCATGCTTGTTTGTCCCCTCGTACATAAAAAATGTCGAGAAAGAAATGGAGTGAAGAAAGCAGTGGTGGTCAGGAAAGCCGTAAGTCAAATCTGAGGAGAAACAGTAGAAGAGGGACGCGTACAGGCTAGAGTACGCGCGTAGAATTGTTCTCATTATTAATTCTGAAAACTTATGATTTCAAAACAATGCAAGCATTCTCAAAAAAAATCCAAAAAAAGTAACCAAAATTTCGAAAATTCTACTAATTTTTTGACTGAGCAAAATAAAGGATTGAAAGAAGGAATCGCTAAGCTAGACGGACAAATTAAGAAGGGCAGGAATTATATAGCTATATAGCTTTTGAAAGAAAAAAATATGGGATATGTGAGAATGTAGAAGTAAAACAAAATTGGAAATCAAGAACGTTCTAAGAAAGAATGACGAGGTAAAACACATTTTATCAAAACATGTATAAGCCTATCCAAGACTATCGGCTACCAAATGATATGTATACAGTTTCCTTTTATTTCTTTTCATTTTTTTAAAAAGTACGTTACTTCCACTCTACTATTTTCTCCAGTATCGTTGAGGCAGTTTATAACCATACATTTTACAAGAACAAACATCCAGACCCGGAACAATTACTTGTAGGCCTTACAAATACTTTTTCCGTGTGGTATTTGAACCCGCGGCCCATAGCGCTGTAACTCATTGCAAAGCCCCTGCGCCACTACGCCGTCAAGTCTTTGAAAAGAGAGAATATATTAAAAACATTACTGTAATTTGGGATGCCATTTACTATAAAAAAAAAATTGAAAAAATGAGAGGAGCTTAATAAAAAAACTGATTAAAACCCCGAACGTGGTAGAGCCATGTTGCAGATATGAGTAGTTATGTTGTTGCGCAAATGGGTCGGAGAACTTGAGATACTTTTAATAGATAACGAGGCATTACATCTTAGTCCCCAGGGGTGACAACGCGTCTGCGTTTTTATTTGTAATCGAAGATAGATGTAGATGTCCATGACCACAGCAACCACTTAAAGTCTCGATTTCAGACACAAGCTTTTCCCGGTCATCGGCAGCGTAGTCCCGAAAAATATTGGCACGGCCGGTGTTAAAAAAATAATGTTGTTAGTAACTGAATCTGCAATATGTACTAATATGTGTATCTTAGCTTATATAAAGTAATTATAACACACTAATAATACGTACGTACTTAATAGGAAAATATTAAAATAATTCGTGCGAATATAAAATCATACTCAGTCCCCCATTAAAAAAATTCTTTACCCTGCCAAACTGTCCTCTGGAGATAAGTATAATATTCAAAACTTCATGTTTTTGCGTACTCTCGGAAAACAAGGTTTTGCAAACAATACCCAAGAGTGAATAAATAATAATAAAGCAGGTACAAGGCTCACTCTTTTACATTCCACGTGAGTTGTTTTAAGCGGGTGACGAATTCCAATGTAAGGGATAAATATAGTGCTTGTATTTTATTACGAATTCTCAATGCTATTTTTAGTATCAAAATAAATGGAAGTAGCTAATATTATGAAATTGTAAACACATAACACTTTCTATATAATGAATTGTAGTGTTGGAAATGATGGACACCCATAATATTCAGAAAATATAACTGTACTCTCAAAGAAAATAAATTATTCGGATTTATTCCTGCTGCCAATTTTTACTGTCATATACTGTGGCAAAATTCCTTCTAAAGCACCTTTATGGTTACCAATGTCCTACCCCGCACGTCCATATTGTAGAATTTCTAACACCAGCAGATTTCGTCATTTTAGGATAAATTTATTATTTTTTTATTAATAAAAGTCATTTTATTATTATTGTAAGTATTTTTATTTTTTACTTAACCGCAGGTTCGGAACAAAACCTCTGTCCTACGAAGAACCAGCGAAAATCCAGCGAGAATTTTTACAATGTAAATGTTACCACATGAAAGATTGTACAAAAAATTTACAAAAGTAAGTTTAGAAACAGCTTGGAAGCGACCACCTCATTCCCAGTAATTATTATCAGCCAGGTGTTAAATTATATTGTAGTAACCCTTTTTTGCATGCGGCAGGAACTTACGCAACTTCAATACAGCTTGTATTGAAGTTTTAATTGAATTGAAGTTTTATTAAAGGAAAAATGTACAAAAAGTGTATAATATTAAATAATACATCAAGTAACTCCTGAGAATGAGGTGATCGCCACCATGGTTGTATGTACTATCAAAACATATTTAAAAAGTGTACAAATAAAATTACTGTAAAGTGAAATATGTTTAAAAAAATCCCTCTGGGTTTCTTGCTGGTTCTTCCCAGGACAGAGGTATCAGTGGTAAATAAAACATAACTTTCAATAAGTATTATGTAATAATCTATATTTAAAAAAAAATCTATTGTATTCTATTCGCTAATGCTAGTAAATTGTACTAAGAAAAATAATAAGATATTTACTAACCAGTAGGAACATTGTATAGGGAAATCAATTGAAATTGTGCAAATATTGTTAAATTTAACACATCTAATGTTATTCAATAACTAAGCAAAGAATTTTTAAACAATTAACATTTAAAAAATAACCGGTTTTATATTTTTTGTAATAGGAACAAGAAACATAAACAACTGATAATTACATTGCAGCACTTGCGCAATGTAATTAGTGGTTGTATATAAAATAAAAATAGTAAAGTGCAAATAAAGGGCGAGCCTATAGCACCAATAATTAAACGCCATCTATTAGGTAAAACCCGAACTTAACTAAAATGAAATTGGAGTCGCACATCTATTTCTAGTATAAATACAGTAATCTATGCTGGTAACTGTCAATGCTATGTAGACGACAACACTGGTGATGCGTTATATACCGGCCGTGCCAATATTTCTCAGGAAATCGTGGCCGATTACCAGGACAAACTTGTGTCTGAAATCGAGTCCTTGCTTAACAAAGTTTTCGATTGGTGGCGACTAAATTTAGTCCAATTCAATCCCCAGAAGACACAAGTTTGCGGGTTAACCGCTAAAAAGAACTCCTTTATCGTATCTTCTCAGCTTGAAGGCACTCCCCTTGATGCCTCAGCTAGCATTGGAATCCTCGTCGTCGACATATCGAATAGTGTGGTTCGAACAGTTTCGTGGTCAAGGCCAAATTAGCCTGTAAAAAGCTTGGCGTGCTCAGCAGAGCGAGACAGTATTTCATGCTGGCTACGAGCCAGCTCGCAACTTCAAAAAGCGCAAGTTTGGCCTCAAATGGAACACTGTTCTCATCTCTGGGCCGAAGCACTTCAGTGCCAGCTTCTTCCATTTGATCGCATCCAGCGCAGATCGATTCGAATCGTCAACGACCGAGTTCTAACTGATCGGCTCGATTCACTTTCACTGCGTAGGGATGTTTCATCCCTTTGCGTTTTCTATAGTATTTACCAAGAGGGCTATTCTGATTAATTGTTCGGATTAGCTCCAGCCGTCAAATTTCACGAGAGCAGATTGTGACAAAATTTATGATGCCATGATCACCATCTGGATGCTTGGCGATCCAACACTCTGCGTTTTGCTAGAAGTTTTCTCCCTCGTACAACTTCTCTGTAGAATTGTTTACCACCAGCGACTTTCCCGGACCAATACAACCTATGGACCGTCAAGAAAAGAACTGGTGATCCTCTGTCTTAAAGGTCCGCAACGCATGCGGTTGTTCATAGGCGGTGGTAGCCACCTACCATCAGGTAAGTCCCATGCTTGTTTGTCCCCTCGTACATAAAAAATGTCGAGAAAGAAATGGAGTGAAGAAAGCAGTGGTGGTCAGGAAAGCCGTAAGTCAAATCTGAGGAGAAACAGTAGAAGAGGGACGCGTACAGGCTAGAGTACGCGCGTAGAATTGTTCTCATTATTAATTCTGAAAACTTATGATTTCAAAACAATGCAAGCATTCTCAAAAAAAATCCAAAAAAAGTAACCAAAATTTCGAAAATTCTACTAATTTTTTGACTGAGCAAAATAAAGGATTGAAAGAAGGAATCGCTAAGCTAGACGGACAAATTAAGAAGGGCAGGAATTATATAGCTATATAGCTTTTGAAAGAAAAAAATATGGGATATGTGAGAATGTAGAAGTAAAACAAAATTGGAAATCAAGAACGTTCTAAGAAAGAATGACGAGGTAAAACACATTTTATCAAAACATGTATAAGCCTATCCAAGACTATCGGCTACCAAATGATATGTATACAGTTTCCTTTTATTTCTTTTCATTTTTTTAAAAAGTACGTTACTTCCACTCTACTATTTTCTCCAGTATCGTTGAGGCAGTTTATAACCATACATTTTACAAGAACAAACATCCAGACCCGGAACAATTACTTGTAGGCCTTACAAATACTTTTTCCGTGTGGTATTTGAACCCGCGGCCCATAGCGCTGTAACTCATTGCAAAGCCCCTGCGCCACTACGCCGTCAAGTCTTTGAAAAGAGAGAATATATTAAAAACATTACTGTAATTTGGGATGCCATTTACTATAAAAAAAAAATTGAAAAAATGAGAGGAGCTTAATAAAAAAACTGATTAAAACCCCGAACGTGGTAGAGCCATGTTGCAGATATGAGTAGTTATGTTGTTGCGCAAATGGGTCGGAGAACTTGAGATACTTTTAATAGATAACGAGGCATTACATCTTAGTCCCCAGGGGTGACAACGCGTCTGCGTTTTTATTTGTAATCGAAGATAGATGTAGATGTCCATGACCACAGCAACCACTTAAAGTCTCGATTTCAGACACAAGCTTTTCCCGGTCATCGGCAGCGTAGTCCCGAAAAATATTGGCACGGCCGGTGTTAAAAAAATAATGTTGTTAGTAACTGAATCTGCAATATGTACTAATATGTGTATCTTAGCTTATATAAAGTAATTATAACACACTAATAATACGTACGTACTTAATAGGAAAATATTAAAATAATTCGTGCGAATATAAAATCATACTCAGTCCCCCATTAAAAAAATTCTTTACCCTGCCAAACTGTCCTCTGGAGATAAGTATAATATTCAAAACTTCATGTTTTTGCGTACTCTCGGAAAACAAGGTTTTGCAAACAATACCCAAGAGTGAATAAATAATAATAAAGCAGGTACAAGGCTCACTCTTTTACATTCCACGTGAGTTGTTTTAAGCGGGTGACGAATTCCAATGTAAGGGATAAATATAGTGCTTGTATTTTATTACGAATTCTCAATGCTATTTTTAGTATCAAAATAAATGGAAGTAGCTAATATTATGAAATTGTAAACACATAACACTTTCTATATAATGAATTGTAGTGTTGGAAATGATGGACACCCATAATATTCAGAAAATATAACTGTACTCTCAAAGAAAATAAATTATTCGGATTTATTCCTGCTGCCAATTTTTACTGTCATATACTGTGGCAAAATTCCTTCTAAAGCACCTTTATGGTTACCAATGTCCTACCCCGCACGTCCATATTGTAGAATTTCTAACACCAGCAGATTTCGTCATTTTAGGATAAATTTATTATTTTTTTATTAATAAAAGTCATTTTATTATTATTGTAAGTATTTTTATTTTTTACTTAACCACAGGTTCGGAACAAAACCTCTGTCCTACGAAGAACCAGCGAAAATCCAGCGAGAATTTTTACAATGTAAATGTTACCACATGAAAGATTGTACAAAAAATTTACAAAAGTAAGTTTAGAAACAGCTTGGAAGCGACCACCTCATTCCCAGTAATTATTATCAGCCAGGTGTTAAATTATATTGTAGTAACCCTTTTTTGCATGCGGCAGGAACTTACGCAACTTCAATACAGCTTGTATTGAAGAAGCGATTGAGATTTAACTGTCAAAGCTAAAGACTGGGTGTAGCGGCATCGTTTCTGGGACACCTGAGATTTTAAGCGAGATTGAGAGGTTCTGCGGGCAGTTGTACACATACACTGTTTTTATTGTCAAGAAAAACAGATGATTCAACAGGGCTCAGTCTTCCCTATTTAAAAACACATTGATGTTCAGATTTTCATCATTTGTTGTTGTAAATTTAATACATATAGTTTTACTGCCGTTTAAATATTTTTAACGTTAAGTCAGGGTACTAACTTTGATATTGCATTACTCGTTTCGTCAAATTTGAATAATTGATGTTTCCTACAATGGAAATTAAGTCACTAGTAGTTTTGGTAAAACAGCTTCTGGTATTGCAGATTATAATGGACGGTAGTACTCAATCATCATCAGATGAGTCGTGTGCTCGTTTGTCCCCTCTTCTGTTAAAATATTTTAACTTAGCGATCAGCCACCGTAGAGTCTACATCACCTGAGGATGCCTCGTGTAGAGGCGAAACACGTGTCGTATTATCGTCGATGGTGTGTCTTTCCTGGAATAGTGGTGTTGGAAGTAGTGATTCTGGTATTAGTGGTGTTAGGAGTAGTGGTGCTGGGACTAGTGGTGACGGAATTAGTGCACGCAATTGAGTGAGGGCGGGAGGTGCTCTTCAATCCAGGTAGGACACATCATTGTATTTTGTTAGCGGAAGGTTGCAAATTAATCAATATTGTTATAAAAAATATGTTCTTTTTTTAATTTATAGTAACGAGGAAGATATCAGTACAACTAATCTTAAGTGGCTATGGCAGTTCGTGGACTCCTGCAAGCAATTTCAAGCAAAGAATGCCTCAAATGTGTTAATACGTCGGCCGCACGGAAAGTTGTGCGAAAATTATTAATAAAACAGGTTGTAAGTATATAAATATATTCATTGTTTTTCGAAGTATTCTCCTTTTTATTTTAAACATTTTTTCATACGTTCGAACTATTTTTCAAAACAATATGACCATTGGTTTGGTGGCATGTTTTCAACGTGTTGATTGAACGCCGTAACCGTCTCTTCGGAGCTTGTAAAAGTGAAGTCTCTCATCAAATCTTTAATTTTAGGAAAAACAAAGAAACGACAGAGCACAAGGTCCGGACTGCTGCGGAATGCTGAACGGATCACGAGCTCTACTTTCTCAGAGGCCAAAAGTAAGTGTTTTTGTATTATTGGCGGTGTGCAAAGAACAAGATGCGGTTTCTCGGTCTTCTTTCTCGAACTTTTTCAAGAACAGCGGGTAAACAACTGGTGAGGTACCACTCGGCATTAACATATACACAAACAAATAGAAATAGTTATTTAGTTTGTAGTATTCTTTCATCACGAGAGTTTTTTACTTGCGTTTTTAATTTATTGATTGATAAGTAAATATTATATAGATAATGGTATCTTTTTATAAATACTTAGTCATACATTCACCCAAAAACCAGCCGCGAGTTTTATTCATTTAGTTGAGTGTGCTCAGTTGCAACCGCACACGTAACCCTGGAGCTCAGTACTTAAAATCGGAAACGGAAGCCCAGATGTTACATATCTTATTTTATCGCGTTTGCGGCGTAATTGACGCTAAATACGCAAACGAGTAGCATGTATAAATACCTTACTGCTGTGTTGGTATACACATTTTACAATACTATTGAAATCGATTACTGAAAGAATGAAAAAAATGAATTCTAAAAGAATCAGTTTTTCTCAATACTCGTTCACGTAACTTTATTCTTAGTTTTTATAATTCCAAAATAAAATTGATTTAACATATCAGTATCGAAACTCTTAATTATAATTTAAAAAAAAAAAAGATCTTCAAAAGAATTAAAAAAATCCGTACTTCTTGACTAACGCATGCATGCGCCGCTAATATAAGAGTTGAGCCCTTGCAGTTATAGTCACGACAGCAACAATTGGAGGTTAAACACCTCAGTCCACCTAATATTCCAGTATTTTAAAACACCCGAGACGTCTGAAATTAAAATAAGTGAAAGCAAGCGCGATAAAATATGTAAAATCGGTTTTATTAAACTATATTTTCTAATGAAATAAGATTTTTGGAGTTTATCGGTGTTTACTCCTAAAGAATCGATTTTTATTTATAAGCCCGGGGTAAAGCTGATAATTTATGGGGAGTCAAATCAAGCGTTACGTTATGTATTCATGTATCCATGACTAATGATTATGTAATGTATTTTGATGAAGATAAATTCTATAAATAATGTAAATAAATGTAGCATATTTTCAGTAACATAAATACTCGTTCACCTACCCTCACTTACTAATCTATATATTGTATAATCGTAAGGATTAAACTTAAGTCGTACGTCGGAACTGGCACACACACTTTTTCTGGAAATCGTTAAAATGTTAACGACTTCCAAAACATCTTTAGTCTAGACTTCGCGAAACATTTATGTTCAGAGTTAGGCAACAGTTTGTGAGCAGCAGAAAAGCAGAGTAGATTACTTATTGTTTGTATTGTGGCGGCGCAAATAAAACTAAAAGAATTGATATGGTAAATACAATATGTTATTCTATATAAGTATACCGTATCGAATATTAAGTACCCAAGTAGCTTAAATCATAAACTTCAGGAACTTTACATTTTAACAGGTATAGATACTTCGATTAAAACTACTTTTACGGATTCCAGCGCGATTAATTTATTTTATTATTAATACCCAACTTTTCGGGTATAAGAAATATTTTTGTTAATAAAATAATTAAAATTTCCTAATTTCAATAGTGATGGAGGCTAGGTACCACCACCTGCTTGGGACCCTGTAAATAAAAAATTTAAACTAAACCCAAGCATACTACTGAAAGACTTCAAGACATAGTAAGTTCATTTTTCGTAGATCGGACTTTAAATAATCAAAGCTGAAGGTACTCTGGGTTAACACACATATCTGGACATCAGTCACCTCAGTCCCCCGTGACCATGGTTGCTGGAAAGCACCCGAGACATCGAGTATTAAAAATAAAATAAATTAAACGCGATAAAATCCTTAAAAGTAGTTTTAATCAATGTGTAGTGTTCGCAATTTCCATAAATGGTCCTATACTTACATTACATTTATAATACATATTATAATTTTTCATTACAAAACTCTAACTATTTAAGAATAGTTGCTCACATATATTTTTCTAATTACAGAACAATAGCTATTCTGTCAGGCTATTGTAAAGTAGTAGAACTCCCAGTCAGAGTAATTATCGTGTAATTACACTGCGGAAAATATTTAGAATATTCATTAAAACTAAGTCATCATGACATATAATTTGTAAGTCAGCACTATTTTTCTAACTCTAGAGATGACAAGGAAAATTCTAAATTTTTTAATGATGTTACAGTTAGCTGTCGTGTTCTTTAATAATACTGAGAAAAAAGTTTATAGTTTAGTTATGTGCCTTACTGTTCTTATTTTTTATTATTGATAGGTAAATAGATACAGGTAGGAAAATACAACCATGTAAAACCATGGCAATGCTAGAGTATCTACTGTCTCTATGAGTTTGCTCTGAAATACGGTCTCGTGGACCGAATTTTATGTAGTTCCTCAGTCATTTCATAATCTTAACTTAATAACCATAGGGTTACCATATTCTTGCGTTTAAATTTGGGAATAAATATGGATAGGAATTTATTTTGTTATATGGATGAGAACCCAAGAAGCAGAAGAAATTATGTTTAAAGCTTCTTTAGTATGGTACAATGAAACAAATTTTACTTTTATTTATTTTATTTGTAAGAAGAGAAGGATTGTAATATAACAGAAAATAGTGTGGAGTGTAAATAATTGGTGGACTGTGAGAACTTTACAGCTTTGGTATAGGTCTTTAGAGGGATAGAGAAATGGAAAAAGTGACTCACCTTAAGAAGTGTTCATTGGGCTCATTCCAATTTAAGTAGATGTGATTTAGTAGTACCACCTCAAGCTGTTATGCGGTCTGTAATTAATAATTGACAGAGTGAAAAGGAAGTTGATTTTATTATTGTTTTTTAAAAGATTAATGCGAGCTTGAAAATTCAGATTTCTATCAATTATTACAATTAAATACTTGAATTCTATTATGACAAGAACAGTTAAAGACATCATTATAATTAAGACTTAACTAAATAAGAATTAACTGCCTCGTTGGTCTAGCGGTTGTAGTAGTGCGACTGCTGATCATGAGGTCCTGGGTTCGAATCCGGGGTCGGGCCAAAAAATCAATTATTGAGTTTTTCAGTCATGAAAATCTGAGTAGCTGCCCGGAGTCAGGAAGTTGGTGGTGTCACACCCCCGTGCCTCGGAAAGCTCGTAAAGCCGTTGGTCCTGCGCCTGATCTCTCTCCGGTCGTATCGGTTTACCGACCTATCGGATTATGAGAGTGAGGAAATAGAGAGTGCACCTGTGCTTGCATGCATACACTTGGGCACTATAATCCTGTCCTGCGCCTTTGGCTAGCCACCGTTGAGGCAGGCCGCCGTGGCCAAAATTCGGTCTGTAGGACATTATTATAATTAAGACAAATATGTGCTTTCATAAGGACATTACATGAAATATATATGTAAGTTTTTTTTCAATGAGAATGACATATATTACTATGCGTTAGCCAGTTCATAATTACGTTAAAGCCTTTTTGGACATACAGATATATTTCTTCCCATGTATCGCCGCTGAATAAAAGCGCAATATCATTGGCAAGAAACAAGTTCCATTTTACAATTTTAACTGGCACATGTTGTTTATATAGGTCAAAAACAGGGTAGGACCTAAAATACTACCTTGTTGTACGCCATTAGAAACGGGAAAATCATCACTAATCTAATTTCTTATTTTGACACATTGCGATCGGTTAATGAAATAACTTTCAAATAATTTCAATTGCCATCTTCTGACATCCGGGTTGAGATATCTGTGTTCCTAATTAAAACTGTGTGTATTATTTAATAACAAGAGCATCTCCTTGCGACTACATTGGCACTGCCATGAGTTAACTTAATTAACTCTTAACTTAACGTTACTAGTTAAAGTAATTTAAAGTAAGTGACGAAAACTGCAACTTGAACCTCTAAAATGTGGCATTCTATCTTAATCCCCATGGGTAATGATCTATCTTTATTTATTTATCTGATGAATCCAAATCATATAACTTACCTCATGGAGTTCATCAAAATCCTTTTTTATAAATAATGTTGAAAATAAACGCAAATTGTTATTCATAAACTTTGTACTAACAAAATTTCTTATCATGTTGCGTTCAAAGAAAATATCTATCTCCTCCTCTACTCCGACAAGACCGGAGAGATAGTCAGAGTGACGCCCATAAGAGTGAAAGAAATAGAGTGCACATGTATTTGCCCACATAATCATCTGCCGAGATTGAAATTTGGTTTAGAGTATTGAAATAATACTAGTTTTTACGGAATTTATCGCGTATATTTAACTTTTTAATACCCGACGTTTCGAGAGCTTTACAGCACCCATGGTCAAGGGGAAGGACTGAGATGTTTAACGTCCAGATGTCATAGTTAACCGCGGTTACCATAGATTAAAATTTAACTTTTGTTCCGATCTATACAGTATGTACTTATGGTATCATGAAGCCTTGCAGATGTATGCTTGGGTTGGGATTTAATTTTATTTATTATAGGATCCCAAGCAGACTGCAGACTTCAGACTTCCCGGAGCGTCGATTCTTCACATCAGTCTGTGAACATGTACAGGATCGCCCCCGTCACTACATCAGATTTGGTAGACCACAAATCCTCGCTAAAGAACACCGATTCCTTCCAAGGATGATTCGCGAGGCTATTGAAATCAAAAAACACCCTAATTTCAATAGAGAAGATGGCTGGGTGCTACCATCTGCTTGGGATCCTATAATAAATAAAATTAAATCCCAACCCAAGCATACAACTGCAAGGCTTCATGATACCATAAGTACATACTGTGTAGATCGGAACAAAAGATAAATTTTAATCTATGGTAACCGCGGTTAACTATGACATCTGAACGTTAAACATCTCAGTCCTTCCCGTGACCATGGGTGCTGTAAAGCTCTCGAAACATCGGGTATTAAAAAGTTAAATATACGCGATAAATTCCGTAAAAACTAGTATTATTTCAATGTGTAGTGTTCGCGTAAATATAAGAAATCATTGGTTTAGAGTACATGAGTATTATTAATTTAAATAATATAAATGTATCGTATAACAAGCACATTATGCAAATGTGATCAAAATCATGACAAACGAGTGTACAGTTTACAACTATTTGTCATATAAAATATTCTCAGCTTACGTCGGTATTTAGTATGAATGTCGGGATTAACTACAAACTTCACAATCTTAAAATTTGTGTAATATACCTGTGATTGCCCACACAATCAGTTCAGTCTAGAGGACATTAGTATTATTTATTTAAATAATGTAAATGTAACGTATAACAGGCATATTATGTAAATGCGATCAAAATTACAATAAACGAATGTACAGTTTACAAGTAGTTGTCATATAAAATATTCTCAGCTCAGGTGGGTATTCAAGGCGAATGTCGGTATTAACCACAAACTTCACAATCTCAAAATTTGTGTGATATAATGTGAAAACAACTTTATATTCTACGTTGTTAAGTTTGAGCTTAAACTCTATATTGTCTCAAAGAAAAATAACAAAGTTCATACTTAATAAATGAAGCACTGTTTTCATTTTATATGACTGTCTATTAATAATAAATTTTACACATTGTCAGAGCTGACTTGTGATGTTACTCTTACAACGTTATATTAAACAAAAGAACTACGTCATATTATACAGTTCAAAATACTTAAATAATGATAATGACAACCTTAGCATAAACAGGCTTCTCTTTAACTAAAGGGAGGCTGTTTATGCTTGATTTACTCATTAAAATTCATTTTAAATATAATTTGCTTTCACATGACAATTCAAACCAATCAACTTATTACATCACACAATTTATGTGATATGAAAGGTTGTCGCGAGCTTTACCTATTTTATAAAAAACATAATTTTTTTCTTAGAATTACCTAGTTATGTTAATATCAAGTTACATATTGTATTTTTGTTTATTTACATAGGTACTTGATTTAACCTAATTTTTGGAGGCTTTCAATAAAAGATTGGTTTTAGAATGTTTATTTACTATTAATTTATTTTTATCTTTTAGCTGTCGTTGGACAATTTTCTGAGTCGCATTATTTCATTTAATGCGTCATTATTGGTTATGATCGCCTATTTAGTTCCAGCATCTTGAAATATTTTATCGCTAGCATATAACATCAGACAGCAGATTGACCATTCTCGGTCCCTGCAACATTTGATCGAGCACCACCAAACTAGTCCCAATTTTTGCCAAGTTATTTCTTTAAAATTAGTATGGCAACCATCTTATTTTTGCCATTTTGGATTTTTCATCACCATCAGAGTTGTCCCAGGGTGAAGGTCGTTATCAGTTAAGATACGACTCCGCCAAGTCTTACCGTTTAACCGGGCAGTAGTATACCATATCTTTGAAGACTGAACGAGGACGTCGTTTTTATTCGTATTATTCTGAGCAAAACCCTTAATGTAATATACATTACATTGGGGTACATAAAAAACATAGTCTAGCGGACTATGTTTCTTTATTTTTCTTATTATTATTTTTTGGGTATCCACCATATGTGACATCATTTCATTTTCGTATTTTTCTTAGTAAACCCTTTCATTTGATACCCATAACATGAGAGTGCATAGAAAACAACTAGTCCACCATCTTGTGCGGTCCACCATATAAGATTTTTTATAGAATCTTAGGGTGACAAACGAGCACACAGTCCACCTGATGGTAAGTGGTTGCTGCGGCCCATAGACATCTACATCTATCTTCCATTGCAAATCAAAATGCAGATGCGTCGTCACCCATGAGGACTGAGATGGAATGCCTCATTTCCAGTAAAAAGGGTCTCCGGTTCTCTACACTCACCATACGAAATACGGCAGCATTAAGCTACTAGTTCACAATTCATCGCCATCTGATTTTCAAACAACCATTGTACTACCCCGCTCAGACATATTGTAGAATTCACTAACACCGGCATTTTTTTGAACCGATACGCCTTTTAAGGAAAGAGTTCCCTGTTGGTGCAAACGGTCAACGGCGGTGGTGCTCACTCATCATCTGGTGGTTGTCGCATGCTCGTTAGGTCCTCTTCTATAAAAAGTAAATGAATATTAAAGTTACAAGCAAAATAAGAGTTAACCTGATAATAAGTGGCCATTGTAGCTCATGGACAGTCTCAGATGAGGTGTTACTTCTGAAAATAGGTGAAATGCCTTACTTGGTGTTATACTGGCTAGTAAGCGGTACGCTCGTTTGCCTCCTCTACAATTATAAACAAAATCACAACATTTCCAAGTTATGTTATTAATTTTGTTTATCACACGATGGATAATATTATTTGAATATGCAGATACAGTCGTATACGGAGAACGTTATCTAAGTCATCACTGTAAGTTATTACGAAAATTATACATATCTTTGAATTTATTATCAATAAGCTAAAGCAGAGGTAAAGTTACTTTGTAAAAGTTAGTTGTACGGGGCAGAATTTATTCAGACTGTCCCCATAATGTAGTAAGTTATTTGTTTGCGCTAAACGTGGTTACTCAATGTTTAATAGAAGTTACTAAGAAAAGGTGACAAACAAATCATCATTTTAACTGGATCTACATTCCGTTTCTATGTAAGTTTTATTAAACTTTAAATTTATTTGAAGAAGTGTCTGATAATTGTCTTTGGTAATACAATGTATGTAATTTAACTTATTATTATTTTTTCTCCTTTAAAATACAAATGCTATTTAAAATGTTATCCCGGATGAACAAATCCTTGCTATTTCACTGAAAGGTATAACCCGATTTGAGGTTTCAAAATAAACCACGCTAAAAGCGTTTCCATGGGGACAAGCTAATTCAATTAATGACCAATTTCATTAACAAACGGGAAAGTTACTTAAAATGTGGTACAAAGCCAAAGTCTGTAAATCGCCCTTTCATTATTAAGATAAATAGCCTATACCTGTCTCAAGCTTGGCATGTCACAATTAATTAACTATCAACAGTTGAAAGACAAAAAAACGAAATCATTATATGGTATAGAGTGCATAATATATAGACTTGAAATTTATAACATTTAAAAGTGAACTCCTTTAAGTACGTAAGTTTTTAAGATTAAGATTCAGTGACCTGGTAATAATGCAGTAAGTCTCAGGACTGTATTTATGGCATTTCTTGAGGGAGAATTATGTTCAGAGGTGCACTTGTGATAAGGTTATGGTGAAGTGACGAGAACCGGGAAACATTTTACTTACAATCTGATGGATTGTGTACTCGTTTGTCACCGCTACTTGTACAAAATATACATCTTATCAATAAAGGTAATACCAAAAAATGATAGTGCAACTGTTTTTCTAATATAATTTACTATTAAATATTATATAAAACTGCGATTAAGCAATAAAACTGACACCCAATTTATTTTAAAACCTAATTTATTTTAATTTAAACCTAGCTCTTAATGTTTTTACGCCATTATGAAACATAAAAGTGTAAAACATTTTTATTAACTCGAATTGCCAACTCTACCCCGTCTTTAGCTGTAAGTTATTTATCAAGCTTGACTGAGTTAGGTCAAAAGTTGGCTGAAGTGGAACATGCGGCACTAGAGGATTAATGTAACATATGCACGCATGTTGCTCCAGAATGAATATTGTCCCCCGGGCTTGCAATACTCGAAATAGCGATTTCATGAATTTATTATGATATGCATTGAAAAGTGCAATTCGCCTTTATTATAATGAAGTTAATTTATTAGTATTAAACTGATAAAAATACGCGCACGGTGGCGTTTATTTAACTAAATGTTATTATCTGCAGTTGTCAGTATCAAAGTGGAAGCCCAAATGTTACTTCTCTTATTTTTATGGTGCTTGCGGCTTAATCGACACCGAAAATGAAAGCGAGCTTCATCTCATGAATAACCATTACACTGTTATGTTGCTATACACTTTTTACAATTACTACTAAATTTCGATTACTGAATGAATGAAACAACAACTTGAGAGAATCAATATCTGCTCAAGCCTTGTTTACGTCACATTATCTAAACATTTACGGATTCCGACTATTAAATTGTTTTAACATATCTGTATCATTTCAATTTTTCAAAAAGACTGCACAAGGATTCTCTAATAATCCATACCATTAGATTAACGTTTGGTAACATAGTAAATTACAAAATAGTATATATGTGTCGTAGAAGATACAGAAGTAAGAACAGTTTTAGATGTAGTCACGACCAGCAACAGTTGGACGTTAAATGCCTCCAGTCTACCCATGATACCTTTGTGGTAAATACTCGAAACGCAGGGAATTAAAATGAGTAAAATAAGTGACATTAAACGCGATGAAATCCGTAAAAATAATTTTATTAATTATCTTTTCAATTAAATAAGAATTATTTTCTAATTTTAATGGCCTCCGAATCACCCTTGGTAGATACCAGAGTTTTTGGCGAACATTTTTTGTACTATCTAATGAAATGACATTCCATATCCCAGAAGACAAGGCGGAAAGAAAAACAATCGCGAGAGCCATACTAAAATATATTTATTGCTAGTCTTCTTCGAATGTTGATGTTCAGCGTTAGACAACAATTTGCGAGCCTGATAAGCCAGTAAACCCATTGTTTATACTGTGGCGGCGCTAATAAAAACAAAACAAATTATATAGAAAATTTAATATATATTATAAACACCAAATATTAATCACCCATGTACTTTTGTTAAATACTACAAAGAACATTTTAACAGATACTTCCTGAATTTCTATACAAAAACTATGCACAATCCTTGTCTATATTATACTATTAATATGTTTCATTACAAAACTGTAACTTTTTAAGAATAGCATGATGACAAGTAACAACAGATAATATACTCCTTGTTTCATTTAACAGAACAATAGCTATTCTGTCAGGCCATTGTGTTTTTGTTGCACGCCCAGACCGAGTAATTATTGTGTAATTGTACTATAGATAATGTTCGGGAAAATTCATGAAAAATTGAGTCATCTATATTTATGTTCATTGAAATTGTTATGGGGCAATGTATTATACGCTTTTACAACAAAATTTCAGAAAATGTACAAAATTTGTCAATTGCTAAGTTGAAATGTTTTATTAAAGGAAAAATGTACAAAAAGTGTATAATATTAAATAATACATCAAGTAACTCCTGAGAATGAGGTGATCGCCACCATGGTTGTATGTACTATCAAAACATATTTAAAAAGTGTACAAATAAAATTACTGTAAAGTGAAATATGTTTAAAAAAATCCCTCTGGGTTTCTTGCTGGTTCTTCCCAGGACAGAGGTATCAGTGGTAAATAAAACATAACTTTCAATAAGTATTATGTAATAATCTATATTTAAAAAAAAATCTATTGTATTCTATTCGCTAATGCTAGTAAATTGTACTAAGAAAAATAATAAGATATTTACTAACCAGTAGGAACATTGTATAGGGAAATCAATTGAAATTGTGCAAATATTGTTAAATTTAACACATCTAATGTTATTCAATAACTAAGCAAAGAATTTTTAAACAATTAACATTTAAAAAATAACCGGTTTTATATTTTTTGTAATAGGAACAAGAAACATAAACAACTGATAATTACATTGCAGCACTTGCGCAATGTAATTAGTGGTTGTATATAAAATAAAAATAGTAAAGTGCAAATAAAGGGCGAGCCTATAGCACCAATAATTAAACGCCATCTATTAGGTAAAACCCGAACTTAACTAAAATGAAATTGGAGTCGCACATCTATTTCTAGTATAAATACAGTAATCTATGCTGGTAACTTTCAATGCTATGTAGACGACAACACTGGTGATGCGTTATATACCGGCCGTGCCAATATTTCTCAGGAAATCGTGGCCGATTACCAGGACAAACTTGTGTCTGAAATCGAGTCCTTGCTTAACAAAGTTTTCGATTGGTGGCGACTAAATTTAGTCCAATTCAATCCCCAGAAGACACAAGTTTGCGGGTTAACCGCTAAAAAGAACTCCTTTATCGTATCTTCTCAGCTTGAAGGCACTCCCCTTGATGCCTCAGCTAGCATTGGAATCCTCGTCGTCGACATATCGAATAGTGTGGTTCGAACAGTTTCGTGGTCAAGGCCAAATTAGCCTGCAAAAAGCTTGGCGTGCTCAGCAGAGCGAGACAGTATTTCATGCTGGCTACGAGCCAGCTCGCAACTTCAAAAAGCGCAAGTTTGGCCTCAAATGGAACACTGTTCTCATCTCTGGGCCGAAGCACTTCAGTGCCAGCTTCTTCCATTTGATCGCATCCAGCGCAGATCGATTCGAATCGTCAACGACCGAGTTCTAACTGATCGGCTCGATTCACTTTCACTGCGTAGGGATGTTTCATCCCTTTGCGTTTTCTATAGTATTTACCAAGAGGGCTATTCTGATTAATTGTTCGGATTAGCTCCAGCCGTCAAATTTCACGAGAGCAGATTGTGACAAAATTTATGATGCCATGATCACCATCTGGATGCTTGGCGATCCAACACTCTGCGTTTTGCTAGAAGTTTTCTCCCTCGTACAACTTCTCTGTAGAATTGTTTACCACCAGCGACTTTCCCGGACCAATACAACCTATGGACCGTCAAGAAAAGAACTGGTGATCCTCTGTCTTAAAGGTCCGCAACGCATGCGGTTGTTCATAGGCGGTGGTAGCCACCTACCATCAGGTAAGTCCCATGCTTGTTTGTCCCCTCGTACATAAAAAATGTCGAGAAAGAAATGGAGTGAAGAAAGCAGTGGTGGTCAGGAAAGCCGTAAGTCAAATCTGAGGAGAAACAGTAGAAGAGGGACGCGTACAGGCTAGAGTACGCGCGTAGAATTGTTCTCATTATTAATTCTGAAAACTTATGATTTCAAAACAATGCAAGCATTCTCAAAAAAAATCCAAAAAAAGTAACCAAAATTTCGAAAATTCTACTAATTTTTTGACTGAGCAAAATAAAGGATTGAAAGAAGGAATCGCTAAGCTAGACGGACAAATTAAGAAGGGCAGGAATTATATAGCTATATAGCTTTTGAAAGAAAAAAATATGGGATATGTGAGAATGTAGAAGTAAAACAAAATTGGAAATCAAGAACGTTCTAAGAAAGAATGACGAGGTAAAACACATTTTATCAAAACATGTATAAGCCTATCCAAGACTATCGGCTACCAAATGATATGTATACAGTTTCCTTTTATTTCTTTTCATTTTTTTAAAAAGTACGTTACTTCCACTCTACTATTTTCTCCAGTATCGTTGAGGCAGTTTATAACCATACATTTTACAAGAACAAACATCCAGACCCGGAACAATTACTTGTAGGCCTTACAAATACTTTTTCCGTGTGGTATTTGAACCCGCGGCCCATAGCGCTGTAACTCATTGCAAAGCCCCTGCGCCACTACGCCGTCAAGTCTTTGAAAAGAGAGAATATATTAAAAACATTACTGTAATTTGGGATGCCATTTACTATAAAAAAAAATTGAAAAAATGAGAGGAGCTTAATAAAAAAACTGATTAAAACCCCGAACGTGGTAGAGCCATGTTGCAGATATGAGTAGTTATGTTGTTGCGCAAATGGGTCGGAGAACTTGAGATACTTTTAATAGATAACGAGGCATTACATCTTAGTCCCCAGGGGTGACAACGCGTCTGCGTTTTTATTTGTAATCGAAGATAGATGTAGATGTCCATGACCACAGCAACCACTTAAAGTCTCGATTTCAGACACAAGCTTTTCCCGGTCATCGGCAGCGTAGTCCCGAAAAATATTGGCACGGCCGGTGTTAAAAAAATAATGTTGTTAGTAACTGAATCTGCAATATGTACTAATATGTGTATCTTAGCTTATATAAAGTAATTATAACACACTAATAATACGTACGTACTTAATAGGAAAATATTAAAATAATTCGTGCGAATATAAAATCATACTCAGTCCCCCATTAAAAAAATTCTTTACCCTGCCAAACTGTCCTCTGGAGATAAGTATAATATTCAAAACTTCATGTTTTTGCGTACTCTCGGAAAACAAGGTTTTGCAAACAATACCCAAGAGTGAATAAATAATAATAAAGCAGGTACAAGGCTCACTCTTTTACATTCCACGTGAGTTGTTTTAAGCGGGTGACGAATTCCAATGTAAGGGATAAATATAGTGCTTGTATTTTATTACGAATTCTCAATGCTATTTTTAGTATCAAAATAAATGGAAGTAGCTAATATTATGAAATTGTAAACACATAACACTTTCTATATAATGAATTGTAGTGTTGGAAATGATGGACACCCATAATATTCAGAAAATATAACTGTACTCTCAAAGAAAATAAATTATTCGGATTTATTCCTGCTGCCAATTTTTACTGTCATATACTGTGGCAAAATTCCTTCTAAAGCACCTTTATGGTTACCAATGTCCTACCCCGCACGTCCATATTGTAGAATTTCTAACACCAGCAGATTTCGTCATTTTAGGATAAATTTATTATTTTTTTATTAATAAAAGTCATTTTATTATTATTGTAAGTATTTTTATTTTTTACTTAACCACAGGTTCGGAACAAAACCTCTGTCCTACGAAGAACCAGCGAAAATCCAGCGAGAATTTTTACAATGTAAATGTTACCACATGAAAGATTGTACAAAAAATTTACAAAAGTAAGTTTAGAAACAGCTTGGAAGCGACCACCTCATTCCCAGTAATTATTATCAGCCAGGTGTTAAATTATATTGTAGTAACCCTTTTTTGCATGCGGCAGGAACTTACGCAACTTCAATACAGCTTGTATTGAAGAAGCGATTGAGATTTAACTGTCAAAGCTAAAGACTGGGTGTAGCGGCATCGTTTCTTTCTTTATTCTTTATTGTACACACAATAAGTTGGTAACAATTATTAAATATTTAAATAAATGTACAAAGGCGAGCTTAACCCTAATAAGAGTTCTCTTCCAGCAAATATATAGGTTTCTGGGACACCTGAGATTTTAAGCGAGATTGAGAGGTTCTGCGGGCAGTTGTACACATACACTGTTTTTTATTGTCAAGAAAAACAGATGATTCAACAGGGCTCAGTCTTCCCTATTTAAAAACACATTGATGTTCAGATTTTCATCATTTGTTGTTGTAAATTTAATACATATAGTTTTACTGCCGTTTAAATATTTTTAACGTTAAGTCAGGGTACTAACTTTGATATTGCATTACTCATTTCGTCAAATTTGAATAATTGATGTTTCCTACAATGGAAATTAAGTCACTAGTAGTTTTGGTAAAACAGCTTCTGGTATTGCAGATTATAATGGACGGTAGTACTCAATCATCATCAGATGAGTCGTGTGCTCGTTTGTCCCCTCTTCTGTTAAAATATTTTAACTTAGCGATCAGCCACCGTAGAGTCTACATCACCTGAGGATGCCTCGTGTAGAGGCGAAACACGTGTCGTATTATCGTCGATGGTGTGTCTTTCCTGGAATAGTGGTGTTGGAAGTAGTGATTCTGGTATTAGTGGTGTTAGGAGTAGTGGTGCTGGGACTAGTGGTGACGTAATTAGTGCACGCAATTGAGTGAGGGCGGGAGGTGCTCTTCAATCCAGGTAGGACACATCATTGTATTTTGTTAGCGGAAGGTTGCAAATTAATCAATATTGTTATAAAAAATATGTTCTTTTTTTAATTTATAGTAACGAGGAAGATATCAGTACAACTAATCTTAAGTGGCTATGGCAGTTCGTGGACTCCTGCAAGCAATTTCAAGCAAAGAATGCCTCAAATGTGTTAATACGTCGGTCGCACGGAAAGTTGTGCGAAAATTATTAATAAAACAGGTTGTAAGTATATAAATATATTCATTGTTTTTCGAAGTATTCTCCTTTTTATTTTAAACATTTTTTCATACGTTCGAACTATTTTTCAAAACAATATTACCATTGGTTTGGTGGCATGTTTTCAACGTGTTGATTGAACGCCGTAACCGTCTCTTCGGAGCTTGTAAAAGTGAAGTCTCTCATCAAATCTTTAATTTTAGGAAAAACAAAGAAACGACAGAGCACAAGGTCCGGACTGCTGCGGAATGCTGAACGGATCACGAGCTCTACTTTCTCAGAGGCCAAAAGTAAGTGTTTTTGTATTATTGGCGGTGTGCAAAGAACAAGATGCGGTTTCTCGGTCTTCTTTCTCGAACTTTTTCAAGAACAGCGGGTAAACAACTGGTGAGGTACCACTCGGCATTAACATATACACAAACAAATAGAAATAGTTATTTAGTTTGTAGTATTCTTTCATCACGAGAGTTTTTTACTTGCGTTTTTAATGTATTGATTGATAAGTAAATATTATATAGATAATGGTATCTTTTTATAAATACTTAGTCATACATTCACCCAAAAACCAGCCGCGAGTTTTATTCATTTAGTTGAGTGTGCTCAGTTGCAACCGCACACGTAACCCTGGAGCTCAGTACTTAAAATCGGAAACGGAAGCCCAGATGTTACATATCTTATTTTATCGCGTTTGCGGCGTAATTGACGCTAAATACGCAAACGAGTAGCATGTATAAATACCTTACTGCTGTGTTGGTATACACATTTTACAATACTATTGAAATCGATTACTGAAAGAATGAAAAAAATGAATTCTAAAAGAATCAGTTTTTCTCAAGACTCGTTCACGTAACTTTATTCTTAGTTTTTATAATTCCAAAATAAAATTGATTTAACATATCAGTATCGAAACTCTTAATTATAATTTAAAAAAAAAAAGATCTTCAAAAGAATTAAAAAAATCCGTACTTCTTGACTAACGCATGCATGCGCCGCTAATATAAGAGTTGAGCCCTTGCAGTTATAGTCACGACAGCAACAATTGGAGGTTAAACACCTCAGTCCACCTAATATTCCAGTATTTTAAAACACCCGAGACGTCTGAAATTAAAATAAGTGAAAGCAAGCGCGATAAAATATGTAAAATCGGTTTTATTAAACTATATTTTCTAATGAAATAAGATTTTTGGAGTTTATCGGTGTTTACTCCTAAAGAATCGATTTTTATTTATAAGCCCGGGGTAAAGCTGATAATTTATGGGGAGTCAAATCAAGCGTTACGTTATGTATTCATGTATCCATGACTAATGATTATGTAATGTATTTTGATGAAGATAAATTCTATAAATAATGTAAATAAATGTAGCATATTTTCAGTAACATAAATACTCGTTCACCTACCCTCACTTACTAATCTATATATTGTATAATCGTAAGGATTAAACTTAAGTCGTACGTCGGAACTGACACACACTTTTTCTGGAAATCGTTAAAATGTTAACGACTTCCAAAACATCTTTAGTCTAGACTTCGCGAAACATTTATGTTCAGAGTTAGGCAACAGTTTGTGAGCAGCAGAAAAGCAGAGTAGATTACTTATTGTTTGTATTGTGGCGGCGCAAATAAAACTAAAAGAATTGATATGGTAAATACAATATGTTATTCTATATAAGTATACCGTATCGAATATTAAGTACCCAAGTAGCTTAAATCATAAACTTCAGGAACTTTACATTTTAACAGGTATAGATACTTCGATTAAAACTACTTTTACGGATTCCAGCGCGATTAATTTATTTTATTATTAATACCCAACTTTTCGGGTATAAGAAATATTTTTGTTAATAAAATAATTAAAATTTCCTAATTTCAATAGTGATGGAGGCTAGGTACCACCACCTGCTTGGGACCCTGTAAATAAAAAATTTAAACTAAACCCAAGCATACTACTGAAAGACTTCAAGACATAGTAAGTTCATTTTTCGTAGATCGGACTTTAAATAATCAAAGCTGAAGGTACTCTGGGTTAACACACATATCTGGACATCAGTCACCTCAGTCCCCCGTGACCATGGTTGCTGGAAAGCACCCGAGACATCGAGTATTAAAAATAAAATAAATTAAACGCGATAAAATCCTTAAAAGTAGTTTTAATCAATGTGTAGTGTTCGCAATTTCCATAAATGGTCCTATACTTACATTACATTTATAATACATATTATAATTTTTCATTACAAAACTCTAACTATTTAAGAATAGTTGCTCACATATATTTTTCTAATTACAGAACAATAGCTATTCTGTCAGGCTATTGTAAAGTAGTAGAACTCCCAGTCAGAGTAATTATCGTGTAATTACACTGCGGAAAATATTTAGAATATTCATTAAAACTAAGTCATCATGACATATAATTTGTAAGTCAGCACTATTTTTCTAACTCTAGAGATGACAAGGAAAATTCTAAATTTTTTAATGATGTTACAGTTAGCTGTCGTGTTCTTTAATAATACTGAGAAAAAAGTTTATAGTTTAGTTATGTGCCTTACTGTTCTTATTTTTTATTATTGATAGGTAAATAGATACAGGTAGGAAAATACAACCATGTAAAACCATGGCAATGCTAGAGTATCTACTGTCTCTATGAGTTTGCTCTGAAATACGGTCTCGTGGACCGAATTTTATGTAGTTCCTCAGTCATTTCATAATCTTAACTTAATAACCATAGGGTTACCATATTCTTGCGTTTAAATTTGGGAATAAATATGGATAGGAATTTATTTTGTTATATGGATGAGAACCCAAGAAGCAGAAGAAATTATGTTTAAAGCTTCTTTAGTATGGTACAATGAAACAAATTTTACTTTTATTTATTTTATTTGTAAGAAGAGAAGGATTGTAATATAACAGAAAATAGTGTGGAGTGTAAATAATTGGTGGACTGTGAGAACTTTACAGCTTTGGTATAGGTCTTTAGAGGGATAGAGAAATGGAAAAAGTGACTCACCTTAAGAAGTGTTCATTGGGCTCATTCCAATTTAAGTAGATGTGATTTAGTAGTACCACCTCAAGCTGTTATGCGGTCTGTAATTAATAATTGACAGAGTGAAAAGGAAGTTGATTTTATTATTGTTTTTTAAAAGATTAATGCGAGCTTGAAAATTCAGATTTCTATCAATTATTACAATTAAATACTTGAATTCTATTATGACAAGAACAGTTAAAGACATCATTATAATTAAGACTTAACTAAATAAGAATTAACTGCCTCGTTGGTCTAGCGGTTGTAGTAGTGCGACTGCTGATCATGAGGTCCTGGGTTCGAATCCGGGGTCGGGCCAAAAAATCAATTATTGAGTTTTTCAGTCATGAAAATCTGAGTAGCTGCCCGGAGTCAGGAAGTTGGTGGTGTCACACCCCCGTGCCTCGGAAAGCTCGTAAAGCCGTTGGTCCTGCGCCTGATCTCTCTCCGGTCGTATCGGTTTACCGACCTATCGGATTATGAGAGTGAGGAAATAGAGAGTGCACCTGTGCTTGCATGCATACACTTGGGCACTATAATCCTGTCCTGCGCCTTTGGCTAGCCACCGTTGAGGCAGGCCGCCGTGGCCAAAATTCGGTCTGTAGGACATTATTATAATTAAGACAAATATGTGCTTTCATAAGGACATTACATGAAATATATATGTAAGTTTTTTTTCAATGAGAATGACATATATTACTATGCGTTAGCCAGTTCATAATTACGTTAAAGCCTTTTTGGACATACAGATATATTTCTTCCCATGTATCGCCGCTGAATAAAAGCGCAATATCATTGGCAAGAAACAAGTTCCATTTTACAATTTTAACTGGCACATGTTGTTTATATAGGTCAAAAACAGGGTAGGACCTAAAATACTACCTTGTTGTACGCCATTAGAAACGGGAAAATCATCACTAATCTAATTTCTTATTTTGACACATTGCGATCGGTTAATGAAATAACTTTCAAATAATTTCAATTGCCATCTTCTGACATCCGGGTTGAGATATCTGTGTTCCTAATTAAAACTGTGTGTATTATTTAATAACAAGAGCATCTCCTTGCGACTACATTGGCACTGCCATGAGTTAACTTAATTAACTCTTAACTTAACGTTACTAGTTAAAGTAATTTAAAGTAAGTGACGAAAACTGCAACTTGAACCTCTAAAATGTGGCATTCTATCTTAATCCCCATGGGTAATGATCTATCTTTATTTATTTATCTGATGAATCCAAATCATATAACTTACCTCATGGAGTTCATCAAAATCCTTTTTTATAAATAATGTTGAAAATAAACGCAAATTGTTATTCATAAACTTTGTACTAACAAAATTTCTTATCATGTTGCGTTCAAAGAAAATATCTATCTCCTCCTCTACTCCGACAAGACCGGAGAGATAGTCAGAGTGACGCCCATAAGAGTGAAAGAAATAGAGTGCACATGTATTTGCCCACATAATCATCTGCCGAGATTGAAATTTGGTTTAGAGTATTGAAATAATACTAGTTTTTACGGAATTTATCGCGTATATTTAACTTTTTAATACCCGACGTTTCGAGAGCTTTACAGCACCCATGGTCAAGGGGAAGGACTGAGATGTTTAACGTCCAGATGTCATAGTTAACCGCGGTTACCATAGATTAAAATTTAACTTTTGTTCCGATCTATACAGTATGTACTTATGGTATCATGAAGCCTTGCAGATGTATGCTTGGGTTGGGATTTAATTTTATTTATTATAGGATCCCAAGCAGACTGCAGACTTCAGACTTCCCGGAGCGTCGATTCTTCACATCAGTCTGTGAACATGTACAGGATCGCCCCCGTCACTACATCAGATTTGGTAGACCACAAATCCTCGCTAAAGAACACCGATTCCTTCCAAGGATGATTCGCGAGGCTATTGAAATCAAAAAACACCCTAATTTCAATAGAGAAGATGGCTGGGTGCTACCATCTGCTTGGGATCCTATAATAAATAAAATTAAATCCCAACCCAAGCATACAACTGCAAGGCTTCATGATACCATAAGTACATACTGTGTAGATCGGAACAAAAGATAAATTTTAATCTATGGTAACCGCGGTTAACTATGACATCTGAACGTTAAACATCTCAGTCCTTCCCGTGACCATGGGTGCTGTAAAGCTCTCGAAACATCGGGTATTAAAAAGTTAAATATACGCGATAAATTCCGTAAAAACTAGTATTATTTCAATGTGTAGTGTTCGCGTAAATATAAGAAATCATTGGTTTAGAGTACATGAGTATTATTAATTTAAATAATATAAATGTATCGTATAACAAGCACATTATGCAAATGTGATCAAAATCATGACAAACGAGTGTACAGTTTACAACTATTTGTCATATAAAATATTCTCAGCTTACGTCGGTATTTAGTATGAATGTCGGGATTAACTACAAACTTCACAATCTTAAAATTTGTGTAATATACCTGTGATTGCCCACACAATCAGTTCAGTCTAGAGGACATTAGTATTATTTATTTAAATAATGTAAATGTAACGTATAACAGGCATATTATGTAAATGCGATCAAAATTACAATAAACGAATGTACAGTTTACAAGTAGTTGTCATATAAAATATTCTCAGCTCAGGTGGGTATTCAAGGCGAATGTCGGTATTAACCACAAACTTCACAATCTCAAAATTTGTGTGATATAATGTGAAAACAACTTTATATTCTACGTTGTTAAGTTTGAGCTTAAACTCTATATTGTCTCAAAGAAAAATAACAAAGTTCATACTTAATAAATGAAGCACTGTTTTCATTTTATATGACTGTCTATTAATAATAAATTTTACACATTGTCAGAGCTGACTTGTGATGTTACTCTTACAACATTATATTAAACAAAAGAACTACGTCATATTATACAGTTCAAAATACTTAAATAATGATAATGACAACCTTAGCATAAACAGGCTTCTCTTTAACTAAAGGGAGGCTGTTTATGCTTGATTTACTCATTAAAATTCATTTTAAATATAATTTGCTTTCACATGACAATTCAAACCAATCAACTTATTACATCACACAATTTATGTGATATGAAAGGTTGTCGCGAGCTTTACCTATTTTATAAAAAACATAATTTTTTTCTTAGAATTACCTAGTTATGTTAATATCAAGTTACATATTGTATTTTTGTTTATTTACATAGGTACTTGATTTAACCTAATTTTTGGAGGCTTTCAATAAAAGATTGGTTTTAGAATGTTTATTTACTATTAATTTATTTTTATCTTTTAGCTGTCGTTGGACAATTTTCTGAGTCGCATTATTTCATTTAATGCGTCATTATTGGTTATGATCGCCTATTTAGTTCCAGCATCTTGAAATATTTTATCGCTAGCATATAACATCAGACAGCAGATTGACCATTCTCGGTCCCTGCAACATTTGATCGAGCACCACCAAACTAGTCCCAATTTTTGCCAAGTTATTTCTTTAAAATTAGTATGGCAACCATCTTATTTTTGCCATTTTGGATTTTTTCATCACCATCAGAGTTGTCCCAGGGTGAAGGTCGTTATCAGTTAAGATACGACTCCGCCAAGTCTTACCGTTTAACCGGGCAGTAGTATACCATATCTTTGAAGACTGAACGAGGACGTCGTTTTTATTCGTATTATTCTGAGCAAAACCCTTAATGTAATATACATTACATTGGGGTACATAAAAAACATAGTCTAGCGGACTATGTTTCTTTATTTTTCTTATTATTATTTTTTGGGTATCCACCATATGTGACATCATTTCATTTTCGTATTTTTCTTAGTAAACCCTTTCATTTGATACCCATAACATGAGAGTGCATAGAAAAAAACTAGTCCACCATCTTGTGCGGTCCACCATATAAGATTTTTTTTATAGAATAGGGTGACAAACGAGCACACAGTCCACCTGATGGTAAGTGGTTGCTGCGGCCCATAGACATCTACATCTATCTTCCATTGCAAATCAAAATGCAGATGCGTCGTCACCCATGAGGACTGAGATGGAATGCCTCATTTCCAGTAAAAAGGGTCTCCGGTTCTCTACACTCACCATACGAAATACAGCAGCATTAAGATACTAGTTCACAATTCATCGCCATCTGATTTTCAAACAACCATTGTACTACCCCTCTCAGACATATTGTAGAATTCACTAACACCGGCATTTTTTTGAACCGATACGCCTTTTAAGGAAAGAGTTCCCTGTTGGTGCAAACGGTCAACGGCGGTGGTGCTCACTCATCATCTGGTGGTTGTCGCATGCTCGTTAGGTCCTCTTCTATAAAAAGTAAATGAATATTAAAGTTACAAGCAAAATAAGAGTTAACCTGATAATAAGTGGCCATTGTAGCTCATGGACAGTCTCAGATGAGGTGTTACTTCTGAAAATAGGTGAAATGCCTTACTTGGTGTTATACTGGCTAGTAAGCGGTACGCTCGTTTGCCTCCTCTACAATTATAAACAAAATCACAACATTTCCAAGTTATGTTATTAATTTTGTTTATCACACGATGGATAATATTATTTGAATATGCAGATACAGTCGTATACGGAGAACGTTATCTAAGTCATCACTGTAAGTTATTACGAAAATTATACATATCTTTGAATTTATTATCAATAAGCTAAAGCAGAGGTAAAGTTACTTTGTAAAAGTTAGTTGTACGGGGCAGAATTTATTCAGACTGTCCCCATAATGTAGTAAGTTATTTGTTTGCGCTAAACGTGGTTACTCAATGTTTAATAGAAGTTACTAAGAAAAGGTGACAAACAAATCATCATTTTAACTGGATCTACATTCCGTTTCTATGTAAGTTTTATTAAACTTTAAATTTATTTGAAGAAGTGTCTGATAATTGTCTTTGGTAATACAATGTATGTAATTTAACTTATTATTATTTTTTCTCCTTTAAAATACAAATGCTATTTAAAATGTTATCCCGGATGAACAAATCCTTGCTATTTCACTGAAAGGTATAACCCGATTTGAGGTTTCAAAATAAACCACGCTAAAAGCGTTTCCATGGGGACAAGCTAATTCAATTAATGACCAATTTCATTAACAAACGGGAAAGTTACTTAAAATGTGGTACAAAGCCAAAGTCTGTAAATCGCCCTTTCATTATTAAGATAAATAGCCTATACCTGTCTCAAGCTTGGCATGTCACAATTAATTAACTATCAACAGTTGAAAGACAAAAAAACGAAATCATTATATGGTATAGAGTGCATAATATATAGACTTGAAATTTATAACATTTAAAAGTGAACTCCTTTAAGTACGTAAGTTTTTAAGATTAAGATTCAGTGACCTGGTAATAATGCAGTAAGTCTCAGGACTGTATTTATGGCATTTCTTGAGGGAGAATTATGTTCAGAGGTGCACTTGTGATAAGGTTATGGTGAAGTGACGAGAACCGGGAAACATTTTACTTACAATCTGATGGATTGTGTACTCGTTTGTCACCGCTACTTGTATAAAATATACATCTTATCAATAAAGGTAATACCAAAAAATGATAGTGCAACTGTTTTTCTAATATAATTTACTATTAAATATTATATAAAACTGCGATTAAGCAATAAAACTGACACCCAATTTATTTTAAAACCTAATTTATTTTAATTTAAACCTAGCTCTTAATGTTTTTACGCCATTATGAAACATAAAAGTGTAAAACATTTTTATTAACTCGAATTGCCAACTCTACCCCGTCTTTAGCTGTAAGTTATTTATCAAGCTTGACTGAGTTAGGTCAAAAGTTGGCTGAAGTGGAACATGCGGCACTAGAGGATTAATGTAACATATGCATGCATGTTGCTCCAGAATGAATATTGTCCCCGGGCTTGCAATACTCGAAATAGCGATTTCATGAATTTATTATGATATGCATTGAAAAGTGCAATTCGCCTTTATTATAATGAAGTTAATTTATTAGTATTAAACTGATAAAAATACGCGCACGGTGGCGTTTATTTAACTAAATGTTATTATCTGCAGTTGTCAGTATCAAAGTGGAAGCCCAAATGTTACTTCTCTTATTTTTATGGTGCTTGCAGCTTAATCGACACCGAAAATGAAAGCGAGCTTCATCTCATGAATAACCATTACACTGTTATGTTGCTATACACTTTTTACAATTACTACTAAATTTCGATTACTGAATGAATGAAACAACAACTTGAGAGAATCAATATCTGCTCAAGCCTTGTTTACGTCACATTATCTAAACATTTACGGATTCCGACTGTTAAATTGTTTTAACATATCTGTATCATTTCAATTTTTCAAAAAGACTGCACAAGGATTCTCTAATAATCCATACCATTAGATTAACGTTTGGTAACATAGTAAATTACAAAAATAGTATATATGTGTCGTAGAAGATACAGAAGTAAGAACAGTTTTAGATGTAGTCACGACCAGCAACAGTTGGACGTTAAATGCCTCCAGTCTACCCATGATACCTTTGTGGTAAATACTCGAAACGCAGGGAATTAAAATGAGTAAAATAAGTGACATTAAACGCGATGAAATCCGTAAAAATAATTTTATTAATTATCTTTTCAATTAAATAAGAATTATTTTCTAATTTTAATGGCCTCCGAATCACCCTTGGTAGATACCAGAGTTTTTGGCGAACATTTTTTGTACTATCTAATGAAATGACATTCCATATCCCAGAAGACAAGGCGGAAAGAAAAACAATCGCGAGAGCCATACTAAAATATATTTATTGCTAGTCTTCTTCGAATGTTGATGTTCAGCGTTAGACAACAATTTGCGAGCCTGATAAGCCAGTAAACCCATTGTTTATACTGTGGCGGCGCTAATAAAAACAAAACAAATTATATAGAAAATTTAATATATATATTATAAACACCAAATATTAATCACCCATGTACTTTTGTTAAATACTACAAAGAACATTTTAACAGATACTTCCTGAATTTCTATACAAAAACTATGCACAATCCTTGTCTATATTATACTATTAATATGTTTCATTACAAAACTGTAACTTTTTAAGAATAGCATGATGACAAGTAACAACAGATAATATACTCCTTGTTTCATTTAACAGAACAATAGCTATTCTGTCAGGCCATTGTGTTTTTGTTGCACGCCCAGACCGAGTAATTATTGTGTAATTGTACTATAGATAATGTTCGGGAAAATTCATGAAAAATTGAGTCATCTATATTTATGTTCATTGAAATTGTTATGGGGCAATGTATTATACGCTTTTACAACAAAATTTCAGAAAATGTACAAAATTTGTCAATTGCTAAGTTGAAATGTTTTATTAAAGGAAAAATGTACAAAAAGTGTATAATATTAAATAATACATCAAGTAACTCCTGAGAATGAGGTGATCGCCACCATGGTTGTATGTACTATCAAAACATATTTAAAAAGTGTACAAATAAAATTACTGTAAAGTGAAATATGTTTAAAAAAATCCCTCTGGGTTTCTTGCTGGTTCTTCCCAGGACAGAGGTATCAGTGGTAAATAAAACATAACTTTCAATAAGTATTATGTAATAATCTATATTTAAAAAAAAATCTATTGTATTCTATTCGCTAATGCTAGTAAATTGTACTAAGAAAAATAATAAGATATTTACTAACCAGTAGGAACATTGTATAGGGAAATCAATTGAAATTGTGCAAATATTGTTAAATTTAACACATCTAATGTTATTCAATAACTAAGCAAAGAATTTTTAAACAATTAACATTTAAAAAATAACCGGTTTTATATTTTTTGTAATAGGAACAAGAAACATAAACAACTGATAATTACATTGCAGCACTTGCGCAATGTAATTAGTGGTTGTATATAAAATAAAAATAGTAAAGTGCAAATAAAGGGCGAGCCTATAGCACCAATAATTAAACGCCATCTATTAGGTAAAACCCGAACTTAACTAAAATGAAATTGGAGTCGCACATCTATTTCTAGTATAAATACAGTAATCTATGCTGGTAACTGTCAATGCTATGTAGACGACAACACTGGTGATGCGTTATATACCGGCCGTGCCAATATTTCTCAGGAAATCGTGGCCGATTACCAGGACAAACTTGTGTCTGAAATCGAGTCCTTGCTTAACAAAGTTTTCGATTGGTGGCGACTAAATTTAGTCCAATTCAATCCCCAGAAGACACAAGTTTGCGGGTTAACCGCTAAAAAGAACTCCTTTATCGTATCTTCTCAGCTTGAAGGCACTCCCCTTGATGCCTCAGCTAGCATTGGAATCCTCGTCGTCGACATATCGAATAGTGTGGTTCGAACAGTTTCGTGGTCAAGGCCAAATTAGCCTGTAAAAAGCTTGGCGTGCTCAGCAGAGCGAGACAGTATTTCATGCTGGCTACGAGCCAGCTCGCAACTTCAAAAAGCGCAAGTTTGGCCTCAAATGGAACACTGTTCTCATCTCTGGGCCGAAGCACTTCAGTGCCAGCTTCTTCCATTTGATCGCATCCAGCGCAGATCGATTCGAATCGTCAACGACCGAGTTCTAACTGATCGGCTCGATTCACTTTCACTGCGTAGGGATGTTTCATCCCTTTGCGTTTTCTATAGTATTTACCAAGAGGGCTATTCTGATTAATTGTTCGGATTAGCTCCAGCCGTCAAATTTCACGAGAGCAGATTGTGACAAAATTTATGATGCCATGATCACCATCTGGATGCTTGGCGATCCAACACTCTGCGTTTTGCTAGAAGTTTTCTCCCTCGTACAACTTCTCTGTAGAATTGTTTACCACCAGCGACTTTCCCGGACCAATACAACCTATGGACCGTCAAGAAAAGAACTGGTGATCCTCTGTCTTAAAGGTCCGCAACGCATGCGGTTGTTCATAGGCGGTGGTAGCCACCTACCATCAGGTAAGTCCCATGCTTGTTTGTCCCCTCGTACATAAAAAATGTCGAGAAAGAAATGGAGTGAAGAAAGCAGTGGTGGTCAGGAAAGCCGTAAGTCAAATCTGAGGAGAAACAGTAGAAGAGGGACGCGTACAGGCTAGAGTACGCGCGTAGAATTGTTCTCATTATTAATTCTGAAAACTTATGATTTCAAAACAATGCAAGCATTCTCAAAAAAAATCCAAAAAAAGTAACCAAAATTTCGAAAATTCTACTAATTTTTTGACTGAGCAAAATAAAGGATTGAAAGAAGGAATCGCTAAGCTAGACGGACAAATTAAGAAGGGCAGGAATTATATAGCTATATAGCTTTTGAAAGAAAAAAATATGGGATATGTGAGAATGTAGAAGTAAAACAAAATTGGAAATCAAGAACGTTCTAAGCAAGAATGACGAGGTAAAACACATTTTATCAAAACATGTATAAGCCTATCCAAGACTATCGGCTACCAAATGATATGTATACAGTTTCCTTTTATTTCTTTTCATTTTTTTAAAAAGTACGTTACTTCCACTCTACTATTTTCTCCAGTATCGTTGAGGCAGTTTATAACCATACATTTTACAAGAACAAACATCCAGACCCGGAACAATTACTTGTAGGCCTTACAAATACTTTTTCCGTGTGGTATTTGAACCCGCGGCCCATAGCGCTGTAACTCATTGCAAAGCCCCTGCGCCACTACGCCGTCAAGTCTTTGAAAAGAGAGAATATATTAAAAACATTACTGTAATTTGGGATGCCATTTACTATAAAAAAAAAATTGAAAAAATGAGAGGAGCTTAATAAAAAAACTGATTAAAACCCCGAACGTGGTAGAGCCATGTTGCAGATATGAGTAGTTATGTTGTTGCGCAAATGGGTCGGAGAACTTGAGATACTTTTAATAGATAACGAGGCATTACATCTTAGTCCCCAGGGGTGACAACGCGTCTGCGTTTTTATTTGTAATCGAAGATAGATGTAGATGTCCATGACCACAGCAACCACTTAAAGTCTCGATTTCAGACACAAGCTTTTCCCGGTCATCGGCAGCGTAGTCCCGAAAAATATTGGCACGGCCGGTGTTAAAAAAATAATGTTGTTAGTAACTGAATCTGCAATATGTACTAATATGTGTATCTTAGCTTATATAAAGTAATTATAACACACTAATAATACGTACGTACTTAATAGGAAAATATTAAAATAATTCGTGCGAATATAAAATCATACTCAGTCCCCCATTAAAAAAATTCTTTACCCTGCCAAACTGTCCTCTGGAGATAAGTATAATATTCAAAACTTCATGTTTTTGCGTACTCTCGGAAAACAAGGTTTTGCTAACAATACCCAAGAGTGAATAAATAATAATAAAGCAGGTACAAGGCTCACTCTTTTACATTCCACGTGAGTTGTTTTAAGCGGGTGACGAATTCCAATGTAAGGGATAAATATAGTGCTTGTATTTTATTACGAATTCTCAATGCTATTTTTAGTATCAAAATAAATGGAAGTAGCTAATATTATGAAATTGTAAACACATAACACTTTCTATATAATGAATTGTAGTGTTGGAAATGATGGACACCCATAATATTCAGAAAATATAACTGTACTCTCAAAGAAAATAAATTATTCGGATTTATTCCTGCTGCCAATTTTTACTGTCATATACTGTGGCAAAATTCCTTCTAAAGCACCTTTATGGTTACCAATGTCCTACCCCGCACGTCCATATTGTAGAATTTCTAACACCAGCAGATTTCGTCATTTTAGGATAAATTTATTATTTTTTTATTAATAAAAGTCATTTTATTATTATTGTAAGTATTTTTATTTTTTACTTAACCACAGGTTCGGAACAAAACCTCTGTCCTACGAAGAACCAGCGAAAATCCAGCGAGAATTTTTACAATGTAAATGTTACCACATGAAAGATTGTACAAAAAATTTACAAAAGTAAGTTTAGAAACAGCTTGGAAGCGACCACCTCATTCCCAGTAATTATTATCAGCCAGGTGTTAAATTATATTGTAGTAACCCTTTTTTGCATGCGGCAGGAACTTACGCAACTTCAATACAGCTTGTATTGAAGAAGCGATTGAGATTTAACTGTCAAAGCTAAAGACTGGGTGTAGCGGCATCGTTTCTGGGACACCTGAGATTTTAAGCGAGATTGAGAGGTTCTGCGGGCAGTTGTACACATACACTGTTTTTTATTGTCAAGAAAAACAGATGATTCAACAGGGCTCAGTCTTCCCTATTTAAAAACACATTGATGTTCAGATTTTCATCATTTTTTGTTGTAAATTTAATACATATAGTTTTACTGCCGTTTAAATATTTTTAACGTTAAGTCAGGGTACTAACTTTGATATTGCATTACTCGTTTCGTCAAATTTGAATAATTGATGTTTCCTACAATGGAAATTAAGTCACTAGTAGTTTTGGTAAAACAGCTTCTGGTATTGCAGATTATAATGGACGGTAGTACTCAATCATCATCAGATGAGTCGTGTGCTCGTTTGTCCCCTCTTCTGTTAAAATATTTTAACTTAGCGATCAGCCACCGTAGAGTCTACATCACCTGAGGATGCCTCGTGTAGAGGCGAAACACGTGTCGTATTATCGTCGATGGTGTGTCTTTCCTGGAATAGTGGTGTTGGAAGTAGTGATTCTGGTATTAGTGGTGTTAGGAGTAGTGGTGCTGGGACTAGTGGTGACGTAATTAGTGCACGCAATTGAGTGAGGGCGGGAGGTGCTCTTCAATCCAGGTAGGACACATCATTGTATTTTGTTAGCGGAAGGTTGCAAATTAATCAATATTGTTATAAAAAATATGTTCTTTTTTTAATTTATAGTAACGAGGAAGATATCAGTACAACTAATCTTAAGTGGCTATGGCAGTTCGTGGACTCCTGCAAGCAATTTCAAGCAAAGAATGCCTCAAATGTGTTAATACGTCGGTCGCACGGAAAGTTGTGCGAAAATTATTAATAAAACAGGTTGTAAGTATATAAATATATTCATTGTTTTTCGAAGTATTCTCCTTTTTATTTTAAACATTTTTTCATACGTTCGAACTATTTTTCAAAACAATATTACCATTGGTTTGGTGGCATGTTTTCAACGTGTTGATTGAACGCCGTAACCGTCTCTTCGGAGCTTGTAAAAGTGAAGTCTCTCATCAAATCTTTAATTTTAGGAAAAACAAAGAAACGACAGAGCACAAGGTCCGGACTGCTGCGGAATGCTGAACGGATCACGAGCTCTACTTTCTCAGAGGCCAAAAGTAAGTGTTTTTGTATTATTGGCGGTGTGCAAAGAACAAGATGCGGTTTCTCGGTCTTCTTTCTCGAACTTTTTCAAGAACAGCGGGTAAACAACTGGTGAGGTACCACTCGGCATTAACATATACACAAACAAATAGAAATAGTTATTTAGTTTGTAGTATTCTTTCATCACGAGAGTTTTTTACTTGCGTTTTTAATGTATTGATTGATAAGTAAATATTATATAGATAATGGTATCTTTTTATAAATACTTAGTCATACATTCACCCAAAAACCAGCCGCGAGTTTTATTCATTTAGTTGAGTGTGCTCAGTTGCAACCGCACACGTAACCCTGGAGCTCAGTACTTAAAATCGGAAACGGAAGCCCAGATGTTACATATCTTATTTTATCGCGTTTGCGGCGTAATTGACGCTAAATACGCAAACGAGTAGCATGTATAAATACCTTACTGCTGTGTTGGTATACACATTTTACAATACTATTGAAATCGATTACTGAAAGAATGAAAAAAATGAATTCTAAAAGAATCAGTTTTTCTCAAGACTCGTTCACGTAACTTTATTCTTAGTTTTTATAATTCCAAAATAAAATTGATTTAACATATCAGTATCGAAACTCTTAATTATAATTTAAAAAAAAAAGATCTTCAAAAGAATTAAAAAAATCCGTACTTCTTGACTAACGCATGCATGCGCCGCTAATATAAGAGTTGAGCCCTTGCAGTTATAGTCACGACAGCAACAATTGGAGGTTAAACACCTCAGTCCACCTAATATTCCAGTATTTTAAAACACCCGAGACGTCTGAAATTAAAATAAGTGAAAGCAAGCGCGATAAAATATGTAAAATCGGTTTTATTAAACTATATTTTCTAATGAAATAAGATTTTTGGAGTTTATCGGTGTTTACTCCTAAAGAATCGATTTTTATTTATAAGCCCGGGGTAAAGCTGATAATTTATGGGGAGTCAAATCAAGCGTTACGTTATGTATTCATGTATCCATGACTAATGATTATGTAATGTATTTTGATGAAGATAAATTCTATAAATAATGTAAATAAATGTAGCATATTTTCAGTAACATAAATACTCGTTCACCTACCCTCACTTACTAATCTATATATTGTATAATCGTAAGGATTAAACTTAAGTCGTACGTCGGAACTGGCACACACACTTTTTCTGGAAATCGTTAAAATGTTAACGACTTCCAAAACATCTTTAGTCTAGACTTCGCGAAACATTTATGTTCAGAGTTAGGCAACAGTTTGTGAGCAGCAGAAAAGCAGAGTAGATTACTTATTGTTTGTATTGTGGCGGCGCAAATAAAACTAAAAGAATTGATATGGTAAATATAATATGTTATTCTATATAAGTATACCGTATCGAATATTAAGTACCCAAGTAGCTTAAATCATAAACTTCAGGAACTTTACATTTTAACAGGTATAGATACTTCGATTAAAACTATTTTTACGGATTCCAGCGCGATTAATTTATTTTATTATTAATACCCAACTTTTCGGGTATAAGAAATATTTTTGTTAATAAAATAATTAAAATTTTCTAATTTCAATAGTGATGGAGGCTAGGTACCACCACCTGCTTGGGACCCTGTAAATAAAAAATTTAAACTAAACCCAAGCATACTACTGAAAGACTTCAAGACATAGTAAGTTCATTTTTCGTAGATCGGACTTTAAATAATCAAAGCTGAAGGTACTCTGGGTTAACACACATATCTGGACATCAGTCACCTCAGTCCCCCGTGACCATGGTTGCTGGAAAGCACCCGAGACATCGAGTATTAAAAATAAAATAAATTAAACGCGATAAAATCCTTAAAAGTAGTTTTAATCAATGTGTAGTGTTCGCAATTTCCATAAATGGTCCTATACTTACATTACATTTATAATACATATTATAATTTTTCATTACAAAACTCTAACTATTTAAGAATAGTTGCTCACATATATTTTTCTAATTACAGAACAATAGCTATTCTGTCAGGCTATTGTAAAGTAGTAGAACTCCCAGTCAGAGTAATTATCGTGTAATTACACTGCGGAAAATATTTAGAATATTCATTAAAACTAAGTCATCATGACATATAATTTGTAAGTCAGCACTATTTTTCTAACTCTAGAGATGACAAGGAAAATTCTAAATTTTTTAATGATGTTACAGTTAGCTGTCGTGTTCTTTAATAATACTGAGAAAAAAGTTTATAGTTTAGTTATGTGCCTTACTGTTCTTATTTTTTATTATTGATAGGTAAATAGATACAGGTAGGAAAATACAACCATGTAAAACCATGGCAATGCTAGAGTATCTACTGTCTCTATGAGTTTGCTCTGAAATACGGTCTCGTGGACCGAATTTTATGTAGTTCCTCAGTCATTTCATAATCTTAACTTAATAACCATAGGGTTACCATATTCTTGCGTTTAAATTTGGGAATAAATATGGATAGGAATTTATTTTGTTATATGGATGAGAACCCAAGAAGCAGAAGAAATTATGTTTAAAGCTTCTTTAGTATGGTACAATGAAACAAATTTTACTTTTATTTATTTTATTTGTAAGAAGAGAAGGATTGTAATATAACAGAAAATAGTGTGGAGTGTAAATAATTGGTGGACTGTGAGAACTTTACAGCTTTGGTATAGGTCTTTAGAGGGATAGAGAAATGGAAAAAGTGACTCACCTTAAGAAGTGTTCATTGGGCTCATTCCAATTTAAGTAGATGTGATTTAGTAGTACCACCTCAAGCTGTTATGCGGTCTGTAATTAATAATTGACAGAGTGAAAAGGAAGTTGATTTAATTATTGTTTTTTAAAAGATTAGTGCGAGCTTGAAAATTCAGATTTCTATCAATTATTACAATTAAATACTTGAATTCTATTATGACAAGAACAGTTAAAGACATCATTATAATTAAGACTTAACTAAATAAGAATTAACTGCCTCGTTGGTCTAGCGGTTGTAGTAGTGCGACTGCTGATCATGAGGTCCTGGGTTCGAATCCGGGGTCGGGCCAAAAAATCAATTATTGAGTTTTTCAGTCATGAAAATCTGAGTAGCTGCCCGGAGTCAGGAAGTTGGTGGTGTCACACCCCCGTGCCTCGGAAAGCTCGTAAAGCCGTTGGTCCTGCGCCTGATCTCTCTCCGGTCGTATCGGTTTACCGACCTATCGGATTATGAGAGTGAGGAAATAGAGAGTGCACCTGTGCTTGCATGCATACACTTGGGCACTATAATCCTGTCCTGCGCCTTTGGCTAGCCACCGTTGAGGCAGGCCGCCGTGGCCAAAATTCGGTCTGTAGGACATTATTATAATTAAGACAAATATGTGCTTTCATAAGGACATTACATGAAATATATATGTAAGTTTTTTTTCAATGAGAATGACATATATTACTATGCGTTAGCCAGTTCATAATTACGTTAAAGCCTTTTTGGACATACAGATATATTTCTTCCCATGTATTCGCCGCTGAATAAAAGCGCAATATCATTGGCAAGAAACAAGTTCCATTTTACAATTTTAACTGGCACATGTTGTTTATATAGGTCAAAAACAGGGTAGGACCTAAAATACTACCTTGTTGTACGCCATTAGAAACGGGAAAATCATCACTAATCTAATTTCTTATTTTGACACATTGCGATCGGTTAATGAAATAACTTTCAAATAATTTCAATTGCCATCTTCTGACATCCGGGTTGAGATATCTGTGTTCCTAATTAAAACTGTGTGTATTATTTAATAACAAGAGCATCTCCTTGCGACTACATTGGCACTGCCATGAGTTAACTTAATTAACTCTTAACTTAACGTTACTAGTTAAAGTAATTTAAAGTAAGTGACGAAAACTGCAACTTGAACCTCTAAAATGTGGCATTCTATCTTAATCCCCATGGGTAATGATCTATCTTTATTTATTTATCTGATGAATCCAAATCATATAACTTACCTCATGGAGTTCATCCAAATCCTTTTTTATAAATAATGTTGAAAATAAACGCAAATTGTTATTCATAAACTTTGTACTAACAAAATTTCTTATCATGTTGCGTTCAAAGAAAATATCTATCTCCTCCTCTACTCCGACAAGACCGGAGAGATAGTCAGAGTGACGCCCATAAGAGTGAAAGAAATAGAGTGCACATGTATTTGCCCACATAATCATCTGCCGAGATTGAAATTTGGTTTAGAGTATTGAAATAATACTAGTTTTTACGGAATTTATCGCGTATATTTAACTTTTTAATACCCGACGTTTCGAGAGCTTTACAGCACCCATGGTCAAGGGGAAGGACTGAGATGTTTAACGTCCAGATGTCATAGTTAACCGCGGTTACCATAGATTAAAATTTAACTTTTGTTCCGATCTATACAGTATGTACTTATGGTATCATGAAGCCTTGCAGATGTATGCTTGGGTTGGGATTTAATTTTATTTATTATAGGATCCCAAGCAGACTGCAGACTTCAGACTTCCCGGAGCGTCGATTCTTCACATCAGTCTGTGAACATGTACAGGATCGCCCCCGTCACTACATCAGATTTGGTAGACCACAAATCCTCGCTAAAGAACACCGATTCCTTCCAAGGATGATTCGCGAGGCTATTGAAATCAAAAAACACCCTAATTTCAATAGAGAAGATGGCTGGGTGCTACCATCTGCTTGGGATCCTATAATAAATAAAATTAAATCCCAACCCAAGCATACAACTGCAAGGCTTCATGATACCATAAGTACATACTGTGTAGATCGGAACAAAAGATAAATTTTAATCTATGGTAACCGCGGTTAACTATGACATCTGGACGTTAAACATCTCAGTCCTTCCCGTGACCATGGGTGCTGTAAAGCTCTCGAAACATCGGGTATTAAAAAGTTAAATATACGCGATAAATTCCGTAAAAACTAGTATTATTTCAATGTGTAGTGTTCGCGTAAATATAAGAAATCATTGGTTTAGAGTACATGAGTATTATTAATTTAAATAATATAAATGTATCGTATAACAAGCACATTATGCAAATGTGATCAAAATCATGACAAACGAGTGTACAGTTTACAACTATTTGTCATATAAAATATTCTCAGCTTACGTCGGTATTTAGTATGAATGTCGGGATTAACTACAAACTTCACAATCTTAAAATTTGTGTAATATACCTGTGATTGCCCACACAATCAGTTCAGTCTAGAGGACATTAGTATTATTTATTTAAATAATGTAAATGTAACGTATAACAGGCATATTATGTAAATGCGATCAAAATTACAATAAACGAATGTACAGTTTACAAGTAGTTGTCATATAAAATATTCTCAGCTCAGGTGGGTATTCAAGGCGAATGTCGGTATTAACCACAAACTTCACAATCTCAAAATTTGTGTGATATAATGTGAAAACAACTTTATATTCTACGTTGTTAAGTTTGAGCTTAAACTCTATATTGTCTCAAAGAAAAATAACAAAGTTCATACTTAATAAATGAAGCACTGTTTTCATTTTATATGACTGTCTATTAATAATAAATTTTACACATTGTCAGAGCTGACTTGTGATGTTACTCTTACAACATTATATTAAACAAAAGAACTACGTCATATTATACAGTTCAAAATACTTAAATAATGATAATGACAACCTTAGCATAAACAGGCTTCTCTTTAACAAAAGGGAGGCTGTTTATGCTTGATTTACTCATTAAAATTCATTTTAAATATAATTTGCTTTCACATGACAATTCAAACCAATCAACTTATTACATCACACAATTTATGTGATATGAAAGGTTGTCGCGAGCTTTACCTATTTTATAAAAAACATAATTTTTTTCTTAGAATTACCTAGTTATGTTAATATCAAGTTACATATTGTATTTTTGTTTATTTACATAGGTACTTGATTTAACCTAATTTTTGGAGGCTTTCAATAAAAGATTGGTTTTAGAATGTTTATTTACTATTAATTTATTTTTATCTTTTAGCTGTCGTTGGACAATTTTCTGAGTCGCATTATTTCATTTAATGCGTCATTATTGGTTATGATCGCCTATTTAGTTCCAGCATCTTGAAATATTTTATCGCTAGCATATAACATCAGACAGCAGATTGACCATTCTCGGTCCCTGCAACATTTGATCGAGCACCACCAAACTAGTCCCAATTTTTGCCAAGTTATTTCTTTAAAATTAGTATGGCAACCATCTTATTTTTGCCATTTTGGATTTTTTCATCACCATCAGAGTTGTCCCAGGGTGAAGGTCGTTATCAGTTAAGATACGACTCCGCCAAGTCTTACCGTTTAACCGGGCAGTAGTATACCATATCTTTGAAGACTGAACGAGGACGTCGTTTTTATTCGTATTATTCTGAGCAAAACCCTTAATGTAATATACATTACATTGGGGTACATAAAAAACATAGTCTAGCGGACTATGTTTCTTTATTTTTCTTATTATTATTTTTTGGGTATCCACCATATGTGACATCATTTCATTTTCGTATTTTTCTTAGTAAACCCTTTCATTTGATACCCATAACATGAGAGTGCATAGAAAAAAACTAGTCCACCATCTTGTGCGGTCCACCATATAAGATTTTTTTTATAGAATAGGGTGACAAACGAGCACACAGTCCACCTGATGGTAAGTGGTTGCTGCGGCCCATAGACATCTACATCTATCTTCCATTGCAAATCAAAATGCAGATGCGTCGTCACCCATGAGGACTGAGATGGAATGCCTCATTTCCAGTAAAAAGGGTCTCCGGTTCTCTACACTCACCATACGAAATACAGCAGCATTAAGCTACTATTTCACGCTGATATTCTGTGAGAGCGTGTTCCTTCCCCGGTCGAGCCGACCCATTCGTGCTACAACTATACTACTAATATAACTGCAGCATGGCTCTACCACGTAAAAAAATTAAAAGATTAAGAATGACTTAACTTAGCCAACCATGCATGTTATTCCAAATTGAACATGTATGCAAAATTTCAGCTAAATCAATTAATATGAACTGCTTTAAAATTCAATTGCAACATTCTACCCTAACATACATACTACAGTTATTTAGAAAAATATTAAGCTACCGTAGTACAATTGTTAATTTTATGGAATATAATAAAGTATTCTTTATTTTGTGTAGACTACTATTTATTACTTATAGAAAGTATTTTTTTTATTTACTACCGGTTCGGAAAATACCTGTACTAATATTACTAATATTGTTATTATTTGAAGTAATATATTTTTTTAAAGAAGAAGGGACAAACGAATGGAGAACGGTTTTATACGAGAATTAATCCAAACAATTCCACACTCCCACGCTCACAGGTAATTAATTAGTAAGCATCACCGTGGTATGACCCACCACGATAGTTACGAAAAAATGGCCTTCAGTACCCATCGGCCCCGCTACTTCTGGCCACGATGGCGACCATGGTAACGGCGGGGCAGGGGGTGCTAAGAATCTCCAGCGGAGGTTCGGTTGCCACCTACGACGACTCGACCTAGAACATGTACGCACGCACCCTGAGGACTGTCGAGAAGATCCTGGAGCTGGAAAAAGAGATAGAAAAGTTGCGCTGGAATATTAAAAAATTATCCGAGGTCCGAAGAGAGGTTGAGGACACGGTGATTCTCGAATCTGGCAACTTGTTATATCACAGGGAGGGCGACCATCTGTACCAAGGAAGTGTTGGTTTATCGTTCACAAATCTCTCGTCAACAACGTTGTAAATATTTGGAGTGTGTCGACGAGGGTTGCGTATCTTATACTCAGAATCAGTAAACGGTATTCAGTAAGGTCATACATGTTTACGCACCAACGTCGAAACATCCCAATGAGGAGTTGAAGGAAATAAATGAGGACGTTTCTAGAGAAATGCATTCCTCCAAAACTTACTATGAGGTGTGAATGGAAAACTTCAACGCAAAACTGGGCACAAGAAAGATTGGTGAGCTGAAAGTTGGTAAATTTTTGATAGACCAACGGAAACCAAAGGGCCAGCAGCTGGTCGAATTCATGGAGAAACAGGGATTCTTTATGATGAACTCTTTCTTCCAGAAGCAGCCATATAGAAAGTGGACTTGATCGTGCTCCAAAAGTTCGACAAAAAATGAGATTGAATTCATTATGATGATTAGACGGACACTGTCCAGTAATGTCTCAGTGATCGTAAAGGTGAAAACTAGCAGCGATCACCAAATGGTTAGTGGCACACTGAACCTAAACGTTAAGTTGCAGAGGTCTCGTCTAATGAAGTCAACACTTCGTCCCCCTCGTGTTCTAATCCAGAATCCCGAAACCTTTCAGCTCGAGTTACATAACCGCTTTCAGTGCCTAGAAGATTGCAATGTAGTGGACGATACGAATGACACACTCGTGGAAACTGTTCATGCGTTTGGAGCTAAGTTCCGCAAGACCCGCCACAGAAGAATACAAAAACTTGCCGATCACACTCTTAATCTCATGGCTGTTAGACGGGAGATGAGGCTGCAACCGTTAGCAGATTTGACGGCATACAGGCAACTGAACAGGCAGATCTCCAAATGCATGCGTCAGGACTTACGCAACTTTAATAGCGCTCGTATTGAAGATGCGATCAAGCGGCACCGGGGCTACAAAGTCTTTGCCAGAGATCTGTCTGCCAGAAAAAGCCAACTGTCAAAGCTGAAGACTGAGTGTGGCAGCATCGTTTCCGGGACACCTGAGATTCTGAGTGAGATGAGAGGTTCTAAGGGCAGTTGTAAACATCATCGTTGGAGCCACACGCAAATGTGTGTAACGACCCAAGAGCACGTCTTATCCGACACTATTCCGATGATATCCCAGACGTCATTCTGAGCGAGATTAGAATGGCTCTCCAGCACCTTAAATTTCATATAAAAACACATATATACAATAGCAATCCGAGAGATATTATGCTCAACATACCACGCAGCCGCATCCATTTAGCATGTTTTATCACAGAACTTGGGGGTCATCTAAACTACGCGCCAAATGGAAAAAGAATTGTCTAATTGGATTGTACACCTGTGACGTATGAAGAAAAGAGAAGAAATTGAAAATTGTACGCACTTGAACATACATCGATGTACCTAAATGTTAGTATAAAAAGTAAGTATAAAATCATTAAATTTTGTATCGATAATCTACGGTCGTAGCTGTCCGTTTATTAGTTTAGATTTGAATTTTATATGAAAATTACACACTGATTTTAGATTTCGAAGAGGCGGTGGAAGGTTATTCCAGCACCATCGGTAATCGGCACTAGCGGCATATCTGAAGCTTAATCGGAATGCGGAAGACTTATATATAGGTATGAGCAAGTTGTACACCGAAGCACTTGTTGAAATTATAGCATTGTCTCGTGCCCATTTTAACTTATTATAAAGATAGGAGGGTGTTCTCATTTTAATAGTGCCAAACAATAAAGCGGCGAAATGTAATTGCCAACGGTAATCCATTTTAAACATTTTTGCGTTGTTAATATAAGTTGTTACATGGGCACGTTTAAGTATTTTCTAACAGAAATTAAGTATTTTCTAACAGAAGATCGCGTGAGAAGTCTAGGCCACCATAGGACTAACGACACAACAGTACGCAGTGATATTTTTCCGAGAGAGAATATTGGCTCGACCGGTGTTGAAAGCGTTACTAGTACTATCGTCCGCACATCAAAGAATGTTACCAGTTTCCAACATATCATTGACATTCAGAAGGAACAGCGTTGGTGATAGCGCGTAGTCTTGTAGACCACAGCACTAATAGGCTTGTAATCGGAACATGCATGGTCTACTAGAACCTTGATGCTCTGATCAGACAGAAAACTGGTGATCCAATTGCACATTTTCTCGGAAAAAATGTAAGATGGAAGCTTCGACAGAAGCGCTTTGTGCTAAATCCGACTTAAGGCCTTCGGTACGTGCAAACAAACCGCCAAAGTCTCTTCATTGGAATCGATCGCCTGCACCTATCGGTGTGTTAGATAAATAAGTAGATCAAAAGCTGGGCGACGTCGATGGAAACCGTACTAGCAGTCACTAATCAGTTGGTGCTCCTAAAAGTATCACATGAGCTGGGTATTAATAGTCGACTTTATTATTTTGGAAAACAAGGCGGTGATGCGCTAGACCTGAAGTTGGATGGATCAAAGCGATTACCTTTTTTAGGGATTAAGTGCAAGAAAGCTGCCTAGGAGCTAGCTAGCTAGCTACCTGAATAGGAGTACCGTAAAGACGTGCCACCAGTGCCCACTCTGGAGCATACGTCTTTAACACAATTGGAGGGATTCCGTCAGACCCACTCAACTTGTGAATGTCCAAGGAGAGAAGTGTTTTACGACGTACTGAGCGCTGCGTGAATTGCACATCAGACGTAGAGCACTAACACCGTGGGATGGTTAGCGGCGTGATTGTAATTAATGGTTTTCTAACAATAAATGAAAACAAAGAAATGATACTTTTTACGATAATAATATTAACGGTCACAAAAATTTGAAATAATATTTTTCCGCTATTCTTAGGATTTGTTCTTAGTATAAACATTAGCGCACTCCTTTTTGAAACGAGGCATATTGTAATGATTCATCATCATCATCATTACATCCCTTCACAAGTCCACTGCTAAACATAGGCCCCCCAAGTAATGTAACAAAGCACGATCTGAGCCACCCGCATCCATCGACTTCCTGCAGGTCTTACCAGGTCGTCACTCCATCTAGTGGGCGGTCGCCCTACACTACGCCTACCGGTACGAGGCTGCCACTCGGGAACCTTTCCTCCCCATCGGTTATTGGTTCTTCGAGCTATATGGCCGGCCCATTGCCACTTCAGCTTACTAATCCGTTGGGCTATGTCGGTCACTCTCGTTTTACTGCGGATATTCTCATTTCTGAGTCTATTACGCGGAGAAACTCCAAGCATAGCCCTCTCCATAGCTCGCTGAGCGACCTTGAGTGACCTTGAGCGTCCTCAAACAGCCAGCAGTGAAGGACCACGTCTCAGATCCGTAAGTCATCACTGGCAACACGCACTGGTTGTACACTTTAGTTTTCAGAGATTGAGGTATACCTGACGAGAAGATGTGTCGTAATTTCCCGAACGCTGCCCAGGCGAGTTGAATCCGTTGATTGACCTCTCGGTCGAAGTTGGACTTACCTAGTCGGACTATTTGTCCCAGGTAAACGTACTCGTCAACAACTTCGAGCACTATGCTCCCAACAACTACCGGCGTAGGTGTTACATGGATATTAAACATGATCTTTGTTTTGTCCATGTTCATCTTAAGACCTATCCGTTGGGAGACACCATTGAGGTCATTGAGCATAGTGCTAAAAATGAAATGGAAAATCGAAGATGAGTGATGTACTCGCCATTGATGTTAATGCCGTATCTTTTCCAATCCAGTAGCTTGAAAACGTCTTCCAAAACGCAGCGGTGAAGAGTTTCGGGGATATAACGTCACCCTGTCTTACACCCCTCTGCAGTTAGATAGGTTTTGAACTCTGGTTCTGTAGTCGGATAGCAATCGTAGCCCTACCGTACAAACACTTCAGCACTTCAATATACCGAGGGTCAACTTGGCACCGCTGAACGGACTGTATCACCGCCCAAATTTCGACGGAATCAAAGGCTTTCTCATAGTCCACATACGCCAGGCAAAGTGGTAGATTGTACTCTTCGGTCTTATGTACAAGGTGCCGCAGGGTATGTATGTGGTCTACGGTACTGAAGCCTTTTCGAAACCGGCTTGTTCAGGTGGCTGGAAGTCGTCGAGTCTGCGTGCAAAACGATTCGTAATGACTCTCGAAAACAGCACGTAGACGCGGCTCAGAAGATAATTCGGTCTATAGTTCTTCAAGAGAGCGTTGTCGCCTTTCTTAAAGAACAATACCACCGCACTTCTGCTCCACGCCTCCGGAGTAGTGCCGCCATGGAGGACGGAATTTAAGAGCTTCTGAAGGACTTCAAGTACCGGTGTTTCACCCGCTTTCAGAACCTCCGCTGTAATTCCATCCTCGCCTAGGGCCCTGCCGTTTTTTAAATTGCTGGAGAGCCATTTTAATCTCGCTCAGACTGACGTCCGGGATATCATCGGAATAGTTTCGGGTAAGACTTGCTCCTGGATCGTTACTCACACTTGCGTGTGGCTCCAACGATGATGTGTACAGCTGCCCATAGAACCTCTCAATCTCACTCAAAATCTCAGGTGTCCCGGAAACGATGCTGCCACACTCAGTCTTCAGCTTTGACAGTTGGCTCTTTTTGGCAGACAGATCTCTGGCAAAGACTTTGGAGCCCTGGTTCCGCTCGATCGCTTCTTTAATACGAGCAGTATTAAATTTGCGTAAATCTCACCGCATGCATTTGGAGACCTGTCTGTTCAGTTGCCTGTACGCTGTCAAATCTGTTGACAATTGCAGCCTCATCTCCTGTCTAACAGTTTTGAGATTAAGAGTGTGAACTCAGAGTTTTTGTGTTCTTCTGCGGCGGATCTTGCAGAACTTAGCTCCGACCGCATGGACAGTTTCCGTGAGCTTGTCATTCATATCGTCCACTGCATTGCAATCTTCTAGGCAATGAAAGCGGTTGCGTAACTCGAGCTTAAAGGTTTGTAATGATTACTTGAAAGGATATGGAAAATGTCTTTTTCTCCAAAAGTGCAAATTGCAAAAAACGTAAGCTATCAACAAGACAGGTCTGCGAGGCGAGGAAAGCCGTCCCTACGTCGACCCTGCATACCCCGCAAGCGAAAACATTACGCGACGCGTGAGACCAACACCGCGCTTATACCCCGCGTGGAAGACTCTATTGCACAATGTTCGCCACGAGAATGAAAGACGAGCACCCGACTTGCGGAAAGCGTTCAAGAAGAAATTCATGGATTTTTTGACACGTCCCAGATCGCATATGATAGCTGTATTGCGAAAACTAGGGTAGCTCCGCTCCGCGAACCCTTTGTGATCCCAAGTCTCGAATTGATGGCAGCTCTTTTGCTTTCAAAGCTATTAGATTAGGTAGCAAATTTATATAGAGATCACTTATGCTACTAAAAGATCTACTCATGGTCTGACGCCTCCGTCGTGCTGGTCTCCGTTCATCATGGCATGAATGGAAGACCTTTGATTCCAATCGCAATACAACCTATTGTATTGACACCATTTCCCGTCAGTCGATAATCCTGTTGACGCTGCATTACGTGGCTTACTACCAGCCGCGATAGTACAATATGGCTTGTGGTACCATGGTCATGCATCGCTCCTACATAGTCCCGACTATTGTACTGTTGAGAATCAAACTATGAGCACCTGTAAAAAAAGACGTAATTTAGCACTATTTTCTGGTATGTCTACAGCACCACCTGTGCAAAATGCCGAACTTTACTGTGTTTTTATAGAAGAGGAAATAAACGAGCATGTGGCTCACCTGATGGTAAGGTAAGAAGACTACCGCCGCCCTTCAATAACTGCAACACCAAGGGAATTGCAGGTGCATTGCCGACCTTTTAGAAAAGTCTACGCTCGTTTCTTGAAGGTCCCTAAATCGTATCGGTTCGGAAAAGTTGCGGGTTGTAAACAATTCTACAGTTAGGTCGTACGAGGAACAAAACTCCATACTAAAACGCACAGTGATGGATCGGCAAGCATCCAGATGGTGAGGATGGCATCGTGAATTTTAAGGCGATGTGCGTTCGTGAAATTTGGCAGCTGTAATTAATCCGAACAATTCCTCAGAGCACTCCCCATGGTAGATACGATAGAAAACGCAAAGGGATGCAACATTCCTACGCAGTGCCAGTGAGTCGAGCCGATCAGTAAGAACTCGGTCGTTGACGATTCAAATCGCTCTGCGCTGAATGCCGTCAAGTGGATGGAGTTGGCACTGTGGCCCAATTTGGCCTCTCCTTCCAAGTCCACCAAGTTCCCCAAGACCACAAAACTGCACACTATTATTCACTATTGCACTATTAACTGCATACTGCATAATATTGTATGATATTCGATAGATATAATGCGAGCGATTTTCATCGCTAGGCAAACTCGTTTCGTAGCTTTCCAATTAATCTGTTTTTAGCAGCTCTACAACGCTTCGCGTCCCGTCGAAGATAATGTACGGATATATATTCGGACTTTGGAAAGAGTTTTGTCAGATGTAACAATTATCTAAAGACTTATTTTACGTACTGATGTTGTTCATAGTACAATTAATCAACAAACTCCTCAACAGGGACTTACGTGGCACTTTTAACCTCCGTATGCTAGCCACTTTGGAGGTCTCTTCGAAGCCAGTCTTAAAAGTTTCAAGCACCACCTACATCATGTGTTTGGAACTCGTACTTAAACTTACGACGAGATGCATACTCTTCTCCGTCAAATCGAAGTCGTGTTAAATTCACGCCCCCTTTGCGCCATAAATTTGGTTTCTACCGATACTCTCCCCTTACCACCGTCTTATTTTTTAATAGAAGTACCCTTAACGGCTCTACTTGATGTATCTTTATAGGACGAAAACCCTTACCATCTCCTACGTTGGCGCTGGATTCAAAAGTCGGTCCAGCACTTTTGGAAAAGATGGAGTAGAGAATATCTTCATCACTAACAATATGGTAGTAAGTTGCTTCACGTTCGCGGTTCTGCCATTTGCGAACCGTCTTATTAAAACTGTCGACGCTTACGTGATTGTGGATTATGTGATTGTGGCCTATAGACTCTTGTGCGATACATTCTGCTGAACCTTGATATTATTATTATTGCATCGAATGCAGCGAGCTCCTTTAGCCAGCCCCTGGATTCATGGTTGCAGGGATATTGTTGCAGTAAGTCGCCAAACCCAGTAGACAATAATTTTATTGTCTTACAATACATATTGGTTATTCAGGAATTTTTATTATTTAAACTGTAGGTTTATAGTAATTAACAAGTTCCTCCGACAAAAGATAATTTTCTATAAAGTCTATGTTTATTAAATACTCTAAATTCACGAAAGTTGATAGCATGCAATAAACTATGTTATTGTTTAAAATATTTTTATCATCTTACAATAGTCTAGTTGCACGCACACAAACACCGTGCCGAATTCGAATTCCGAACTGAAACGACGTTAGACGATGTTAGGTTTTGGGGTGTTAGGTTCATTTTCGTTACGGAATTTCAAAGCCCGTGATACAAGCTCAAAAATAATAATTTAAATTATAACAGAACACAAATTAAAATTATGAATATATAATCCATTAAGATTAAGAAATAATTTATAATTAGAATATTATCAGAATATACGACTGTTAAATTTCAGTAAATATTTTTTCTCCTTTGTTATTCTTTTTTGTTTTTCCTCCACTTATAAAACCCAAATTTCATTAGTCTTCAAAAGTCTTAAGACTGTGATGCGGAAAAGTCCCACCGATTAGGACTTCGCATGAAAACACAATGTATCTCACAAGTAATACATATTGTATTAAATAGCTTGTTTACTGCCAAGTTAATTTATTCGTATAAAAGATATGTTTTTATATTGATACGGTCACTATAAGATATTTTTGGTTAGCTAATTACGTGATAACTTAACTTAGGACCCTTATGTAGGGAGTGTATAAATTAAACGACTTGGATGACACACATGGATGAACGACATGAATCTCACATTTTTTACGGTAGAAGAACTGAGTCGCGAGAGCGAGACTTGGTTTTTTACAACTTATGTTTTTGATGGCAACTCATTTCTTTTAGTAGCTAGTCCTACTTTTTTCCTTTCTGGTAGCTTCTACTTCTTAAATACCAACAAGGTACACAATTTATTCACTGCAAATGTACTCACTGCAATGGTAGCTCGGTGGCTAATGCTCGCTGTAAATACAACAGAACGCGAGTAACCCGGGTTCGATCCCCGCCGGCACCAATGAAATTGTTAATTTCAATTTTAAGTGCTAATTAACCACGTGCTCGGCGGTGAAGGAAAACATCGTGAGGAAACTTGCATGTCTGAGGAATAAGAAAAAAAAATATTTCAAAGAAATGTGAAGTTCGTCAACACGCATTTGGGCAGCGCGGCGGACACTTCCCTGCCCTAAACCCTCTCAGAAATGAGGGGAGGCCTGAGCCCAGCTGTGGGACGTATAAAGGCTGTAATTTTACTTTTTTACTTTACTAAATGAAACTTTGTAATCATATTACATATTTATATGGGATTACAAAGTTATTTATGTAGTTAGTGTATCAGAAAACGGGACTAAAATTGCAAAATAATTTAGTTTTATTATTTGTACACTAAACACTAATTGCATTACACATTTGAAGCTTCTATGTTTGCAAGAAGTGCCTTAGAGTTTTGATGATCGGTCTGTCAGTTAGTGAGTGGAAAAATTAAGAAAATTTGACTTATTATAATTCTTAAACTACTAGTTCAAATAGAATGAAATTTGAATTTCACCTTTACCACATCGAAGTTATAGGGGAGTCGAAAATGACCTGAACTGCTTCGCGAGAAATGGATGGTACGGCCGTGCCTCTTTTTTGCTCAACTTGGCGGGAGCACTGCAGTGTCCCCAGAAATTTTATTCATGCAGATGCCCACTTTCCATGTATTTGAACTTAGACTTTGCCCAATTACAAAAGGTTTTAAGTCTCGCAAACTTTTGCAGTAGTAGGTACATTTTTTGTCTTTGTTGCCGTCGAGTAATATATCTACGACGTTGTTGTTCATTTTAGGTAATAATAAAGTTAGCGACCATAGAACTATACTGCAGAGTTTTCAATTATATAAAAATGTTCTCTCATTACTAGTCGTGGAATTTAGATATTCAAGTAACGCTAATGAAAACACTGAACGTAAGTCGTTTTCTCATTATATTATTATTGTCTGTGTCGCACACTTAACTTGGCAGTTTAACTAAGAATATCTCGGCGATGATATCACATGTTGGAATATCCACTCATGTAACAATTTTCGAAAAATGTTAGATGATGACTCGGGGTAATTATCCGTCATCACTATTTCTGGCATACCGCGTTTGCTAAACACTTTATTTTTCAATAATAATTTACGATTTTTTATTTAAATATCTCATCCGGGGAGCTAAGCTAATAAGCGATCGAGCGGAACCAGGGCTCCAAAGTCTTTGCCAGAGATCTGTCTGCCCGTAAGAGCCAACTGTCAAAGCTGAAGACTGAGTGTGGCAGCATCGTTTCCGGGACACCTGAGATTTTGAGTGTGATTGAGAGGTTCTATGGGCAGCTTTACACATCATCGTTGGAGCCACACGCAAGTGTGAGTAACGATCCAAGAGCAAGTCTTATCCGACACTATTCCGATGATATCCAGGACGTCAGTCTAAGCGAAATTAGAATGGCTCTCCAGCACCTTAAAAACGGCAGGGCCCCAGGCGAGGATGGAATTACAGCGGAGCTTCTGAAAGCGGGTGGAACACCGGTACTTGAAGTCCTTCAGAAGCTCTTCAATTCCGTCCTCCATGGTGGCACTACTCCAGAGGCGTGGAGCAGAAGTGCGGTGGTCTTGTTCTTTAAGAAAGGCGACAACGCTCTCTTGAAGAACTACAGACCGATTTCCCTTCTGAGCCGCGTATACGTGCTGTTTTCGAGAGTCATTACGAATCGTCTCGCACGCAGACTCGACGAGTTCCAGCCTCCCGAACAAGCCGGTTTCCGAAAAGGCTTCAGTACCATAGACCACATACATACCCTGCGGCAGATTGTACAGAAGACTGAAGAGTACAATTTGCCACTTTGCCTGGCGTATGTGGACTATGAGAAAGCCTTCGATTCCGTCGAAATTTGGGCGGTGCTGCAGTCCCTTCAGCGGTGCCAAGTTGACTGTCGGTATATCGAAGTGCTGAAGTATTTGTACAGTAGGGCTACGATGGCTATCCGGGTACAGAACCAGAGCTCGAAACCTATCCAACTGCAAAGAGGTGTAAGACAGGGTGACGTTATATCCCCGAAACTCTTCACCGCTGCTTTGGAAGACGTTTTCAAGCTACTGGACTGGAAAGGATACAGTATTAACATCAATGGCGAGTACATCACTCACCTTCGATTTGCCGACGATATAGTACTTATGGCAGAATCGCTGGAGGACTTAAGCACTATGCTCAATGACCTCAATAGTGCCTCCCAACGGATAGGTCTTAAGATGAACATGGACAAAACAAAGATCATGTTTAATGTCCATGTCACACCTATGCCGGTAGTTGTTGGGAGCACTATGCTCGAAGTTGTTGACGAGTACGTTTACCTGGGACAAATAGTCCGACTAGGTGAGTCCAACTTCGAACGAGAGGTCAATCGGCGGATTCAACTCGGCTGGGCAGCGTTCGGGAAATTACGACATATCTTCTCGTCACGTATACCTCACTCTTTAAAAACTAGATTGTACAACCAGTGCGTGTTGCCAGTGATGACTTACGGATCTGAGACGTGGTCCTTCACTGCTGGCCGTATGAGAACGCTCAAGGTCGCTCAGCGAGCTATGGAGAGGGCTATGCTCGGAGTTTCTCTGCGTGATAGACTCAGAAATGAGGATATCCGCAGTAGAACATAGCCCAACGGATTAGTAAGCTGAAGTGGCAATGGGCCGGCCATATGGCTCGAAGAACCGATAACCGATGGGGAAGAAAGGTTCTCGAGTGGCAGCCTCGTACCGGTAGGCGTAGTGTAGGGCGACCCCCCACTAGATGGAGTGACGACCTGGTAAGATATGCAGGAAGTCGATGGATGCAGGTGGCTCAGGACCGTGATTTGTGGCATTACTTGGGGGAGGCCTATGTTCAGCAGTGGACTTGTGAAGGGCTGTAATGATGATGATGATCCGGGGAGCTACTTAGTTTCATAGATTTAACAACTTTACATATTTCAGTACAATCAGAATCATATAGGACGAATGATCCAATCGCGACAATCACTACTATTTGACTCCAGCGTGCAGAAAAAGAGGACAAGCCTCCCGCGGCAGTTAATCAGCATACAACACAAATGAGTACTGGATTCGCCACAACCAGTTACTTGTGTTCAGCCGAGTGGGTTCCTCATTGTTCAAAGTCGGGTGACCAGGTCATGGCTACTAACAACCCGGAAACCTCCCATTCGGATAAGATGTGTCACATTAAGAAAGGATGCTTCGGTGGTTTGGTCACGTAGAAAGAATGAATGAGGAAAGAGTGACAAAGAAAATTTATGTTGCAGAAGTGAATGGCAGAGTCGGAAAGGAAAGTCCTAGCCGAAAATTTATCGACCAAATTAGGATCTGTAGTCTCTGCCTACCCCTTTTGGTGATAGGCGTGAGTGTTTATGTATGTATGTATGTATCACAATCATACACTAACATACTGTAATAATGTCCTCAGATCATTTTTTGAGCACGGCAGTCAGTCTCACCGGAGGCACCCACCCACCGGTCCGGTGACGGCCATCTGCGCAAGACAGGATTATACTCTTATGAGAGTAAGTATTTACGCACTCTAGTGCCTCGCTCTTATAGTCCAGTGGGACAGTAATTTGAAACGACTGAACTTTTAGGCGTACGAGCAAGTCTTTACGTGATTTCCGGGCACGAGTGTAAAGCACCGTCAATTTTCTGACTCCGGGCTGCTACCGAAAATTTCTTGACAGAAAAACCCAACTACCGATTTTGGCCTTACATGATATTCGAAACCGTGATCCCGTGATTAGCATTCGCGTTTACGACCACGAGACCAACGAGGTGGTATCTTGCAATAATCCTGTGAAATGTATAAAATTATATTTGTCCCGCTAAGATCAGTAACGTATTAATTAAAGTATTGATATCAGCTAACAATAAAAAGTGTTATATTATGTTAATTTCGTTTTATCAGACTAAACGGCAAGAAAGTGAAAATGGAAAACAATTTACCGTTGTCTATCTTTCCAATCGATTACAATCTAGTCTCCTTTTAAGAAAGAATGAATGAATAAACTTTTGTGACACTAAGACAATGCGATTTATTATCTTCACCGCTTTGTGACCTGGTGGGATTAAATTCAAACATTAGCTTATAATAAGTAAAAAAGCATAATATCGTTTATGACGCGAACCTAAAATCAAAATATTTATTTTCACGAAAATATTGCATTTACATTAAGCAAGAATAAACAAAATTAATGATTCTCTTTTTTGGCTGTTAACGCAGTTCACACATCTCAGCATCATTTTATTTATAAGTTTAGTTAATATAATAATTATAATATATTAATTTATACGAGCATATAAGTGTTAGTTAAATTTATAACTGGTAGAGATACTTTCGCCATATATATCATACTTAAAGATCTGTTTAGATTGCATAAACATTGTTAATTATTCTATCAATAGCAATACATTACATTTTCATGTGTCGTCATTGTAATAGCCTACTGACATACAATTTGTACCCTTACCTTTCGACCCTTAAACTGTTAGACATACCCTCAAAATATAATATTTTGTAAAAGTCTAACAAACAAAATTTTTGGAATAATACTAAAAAAACTACCATTTATTTGCACAATGTCGTATACTTTTTTTTTGTAATAGAAATAAAACTATTTCTTCAACAATTTATACCAAACATAAGTACATACGTGGTGGCGGCGTTATGGAATCTTATAGAAAATTCATTACCCCATTTTGGGATATATTCACATGGGGTGTCGAAAGAGGTGATTATGGTAGACTGCTGATGGCTTCTAGGCAGAAATAATATATTTTGGTTTCCGAAAGACAGTGATTTTAAGTGGTAGAGCCTTGCTGCAGTTATATTTGTAGTTGTAGCACGAATGGGTCGGCTCGACCGTGGAAGGACCACGCTCTCACATAATATCAGCATAAAATAGTAGCTTAATGATGGTGAGTGTAGAGAAATGGAAACCCTTTTTACTGGAAACGAGGCATTTCATCTTAGTCCTCACGGGTGACAACGCATCTGCATTTTGAATCGTAATCGACGATAGATGTAGACGTCTATGGGCCACAGCAACCACTTAGTATAGGGTGCTCGTTGGTCACCCTATTCTACAAAAAAATTTAGTATTTTGGAACAGTGATGAGCAGCAGCGTCAATGATGTAAGACGTCTGGTACTGCGACCGTCAATTCCCGATCGACTGTGATTCATTAATCATGACGATAATCAACCCATATCCTCCTCTGGAGAGGGCCACGTCCAAAAGTAGACTTTTACAGGCTGATAAAGAAGTAGAAGATGAAGTGCACGTATTATGTTATACAATATGATAATAATAATACTTTAATAATAATAATACTTCATTGAATATCACACACGACGCATCTTCTCATCAGGTATACCTCAAAACCTGAAAACTAAGTTGTACAACCAGTGCGTGTTGCCATTGATGACCTACGGAACCGAGTCGTGGTCCTTCACTGCTGGCCGTATAAGGACGCTCAAAGTCGCTCTGCGAGCTATGGAGAGGGCTATGCTCGGAGTTTCTCTGCGTGATAAACTTAGAAATGAGGATATCCGCAGTAGAACCAGAGTGACAGACATAGCCCAACGGATTAGTAAGCTGAAGTGGCAATGGGCCGGCAATATACAGGTGGCTCAGGACCGTGCTTTGTGGCATACCTTGGGGGAGGCCTATGTTCAGCAGTGGACTTGTGAAGGGCTATATGATGATGATGATGAATATTACACATAACATATTGCAGTTACATTATTTATTTACAATATTACAAGACTCAACATACAATCATGTTTAGGATGGTGTACAAATATTTTAATGACTAGATTATCTACTTCCTGTATTATTTAAAAAAAATTAATCCTTAACACGTTGATGGATGGACAGTACTCGCTTGCCGATTGCGCTTCAAAATACACTACTTTTTTCCATACATGGGCCATAGGCGTTGTGTTACAACTCTGCGTCAAAAATTACCTATTGTGACACAACGGATATATTATACGTAAACGTCTCAAGACGTACTGGTACATGAAATGTGCATTTAAGTGCGTGAATTGCTAGAACGCCTGTCGACGCTTGCATCGAGAGGCGTTCATCACGTGTTCACCTTTCTTCAGTTTTTATTTACTATGTCTTTAAGATTGTCTTTGCGATTTGTACGTAAAGTGCCAGTTGTATGCTTTTTATATTCTAGTATATTTATGACAAGCCCACAGAATTATAGTAGTTGTCCATAAATAGATGATGTCCATGTAATGGGTATGGACGCATCAACAATATGTTTTTCTTCCAAAAGTCTTACTTAGAAAGCTCAACAAATCTTATTATTTATTATACTAATAAAATGTAACAAAACATATAAAATTACACGTGGCTTACCTTTGCGAAATATTTGGTCGCAAGTGTAGCGTAAATGCTCATGGAGCACCACCGACGTGCACTACTCCACTGAATGTATGTAAATATGACGTCGAGGGGTGTACTCTGCTTGCGCGTGGTAGTACAAAATCATCGTTGTGTAAGTGACCGGACTTTTTTCAAAGGTGTGTTAAAATTGACGATGTGACAGTACAAATATAAAAATTGTTTGTACAATGACAGTACAAAATGCCGCTTCATACATTTTGAAGGAATCTGGAACGTCGTAAGGCGTACTGATATTATAAGACGTTCTGTCATATCGCAAACTTTACCGCAACGTCTATAGGCGTTACTGTCCATCAACGTGTTAACGGATAATAATTAATAAAAATTCATAAAAAGATTTAAAAAATTAGACTACAATTTTGATCAACTTGCTGATACCATTTGTACTTGCATGCTCAAGAATTAAAAAACCAATCAAAATTTGAGCTTAAAAATTAAATTTAACTTATTAATTTAAATATATTTTTAACTTGGTAGAAGTTTCATCATAATGCTTCCCTACAACGTGCAGCGCATGACTAATTCATGCCTAAACTCAGTATGGTGGTTTTGGAAATAATTAAAAGCAACAGCAGTTCTGCGGGTAGTAGGTGAGGTAATGATAGTAGGTAAGGACTGCTAACTTAAATTAGTTTTGACTCTCCATTCTACTTATATCGTGAACCATATCTAACGCAAGCATTTAATGCTTATCGGAGTGATTAATAACAATACCAGTAATTATTAAAGCATTTCTAGTGTTTTTTAATCAAAATATTACCACTTTGTTACAGCTATAAATATGAAGATTTTACCCATCGTGTAAATTTATCAACGAGAAAATCTTATAGTATTCGTAAACTATATACAAAATATAAAAGCTCCGAGCAGAAACTTATTGTTGCGGAACGACTGATAGCCCCAGCGCTTGTCTGAATATTTTTCAAATAATCCTTTTTGTTGTTGTTTATTAAAAATAACGAACAAAGGAAGACAAATTACATACTTCTATTTTAAAAATTAAAACTCTAGTACATCATTTAATTAGTTTGATTATTACTTATCGGACTTATGCTTTTGGAAAATTATTGGTTCTCGTAAAATTATTGCAGTGCAGTTCTCTCTATTTGTATGTATAACATTTTTTTAAAGAACTTAGTTTACCAATGAACTAAAAGTCCATCTGATGGTGACTGCAGCCCATTTTCATCAACACATGACCATGGGGTCATTGATGCGCGAATGAGCGAAATGCGCTCTCACCTTCGGGGACCATGATGGAAGGCCTCACAACCTGTAATAACTCTGGCTATACCCTTCAGACCTATAAGTTTGGATTACTTTCAGTCTGGGAGTCAATCTGGGTATATACCAAATACTCAGAATGACTCCCAGACTGAAAGTAAGTCCTACCAGATCTATTCAGAAAGATTTATATTTTATATATACCAACTGTAAATGAGCCGTTGTAGCTCAGAAGGTTTGCGCTCGCTGTAAATTTCACAGTACGCGAACAAACCGGATTCGATCCCAGCCAGCACCAATGAAATTGTTAATTGCAATTTTAAGTGCTGATTTACCACGTGCTTGGCGGTAAAGGAAAACATCGTGAGGAAACCTGCATGTCAGAGAAATAAGAAAAAAATATTTCGAAGACATGTGAAGTTCGCCAACACGCATTGGGGCAGCGCGGCGGACAATTCGTTGCCCTAAAACCCTCTCAGAAATGAGCGGGAGACCTGTGCCCAGTCTATACGTTTTTTTCCTTATCATAAGCCAGTACTTGACTAGTTTTTCACCTGATGGTTATATCAACCTAGATGAAAAATCGCGCTGCATAACGGAGAAAACCCTATCAGCTATTGCCTTAAGGCGTTCTTATTATACATTGTGTAGGTATGAAAACGTTACTTAACACCCCTCAATTTGTGAGTCTATTAGTGCTAAAATTAAAAAAAAGTGTACGTCCAACCTCGAAGATGTCCGTCACAGCCGCGAGCGCTTAAACTCTTTAATTTTACTATTATTTTCATAAAAATAATTAGCCTTTTCATTTGATATAAAATTTGCTTGGTTTCATTATTGAAATCCTTGCAAGTTTACTACTCTAGTACTCGTTTAAATAGCGATTTAGCCTCATCATCATGATTTTTTATCGAGCCAATTTTTATGGTTCACGATACTTCACGCACATCACCATTACGTATGTTTAATTTTACTACGTTTTTATTAAGTCACTTACTTATTTTTGTCTATACGTCGTTTCGGGTGCAATCTTGCAACTAAAATTGCGAGCAATTCCCGTTTAGTTAGAGGCTTGAAATTTTTACATAGCTCAAAATTTTCATGAAAATGTAGAAATATGAAAAAGAAATGTGGAATAAAAATTTTAGTGAAAAATTTTGAAAAAAAAAATCACTTGTTTGTAAAATAATTTTATTTGTATAATAATTACATTTTAATAGATTTACAGAGGTTTAAAAAATTAAGAAAGTTAAAAAGTACTGCGATGTTGTCTTAAAGGCACATTGCAATATATTGGAAAGATAGATACAGTTAACAACATACGGAAATACGGAAAGGAAGCGAAGAATTAAATAATGATTTCTAGGAGTGTCTACTCACTCTCCGGAATGTACCTACGAATACCGAGAGATGCTTGACACTGACAATTTTCCATACATCTGTCCATCCAATACAGCCTATTTAAGTCCACTCAAAACAACACTGATTCATAGGGGTGGTTTTGCACTAGTTGCCACATGGTTGGCAACCGTGGTTTATTATTATTTTCCTGTTTTTCCTGTTTTATCCTGTTTCAAATTCACTTATGACGATGTGGCGTAGTGTATATGTTTACACCTTAAAATATTGTAATTGGTTTCAACCAAATGACATTCACCAAGAAGTCTTAATGCCACTCCACTGAGGACCAACGAAATAATAGTCATAATCTGAAATAATAGTTTTTTATCCATTGACTTATATATTACTAGCGTATTTTATCATGTTAAAATATTTAGCTTTATATATAATTTCAAAAAAACATTGCAGTACTAGCCGGCTTAAGGCACTACTATTGTGTGAATTACTGGTTCTCTAAAAAATAGGTATCGACATTCAAAGAATACACGCAAACAGTCCGGTGTAGCTTGATAACTGGCGCGGCCGGCGCCCGGTGTGCCACGGGTGTATCCTGGTTGGGTCGCTACACGGTGTAACGTGAATCATGTTAATGTTACAACGTATCGAGCCGGGCCGAGCCAGAGCCGGGAAACAGTATCCACCGACATTTCGACACCGTGCCCCGGTGTCGGTATGTCGGATCCCGATCGGATCCCGACGGCGCACGGTGGGGACATGTCCGGCCCACAGTCAAGCATGAATCACTTCATACAAAAAGTACACTAAGATGTACTGATGCCCAGCCCCGAAGCGACACGATGTGTGATTTAAATATATTTCACAAAAAAATGACTTTATATTCCTACCGTACAAAACGCCAATTTCATATGTAAGGACCTATTATAGGATCCCAAGCACTTGGTCGCACCCAGCCTTGTTCTTTATTGGAATTAAAACGTTTTTGATTTCCCTCTACTGCTCTTAAATTGGCCCATTTATATTATATCGCAAATATTTTATTTAAAAATGTCCGTCTAGGGTGTCACTTGAAGATTCTACGACTCACCACAGCATACTCGTTATATCACATCTTCCTCTTATCACACAACTTATTACACTCATTATATCATTCAGAGTCATATAATTTTCATTAAATTAAACTTATTTTATGGCTATCTGACCAATAAACGTTTTTCTCGTAACTCAAAAAATGTATGTTTACAGGTTAATTGTCGTTTTGATAATTGAAATAAATAATTTTAGAAGTATATCAAATCGAACAATTTCGGCTAGAAACACTAAATAACATATACACGCTACGTGAAGAAGAAAAGTTACTCCCTCAAATAGAAAAATCCATACAGGTAAAATATGCTGAAAACTAAAATATTAAATATTTATGAGTTTTCTGCACAATTTATATGAATTTTCAGCGCAGAAATATTTGAAAAAAGCCGTTTCAGTATTGAATTTTAGGGATGTTCAATGAAAATAAAAAACACACACATGGGTTTAATATGCATATTTTCAAACAGAACATAACATATACATTCACGATTTTCACCAAGAGGGGTAGCCAGAGACTACGGACTTCTATTTGGTACGATACTGACACACCTCCCTTGCCTCCTTTACATCCATATAACTGCGCATACATGTTTGTCGCTTAAGGGTAGGTACTGTTAATCTGGCCCATCTTCATTAAATAGCCAATTTCGTTGATAAACTTTCGTCTAGGCGGTCCCTTCAAGAATCTGCCGTTCACTTCTGCAACACAGAATTGCTCTGCCACTTTTTCCACACACTATGAATAGATGTGTTATCCATTAGAGAAATTTCAACGGTTCAAACATAATGCTTCCAAGTAGAAAGAAATCAAAGGAAACAACCCTATACCGAGAATTAAATTTGATACAGCGTTCAGAAGGTAATTTGAATATACCCGAAAACTAAGACTTTTATTTCTATTTAGAGGAGGATTTGTGGCATCTACTGGTCGTTTAATTTATTCTCTGAGTTCGTATAAATTCAAAATACAAGACTACGCTTTTCAGGTTCACATCGTAACATCATAAAAGTCTCTAATGCGCTGTGCAAAAATCTATGTATAACGCATGATGATGGGGTAAAATGATGAACGGCGGTGATTGAATTTATTTAAAACAATAAAATTTTGTAAGAGATTCCTCAATATTACCGGCCATTCATTTACAAACAGATCGCACTCATGGTTTTTGTCTATGAGAGAATTGAGCACTATAAAGACACGGAAACATTGTTAAAAAATCCCTTAATCAATTTATTTCTGGATGTTATAGCTGCATCCTCAATATTTCTGCTTCAACCCTCAATTAAAACTGTAATATTTCATTTATTTTTAATACTTTAAATAAAAGCAACAGTGGTTTAAGATACAAAGTTCTTCGTTAGTAGTAAATTAATGACTTTAATTTTATTTCTTAGAAGCTTATGCCCGTGGCTTTGTCAGCGAATAATCCGAGTAGTAAAAACTAAGCTCTTTACCCAGCGTCGGAATATCAGAGGCGAATTAAAAAGTCAACTCTAAGCATGTGTACATTTGTATAAAACACAAAACCACAAAAATTCCGTAGCTACACATGGGCCCTTCACTTTATAGGGAATAAATTTGTTCAGTGCATTGAATATTACACAAATAACTATTATCCAATTGTAATAACGAGTACATTATATTTCCTATACCTCATCAAAATCTCATCCCAATCCTACAGCGTACAACCTCAAACTAACGTATTTTTTGCGCCACAACTTAAGAGACCAGTCACCTGTATTCGTTAAACTTATTGGTTTCGCATCTTTGAGCCCCGAGCGGTTGTTTTTTTTTGTGCATATTTAAAATATGTGGTGACATGACATATTTCATCCCTTGGTAGAATAGTAGATAAACTAATGTGAGTACTTTTAAAACAGGTTAATTTATTTAATACTTTTTACATCTTGACATTAAGTTTAATAATAGATAAAAAAGATACTCTTTATTCTATAACTTTTTATAGAATAGTGCATTTTTAAATATGTTGTGACATGTAGGATATGACATGGGATATATTTGATCCCTCGGTAGAATAGTAGCTAAACATATGTAAGTATATTTAAAACAGATTAATTTATTTAATACTTTTTACATGTTGACATTAAATTTCATAATAGAAAAAAACGATACACTTTGTTTTATAACTGCGTTATTACCTCTCTTCTGTTTTTCTGGTAAAAATACTCTCCGAACCTCTACAATCACTACACGAAAATAGCAACATTAAGCTGTTTTTTCACGCTGGTATTCTGTGAGAGCATAGTAAGCTGTAAGTGAGTCTTTTAAAGTTATATTGTGGTTAATTATATGCATATTTTATGATTTTTATTGATATATATGTTGGTAGAAGGAGAATCGAGTCATCATGATCATCATTAAACAATCACCGCATTTACTTACCATCAGATGGACTGCATGCTCATTTGTCACCCTAACTTCTTTAATAATAAATTATTTGAAAAAGCTCGTAAGTGCGAAGTTGAGCATGCGCCCACGAGTACATACTTTTCTTACTTAAACAAGAATATTATTTTAAAACTATTGTAGACGTAAAGGTGCCTTTTGGTAAGTTTACTTTAATCGAAGCTGACTTTATTTAATATTTATTTAAAGAGAAAAGTATGAGTTTTATTTATTGCTAACCGAACTTCAACGCAATTAAAAAAATATATTTAAATTACACAAAATACTGTAAATAATATGTAATATCGTGGTACACTACAGTAATCAACACGTTTTAAGAGTGATGGCGATATAAAAAAAATTATCCATTAACCTATTTCGTTTCGTTGTAATCAAAAAGGTAACTGTAGGAAAACTTTAGAAATACTTCACGGCATCTGATACATAGCAGTATACCATCTAGTAAATGTAGGATATAATACACAGACCAGCAAAAGAATGCAGAATCAAATACATTTAGTATCGCATGTACCAAATGTATCTGACTTAAGGACAAATTTAAGTCTAAAAACTTAGAACTAAACAAATATAAAATGCTGTCCTAGAATCTTCGCACAACTACAAGTAAAAAACTATATTACAAAATCAGCCGTCTAGTAGCTGTGTAATAATATCCATCAACCCAAATTGTTCTTTGGGTGTTGTAAATGACGACAAAAGGAAAGAAACCAGAAGATGGGCAAGAGCAACTTCCGAATAACAACGAAAATATACAACGCGACCATTATGGCAATCATTCCTCCTCTGAGGCACTTTATGAAGGAGGCCTATGTTGAGCAGTGAATTCTATTAAAATTTGTAGTGGTTACATAAAAAGGATAGCTACATTGTCATGGCTTATATACCGCCCACCGCCGAGCACTACTACTACAAAATATTGTATTCTAAGTTGTTAAAATGAAATTAATCCCAATTTCCTTTATTTTTAAAATTCAATGCACGTTAAACTGAAAATAAATAGAACGAAACCTGTAGGGAAGTTTCCTTCAAAATCTCTATATGTTTTTGAATATCAGCCGGAACCAAGAATTTTAAATCTATATATATATATATATATATATATATATATATATATATATATATATATATATATATATAATACAAAAAATGTATCTACTTTTGTCCGTTATAGACTTTGAAAGCATCCTACCTATTTTGATGAATTTTTTGTGTGTGTTTGAAAGGGTCTTTACATGATTATTATTCACATTCGGACCGGGTAGGTGGTGTTGTTGTTGAGAACAAAAGACATCTGCACCTATTAAAATGTTGCTTATAAATTCAACTTTACATGTTTACGTATAACCACACCAAACTAAACGATCACATCATGTAGGTATGGTATATACTATACAGTGATTGACATCGCGTAGTGAAGTGGTCCTTTAAAATTTTGTCCAACTAACTGTAGTACCACTACAGATCATCTACTACTAAATTGAAGCTCATGTGAAGTGTCTGAAACTGCTATTTCCATTACCGTTCAAAAGATTAAGAATAAAAAAAACATCAGGGAAACGGGGAACTTAGGGGAAACCTTATATGCCATATTTCTCTAAGACTCACACTTACAACTTTAGTCAAAATTGGTTAATTTATGATTTTTAAAAAATAATTTTATAGATGTTCAATATAAAATATATCAATTAATAAAACAAAAAGTATTTCTCAGCTATTCCTCAAAATTGACGTGGGAGGGAAAATTCGAATTGCAATATTTATTTTTGTACGAGAGAAGTGTAGCTCGCAACTTAGTACCATCCAACTAATCATTTTAGGTGTTAACAATACAACTTATAGACTTAGTAGTTAGTAGTAGTTATGTACTTATAGAAATAATATAAAACTCGATGCAAAGATGATATTATTTATCGTAAGTTTCTTTCAATCCTTTTTCAGTTTTGTAGAAAAACAAAAATTAATTGAAATTCTTTGATAGAGAAAGCAGTGTGCACTTATTAAGTTTTATACAAATTCACATCAAGCGTTAAAAATAATAAGCATAATAAATAAAAGAAAACTTTCCTTTGGATTATTTCTAATAAATGCTTAGGCTGCTGCCAAAGAATATCGTCAACGTTACCAAAACTGTGACCGCTTTCCTGACTGTAAGGTTTTTATACGCGAACACAATTCGTACGTGGAAGGTCACTTGCCCGGTCAACATAATTCAGAAGACAATCGCGGTCGTTTTGGTGTACAGGAATATTCAAAATTTATAATTTACAGTACTACGCCGTTGTAAATCTACACTTAATTAGAAATGATCATTTTCAACACCAGTTCAACGTCAACGTGTGGGCTGGGATCATTGAAGGACAGCCTGTAAGTTTTGAAATGCCACCAAGACTAAACGGCGCTCAGTATTTGCACTTTTTACAAAACAATTTACATAAAATATTGCGCCAAGCTGAAATTATAATATATAAATTTATTAATATAAGTATAAGTGATTTGTAAGTAGATTTATAGTGTTATTATTAACTAAAAATTTATGAATTCTAATAGCTGTTTTTGACTATCTTCTGATTTTTTTTAAAATTTAGACATTGCTATGAAAAAAATGACCTTAAAAATAATTTAGCTGCAAACAGCTATGTGTCACATCTCAATTTAATTGTCATTAAAAAGGAAATTATTTTTTATACAGTACAAGTCATTTGTATGTTCTTGAAAAACACTCAAATAGCCATCAGTTTTTTAATGCAAATTACACCAACTATCAACCTGTTTCGTTTAGTCCACAATTTTTAACCTACCCGTATAGAATTTATAAAGATATATTTATTTATAGATAAACGTACGAAATACGTGCAGACTAAGACAAACGTAGCATACATACATAAACATAAGCTTTGACTGAACGACAACAGCATGTGGAAAGAATGAATGAGGAACTCTTTCCCGACAAAGAAAATTTATGTTTCAGAAGTGAATGGCAGAGTCGGAAAGGGACGTCCTAGGCGAAAATTTATCGACCGAATTGGCTGTTAGTTATTTTCTACTTTTACAGCATGGCTAATGACACTAATTTTCTGTCCGCGCTTTTGCTATCTATCACGTTGGATCATTTTTCATCGTTGAGTAGCGAGGGATCATTTTACACCAAATGTGCTGTAGAGAGCATAAACATGGTGGGATAATAAGATCTGAAATATCAAAGCTCTTTCACCTTTAACGTTGCTCCCCACCACCGCTCTTAGTATTACATCTAGCTTACTGTAGACAGTGATATGAGAGTTATCTAAAGCCATGAAATGATTCCAGCATTCTTCATAGCCACCTCGGATACCCGCGGAATCAAATGAGATACACATTTTGTATGTATGTATATAGGCATAGAACACACGTATGATACTTAAGAGTTTATATTCACTATATTAAATTACTGGTTGATCTAGTGACTGTTTGGTCCAAAAATTGTTATAGGGTTTTTCTGTCAAGAAATTCTCGAACAAATCTATCGGTGTGTTCTCCCCGTGCCTCAAAAAAAACGTGAAGCCATTCTTTCACTTAATCTCTCCGGTTTTGTTGGATTACCGTCCAACCAAACTATAAGATAAAGTGCAAACATGTCCTGCGCTGCTAAATAGTATCCGTTGAGGCTAGTCACCGTGACTGAAATAGTGAAGTAGCGGTTGCTGTGCTTGTGGTGGCTCTTGTTGAAGTAATCACTTTGCCTTTAGAATGCATGAGAATGGAATTTCAGATCGATCCTTGAGCCTCTAAGGAATGACGTAATAATTTTATGGAGATCAGCGATAAAGCTGTAATGACTGTTGTATGTTTTCAAATTTCTTCCACAGCGAGCTATGATATGTTATGAGATGTAAGATATTGTAGAGTTAGATATTGGTTGTTTAAATATCAACTTAGTTATCCTTCAATAGCTCGGCTACCTGGCTGCACATGAATTAGTAGGAAGGAATATTGGACCCTACAAACCCTAAGTAAATTCTCTATACCTAACAGTCCACAAGAGACAAGATGTCAGAACTAGGTCAAGCAGACTCACAACTCTTGCTCGTAGTGAGAGGGGCCAGGAGTCTCGGTGGTAGTAAAGAAGACGTCGTCCCACGTTGAAAGAGGATTTTATTAATAAATCATTACAAATTATACAATTGCATTGAGGTCAATATTTACGTTATGTATAATATTATTCAGCAAAACAATTGGTGTACGTGAATTCTGGTAACATGGTCACAGTGTTTTTTTATAGAAGAGAGGGAAAACGAGCATGCGGCTCACCTGATGTTAAGTGACTACCGCCGCCCATGATCAACCGCAACACTAGGGGAGTTGCGTGTGCGTTGCCGGCCCTTTAGAAAGGAGTAAGCTCTTTTGTGCTCTTAAGTGCTGAAAAGGTGTTAAATTATTGTTATAAGCAAATAAAACCACTGATTATAGAGATCAATTTCAGTTAATGTCGTTTCTGTCTTGAATTTAATATAAGTGTGGGGAAGAGGGGATAAAATTTCAATAAAAGAACTTTACTTTCAAAAATTCTTTTAATATACCGTATCTTTTTTCTTTTATTTAAGTAATTATACGTCTAAATTATTCGTTACAGTATAATATTGCCAAGCCATATTTTCCTCTCATACTAGTCATCCTGCCATACTTTTCCTTCAACTAAGTTAAATTTCCTACTATTAATACTAATAATTTGTGATTTCCTTTCAATTTACATTCACGCTTCGTAATGGAAAAAATATGCATGTAGCGTGACGTTTATTCATAGAAGAACGCGCAATACAGTTGGCGGGCAACTATATATATCCAGTCGCAGCATTTAAGGTGATATGAGTGACTTCATCGGAGTCAGGATGAACAGCATGCACATGAGCGAGCTTCCATTGTAATGGCGGAAGGTATTAGTCGCCTACCACAATAATCTCGACTTCACAAATGGCGTAACCGCGATTATGAAGCCACTGACTACTCTGTTGTAAGTGATGGAGATATTCTCTACTCCATCATTTCCAAAAATATTGAATCGACTGCTAAGCCTTTTGGAGGCTTATAATACTATAATGATTATTCATGGACTTTTTTGTCTCTATATCATTCCCTGTTTCAAAAATAATACAAAAGGCGGACATAATGTCTTTGGATATTCTTTAGAAACACACCCATATTTAATTAAGAAGTAGAAGTAGGTATTATATTATTTCGACTTTTCTTAATTTATGCAAGATATTATAAATTTTTTTTTCAGCATAACACCAGAATCAATGGTCATTAATTCTCAGATTGCATTATAGCGCACTTAGATGTATAGTAAGCAAGTTATTAATTGTCAAGGAGATACATATATTGCAAGCATTATTTTAGTACACTTGCAACTGCAAGTGTAATAAAATAGATAAGAGATTAGATAAGTTAGATACTACTTAGTTAAGTTACAATGACTCCACTATTAATGACACAAGCTCTCTCCTTGATGCGATTTTCATCAATAGACAGAATTATTCAAGCGGAAGCTTTATATGTATAAGACATTTTTTTAAAGAATAGGGGTTACAAACGACAGGGGTTATAAACACAGTTTAATGATGGTAAGTGAATTCTTTGGCCCATGGACATCTACATTTATATTCAATTAAGAATCAAAAAAAGAGGCCGTGTAGTGGCGGTTGAGAATATCTACTACCCCATAATATCTTCCAGTGAGTGTCGTAAGAGGTGACAGAAGGAGACACGTAGGAGATAGGCAGCAGCGTCTTCCATCTCCATCTAACAACCATAAAATAATTATTAAATTCAACCATAATATAAATAATGAGAACTGCGACGCCAACCCGCTCGCCAAGTGTGGCAACTATGGCAAATATGCCCCCATTAATAACGACGCAAACAAACGGCCCTCAGTCCTCGGCGGCCTCGCTATTCCTCGCTATGACGGCGGTGACCATGGTAAGGGCGGGGCAGGAGGTGCTAAGAATCTCCAGTGGAGGTTCGGTTGCCACCTACGATGACTCGACCTGGCAACATATAACGCACGTACCCTGAAGACTGACGAGAAGATACTAGAGTTGGAAGAAGAGGTAGACAAGTTGTGCTGGCATATTATTGGATTATCCGAGGTCCCAAGAGAGGGGAAGGACACGGTAATCCTCGAGTCCCGCAACATGTTCTATCAGAGGGAGGGCGACCATCTGTCCCAAGGAGGTGTCGGATTTATCGTCCACAAGTCTCTCGTCAACAACGTTGTAAAGATTGGGAGTGAGTCAGCGAGGGTCACGTACCTGATACTCAGAATATCAAGAGACTGTATTCGCTGAAGGTCATACAGGTTTACGCACCAACCTCGGTACATCCCGATAAGAAGGTGAAGGATAGGTATGAGGATATTTCTAGAGTCATGCATTCGTCAAAAACCCACTACACGGTATTGATGGGAGACTTCAACGCAAAACTAGGCACAAGAGAAAGCGGTGAGCTTAAGGTAGGGAAATTTGGAGTAGGGCAACGGAACCGTAGCCGACTTTATGGAGAAAGAGGGACTCTTTATGATGAACTCCTTCTTCCAGAAGTGGCCCCACAGGAAGTGGACCTGGTCGAGCCCCGACAGTTGGACAAAAAATAAGATCGACTTCATTATGACGACCAGACGCGAATGGTTAGAGGCACACTGAACTTAACGATGAGTTGGAGAGGTCTTTTTTAGTGAAGTCAACGCTCCATCCCCCTCGTGCGCTAATCCAGGGTCCCAAAAACTTTCAGTTCGAATTACAAAACCTTTTTGAGTGCTTAGAAGACTGCAATATAGTGGACGATACAAATGACAGGCTCGTGGAAACTGTCCATGCGGTTGGAACTAAGTTCTGCTAGACCCGCCGCAGAAGAGCACAAAAACTCTCCGATCACATTCTTAATCTCATGGATGTTAGACGGATGATGAAATTGCAGTCGTCAGCAGATTTAAAGGATAACAGGCAACTGAACAGACAGATCTCGAAAGATACGCAACTTCAACACAGCTCGTATTGAACAAGCAATTGAGCGGAACCAAGGCTCCAAAGTCTTTGCCACAGATCTGTCTGCCAGTAAGAGCTAACTCTCAAAGACAGAGTATGGTGGCATCGTTTCCGGGACACCTGAGATTCTGAGTGAGATTGAGAGGTTCTATGGGCAGCTGTACACATCATCGCCGGCACCACATGCAAGTGTGAGTAACGATCCAAGAGCCTTATCTGAAGTCTTATCCGACACTATTCCGATGATATATCAGACGTCAGTCTGAACGAGATTAGAATTGCTCTCCATTGCCTTAAAAATGGGATGTCCCTGGGCGAGGATGGAATTACAGCGGAGCTTCTGAAAGCGGGTAGAAAACTGATACTTGAAGTCCTTCAGAACCTCTTTAATTTCGCCATTCATGTTGGCACTACTCCCGAGGCGTGGAGAATTAGTGCGGTGGTCTTGTTCTTCTAGAAAGGTGACAATGCCCTCTTGAAGAACTACAGACCGATATCCCTTCTGAGCCGCGTCTACGTGCTGTTTTCAAGAGTCATTACGAATCGTCTCGTACGCAGACTCGACGACTTCCAGCCTCCCGAACAAGCCAGTTTCCGAAAAGGCTTCAATACCATAGACTACATACAGACCCTTCGGCAAATTGTACAGAAGTCAGAAGAGTTCAATCTGCCACTCTGCCTGTCGTATGTGGACTATGAGAAAGCCTTTGATTCCGTCGAAATTTGGGCGCTGCTACGCTCTTTCAGCGGTGCCAACTTGACTGTCGGTATATCAAAGTACTGAAGTGTTTGTACAGTAGGACTATGATGGCTATCTGATATAGTATCGATATAGTACAGAACCAGAGTACGAAACCGATCCAACTGCAGAGAGGTGTAAGACAGGGTGATGTTATTTCCCCGAAACTTCACCGCTGCATTGATAGACATTTTCAAGCTACTGGATTGGAAAGGATACGGTATTAACATCAATGGCGAGTACATCACTCACCTTCAATTTTCCAACGATATAGTCCTTATGGCAGAATCGCTTGAGGACTTTAACGGTATGCTCAATGACCTCAATAGTGCCTCCCAACGGACAGTTCTTAAGATGAACATGGACAAAACAAAAATCATGTTTAATTTTCATATCCACACCTATGCCGGTCGTTGTAGGGAGCACTAAGCTCGAAGTTGTTGACGAGTACGTTTACCTGGGACAAATAGTCCGACTAGGTAAGTCCAACTTCGACCGAGAGGTCAATCGACGGATTCAACTTGGCTGGGCGGCGTTCGGGAAATTACGACACATCTTCTCGTCAGGTATACCTCAAATCCTGAAAACTCAGCTGTACAACCAGTGCGTGTTGCCAATGTTGACCTACGGAACCGAGACGTGATCCTTCACTGCTGGCGATATGAGGACGCTCAAAGTCGCTCAGCGGGCTATGCTCGGGGTTTTCTGCGTGATAAACTTAGAAATAAGGATATCCGCAGTAGAATCAGAGTGACCGACATAGCCCAATAGATTAGTTAGCTGAAGTGGCAATGGGCCGGCCATAGAGCTCGAAGAACCGATAAACGTTGGGGAGACAAGTTTCTTGAGTAGCAGCCTCGTGCCGGTAGACGAAGTGTAGGGCGACCTCCCACTAGGTGAAGTAACGACCTGGTAAGACATATGTTTAATCTCCATACTTAAACGCGTCCGACAGTGACGTCTCTCATCGTCATGAACTGGCCGGGCGCGACATTACGCTCTGAGCTCTGTACCCGACAACTAGTGTCAAATAAATTCATTATAATTAACTCATTAAATGTACTATGTCCTATCGCGGAGTTTCATTGTACTTCAAATCCTCAAGAAATTGAAGACCAGCGTAATCATATGGTGACCCCGACGTGATTTAACGCAAGGAAAATTACTAGTATATCGAAGATTTTGGTTAAATACTATACCGAACTAAGGCGAACCCAACCTCAAGGAATCCGCCAGCCAGCAGCTGCAGCCATTGTTCCGAGGGAAGTTCGTTTAATTTTTCCCTTATATTTATCAATCCTGCCTGTTTCAATTTGTGTAGTTTATGTAAAGTGGATAACGCCTTTGGCAAAAAATATTTACTACCGTCAACTTTAAAATATAAAAACGCTCAAATTATTACTGGTTAAAAATTACATTTTACGTTAATTTAACAAATATTCTGCCACATATTTAAGGTATAACGCCAATTTAAGTTAATTTAATAAAATAAATAAGTAATTTTATTTCATTTACGCAAACATTGCCCTTCTAGTTAACCTAGTGTTCATAATTTTAAAACAGTAGTTATAACCTTTATTTATTTCATTTCTTGATGGCAATTAAATAAAACATTATATTGAATGATAAATACAGTGGTACAATCTGTGCTCATTTTCCAAGGCCCCATATAAAAGGATTTAAAGGAACTGTATTATTAAACATAATTGCCGACAATTCCAGGCTTATTCCGTTAAGGAAGATTTGCTGTTAATTCCGACAAGAACTATATCTGTCGCCGTGCAATCATCAGCTGCAAAACCGGTTTATTAACTCGTCGCTGCATTGAACTAACGTAACGTATTCACTATTTATTTTGTTTATATTGCATATTCAGTGCGAACAAATTTACCTGTTTGTATTTACTAGTAGAAAGTTATTTGCACCGTCATAATGAGTGAATTAAAAGAACTTATTAAACAGAGAGGTCATATTCGAGCTCGGCTTACACTATTTAAAAAATATTTAACACCGTTAATGCATTGTAAAGAAACTGATACATTGAAGATACATGAATTGAACCTTCGATTAAATAAATTACGCGACCTTTCATGTATCTTCGAGGAAGTCCAGTCAAAAATTGAGATGTTGGATGAAGATACAAGTAAACAAATGGAAGAACGCGAGACAACAGATAATTTATTTTTTAATTTAATTGCTCACGCTCAATCGTTATTAGAATTTTTTGAAGATTCAAATAAGGTTGAATCCTCATCCAACCAAATACGCAATAGTTATAGTAATTTAAAGTTCCACCCTTAAAGTTCCAACTTTTTGACGGCGCTCCAAATAAGTGGCTTTACTTTAGGGATACATATTTATCCTTAATTCACAATAATGAAAATATTGACGACATTACTAAATTTCACTACCTTAAATCATATTTAGAGGGTAATGCTTCTTCTGTGATTAACTCCGTTACTGTATCTTCTAAAAATTATGCGACCGCTTGGCAACTACTTTGCGAGCGATATAATAATAAACGTTTATTGATAAATGAGCATATAAAGGGGCTATTTTCAATCTAACCGTTACATAAAGAGACAGAGGCTGGTATTCGCAATTTAATTGATATGTTATCGAAAAATCTAAGTGCTTTAAATTCCTTAGGTGAACCCACCGACAAGTGGGATACAATTTTTTTTTTTTTTTATAGGATACGGTGACAAACGAGCACACAGTTCACCTGATGGTAAGTGGTTACTGTGGCCCATAGACATCTACATCTATCCTCGATTACGAATCAAAATGCAGATACGTTGTCACCCGTGAGGACTAAGATGGAATGCCTCGTTTCCAGTAAAAAGGGTCTCCGGTTCTCTACACTCACCATACGAAATACAGCAGCATTAAGCTACTATTTCACGCTGGTATTCTGTGAGAGCGTGGTCCTTCCCCGGTCGAGCCGACCCATTCGTGCTACAACTATACTACTAATATAACTGCAGCATGGCTCTACCACGTATAAAACAATTATTATTTATATGGCGTCGACAAGGTTAGACAGTGCGACTGCTAGGAAATGGGAAGAATTTAGAAGCAGTACAATTTCACCTAGCTTAGAGGAGTTTTATTCATTTCTTCGTCAACGCGCTATGGTTTTGGAAACTATGAATACTAGTAGGTCATGCAAAATTGAAAGACGTTGCAGTGTAACAAAAACTAATTCATTTTTTACTTCTTCTGCCCAGTCATCTGCTGACAGGCGGTGTGCAATCTGTAACCAAGGTCATAAACTACATGAGTGTTTAAAATTTAAATCTTTACCTGTTGAAGAGCGTATTTCTAAGGTTTCCCTTTGGAAATTATGTAGCAACTGCTTTCGCGGCGGCCATCAAGCATTTCAGTGCAGGCTGAGTGGCTGTAGAATTTGCAAGAAAAAACATAATACTCTATTACATAAACAATATTCTTCACAACATATACGCATGCAACAACTTATAACACAGCAAAACAAAACTACACCACAACAAAATTTACAAGAACTAACAACATCTATTAATGATAACAATTCTACAAAAACAAGTGAAGCAAACTTACCTAATATTACAGTTGAATCCAATGTACCCAGCCCTTCCTCCCTTGTTTCCATGTCTGCTGTCTCCACAAATCAAGCTCTTCTTTCTACTGCACTGGTAAAGGTGACAAACAATAACAAGATTTTTATATTGAGGGCTTTACTAGATTGTGGCAGCCAATCATATTTTATTAGTGAAGAGGCTCAAAGGAAAATGGTTTTTAATAAAATAACGAAATGTTACAAATGTGTGTCAGGCATAGGAAATACTGTTTTAAACATCACTGAACATTGCTTAATACAGATACGTTCAATATATAATTCATTCAATACATCAGTTAAATGCTATGTTCTTCCCAAAATTACTGAGCATCTCCCTCATGCCACAGTTCATTATCAAAAATTATGTATTCCAAATGATGTACAACTGGCAGATCCAAAGTTTTATCATCCTTCCGATATTGATTTACTATTAGGTGCTGACATATTTTGGGCGCTGATTGGAACGGATAGAATAAATTTGGGGCCTCAAAGGCCAATTTTACTGGAGACACAATTGGGCTGGATAGTTGCTGGCCCTATGGGAGAAGGTTATTTTAACAGTAACAATTCAAATATACAATGTAATTTTTCACATGAGGTTCGTAAACAGTTATCATGGTTCTGGGAACTTGAAGAAGTTCCTTATATTACGTACAATAAGGACAATTATTGCGAAACCTTATTTAATAAAACTACTCGCCCTGAAGACGACGGTAGATTTTGTGTACAAATTCCTCTAAAGGATTCTGTAGAAATTTTAGGTAATTCGTATAATATTGCGGAAAAAAGATTTTTACAACTTGAGAAAAAATTAAACAACAATGATAAATTCAAACAAGAATATCAACATTTTATTAAAGAATATGAGCGTTTAGGACACATGACCAATGTTTCTAAGCCCCCATTCGGTTGCTATCTCCCACATCATGCTGTAATTAGAGAAAATAGTGAGACTACGAAGCTTCGTGTAGTTTTTTATGCTTCTGCAAAAACGTCCACCGGAATATCACTTAACGATATACAACACGTTGGCCCTGTAGTGCAGGGCGACTTATTTTCCATTTTGCTAAGATATCGGCCACATAAATACGTTGTTACAGCAGATGTGGAAAAAATGTACCGTCAAATCATGGTAGATCCTAATCAACGAAATTTGCAAATGATTTTATGGCGTGATGAACCAGCACAGCAAATTAAAATATACCAAATAAATACAGTGACGTATGGAATGGCATCGGCCCCCTTTCTGAGTACACGTTGTCTATTGCAACTTTCAAAGGTATGCAAAGATAAAAAAATAGCACAGCTAATGAAGACAGACTTTTATGTTGATGACTTTCTTTCTGGTGCTGAGACTGAAAGTGAATTACAAAATATAATCCAATCGGTCACTACAGTTCTCAGTACAGCGTGCTTTCCCTTAAGAAAATGGCGAACTAATGCAGATATTCACTTGCAAGGTGAGTCAAATACATCGCTGCCAAAAAATTTAGATTTGACTTCGCAACCCAGCGTTTTAGGTCTTAAATGGGATCCAATTAAGGACATTCTTCGATTCCCAGTTAACATTCAGTTAGATCAAAATATAACCAAAAGAACGATTTTGTCCAATTCGGCTAAATTATTCGACCCATTAGGTTTGCTTAGTCTTTGTACTATCATACCTAAAATAATTCTACAAAAATTATGGTAGACAAAACTTGATTGGGATGATTCGGTGGATAATATATTAAAGGCAAAATGGCAAATTTTTATAAATAATTTAAACAGCGTATCGTTCATTGAAATACCAAGATGCGTTCTCATTAATAAACCTGTGGTGATAGACTTACATACATTCTCGGATGCTTCACAAGCAGCATATGCATCTGCAATCTATCTTAGATCGGTTGATAGTTCAGGTAATGTTCTCGTCAGATTACTTTGTGCGAAAACTAAGGTTGCTCCAGTTAAACCGACGACAATACCTCTATTGGAACTGTGTGGTGCCCTGCTTTTGGCGCGATTAAGTGTTAAGGTGTTAAAGGCCCTTAGTTACAAAATTCGTTCAGTTTATCATTGGGCTGATTCAACAGTCGTTTTAGGTTGGTTATCTTCTAAACCATGCGATTTGAAACTGTTTGTTTCAAACCGCGTTGGTGAAATAAATGAACTTACTAGTTCAGACGTTTGGAGGCACGTCCCTGGAGATAAAAACCTAGCAAATCTAGCCTCACGTGGTTTAAACCCTAAATTAATTAATTCTACCACGCTTTGGTGGCAAGGACCGTCGTTTTTAACCGAGAATTCATGTAATTGGCCTAAAAATGTTAATATAAAAAATAAAAGAAAGCTTATACTAAATCACTACAGTCTACAACTACACTACAGTCTACAACTACACTCCAACCTACAACAGCACGACAATCTAAATGTTCATCAAATACTACTTTAACTCTTAGCAAGTCTATGATAGTAAATGTTGAAAGATATTCAAGATTCACAACATTACAAAGATGTTTAGCTTACGTTCTACGTTTTATACACAATTTACAACATAAACAACACAAATTCACTGGTCCCTTAACAATCAGCGAATTGGAGTCATCTTTAGAAATCTTAATAAAACAACATCAGAACGAATGATTTGCAGATGAAATTAAGGTTTTAAAAACTAAGGGAAACTTACCACCTAAGTCCCGCTTATTGGCGTTAAGTTCATTTCTAGATGCACGGGAAATAATTCGCGTTGGTGGCCGTACTCAAAACTCTAATGAAGCATACGAAAGAAAATATCCAATTTTATTAGAAACGAAAAATGCTTTTTGTAAATTGCTATTTGTTCATTATCATAAAAAACTTTTACATTGTGGACCACAATTTTCACTTACCGATATAAGAAACAAATTTTGGCCTTTAAGAGGTAGAGTATTGGCAAAATCAACTGTCAACAACTGCCAGCTGTGTAAAATAATAAAGGCGAAGTGTTTTAATCATATAATGGGTAATTTGCCTGCTACTAGAGTCATTCCAAATCCTCCTTTTTACATAAGCGGGGTGGACTTTGCTGGGCCATTTTTTATTACTGACCGTAAAGTCGCGGTTGCAAAATAACAAAATGTTACTTATGTTTATTTATTTGTTTCACTACAAAGGCCTTGCATCTTGAAATAGCAAAGGCCTTGCATCTTATATTATGTTTAAGACGTTTTATATCCCGAAGAGGATAGCCTCTTAAATTATATTGTGACAATGGTAAAAATTTTGTCGGTGCAAATAATGAAATTACAAAATTTTTAAAATTGAACTGTGAAAGCATATCTAGTTTTGCTGCTGACGAAGGCATACAATTTAAATTTTCACCTGCGTGTTCTCCGCATTTTGGCGGACTTTGGGAAGCAGGTGTCAAATCTGCAAAGTACCACGCAACTAGAATATTAGGCGACAAACATCTTACCTTTGAGGAGTTATCTACTTTATTTGCGCAAATTGAGGCAATCCTTAATTCTAGGCCATTAGCCCCGCTTTCCTCAGACCCCAATGACCTCAATCCTTTAACACCAGCGCACTTCTTGATCGGCAGGCCACTTACATCGCTACCATCGGAAAGCTTATTAGACATTAATTTAAATAGACTTGATAGGTACCGATGCCTTGAAAAACTGCGTCAACACTTCTGGGAACGCTGGCGAAAGGAATACTTGAGCGAATTACAACAAAGGTACAAATGGCAGATCAATCAACGAGGATTTCAGGAAGGGGATTTAGCAATAATAAAAAAATAACCTTTGAAATGGCGTATGGCGCGAATACATAAATTACATCCGGGTTCTGATGGAATTGTACGAGTTGCAGATGTCTACACGACGAATGGCATTGTGCGCCATGCCGTCCACAACCTGTGCCATTTGTCGAGTTCAGCCACAGCAGAAGCACCTCAAATTCCTGAAGACTTTGAGGGGGGGGGGGGGGGAGGATGTTTAATCTCCATACTTGAACGCGTCCGACAGTGACGTCTCTTATCGTCACGAACTGGCCGGGCGCGACATTACGCTCTGAGCTCTGTACCCGACAACTAGTGTCAAATAAATTCATTGTAATTAACTCATTAAATGTACTATGTCCTATCGCGGAGTTTCATTGTACTTCAAATCCTCAAGAAATTGAAGACCAACGTAATCAACATGCAGGAAGTCAGTTGATGCACGTGGCTCAGGACCGTGCTTTGTGGCATACCTTGGGGGAGGCCTATATTCAGCAGTGGACTTGCGAAAGGCTGTAATGATGATGATGATGATGAATAATCAAAATTCAGATGCATTGTCACCCTTGACTACTGAGATGGAATGCCTCGTTTTTAGTAAAAGCGGTCTCCGGGTCTATACACGCACCATACGGAACACAGCAGCATTACTGTACTCTAACTAAATTTTTACTAATCAAAATGCATTCTATTTTTCAACTATTACTCGTTCATTTGTTAGCCTACTTATCTGTGAAACATTTCAGTTTAATTTCATTATATACACTACTATTGTTCATACTTTTCACATTTTCTAAAACAGCAGTTTAGCTGGTAGGATCTGGGGACATATGACTCTATTAAAACATACCATTTTAAAGCTAAATGTTTTGCAAACGAAACCCTGAATCGGGAAACTGTTATTCCATATTCTCAATATTTTTGCAAGACCTATCCAACGACAAGGTCACATTCATTACATGTTAATAATATTTGATTTAAAACATTAAATAATTTTACCCAGAAACATGCTTTAGCAAATGTGATTATTGACGACGTTCACATAGGCTATCTGACGCAGGACCTCAGTCCGTGCAATATTTGCTGATGCAGAGTTTAGTGGATATTATTTCACCGTGATATCGTACGTTAATGCATACATCGCTGCGTCCGTTGCTTTCGCGCTCGTCCAACGCGTGACTAACAACGAACGCGACAACTCTCCTCGATTAAAAGTCATAATCTAGATGCATTGCCACGCCTGAGGACTAAGAAGAAATACCTCTTCTCTAGTAAAAGGGGTCTCCGGTTCTCTTTCACTCAACATACGAAACACAACAGCATTGAGCTGCTATTTGACGCTGGTATTTTCTAAGATTACGGTCCTTTCTCGGTTAAGCCGACCCATTCAATCATAATATAGCTATATATATATATATATATATATATATATATATATATATATATATATATATATATATATATATATATATATATATATATATATATATATATATATATTATAATATTGTTTGATATTTAAAGGTGTTTATGCTCGTAAATACTTTCCATTGCTAGTTCGAACACCATATTCTCCAATTCAGTAGCGCTTTCTGCGAAGACCACTATGTCGTCCGCGAAACGCAAATGGTTCAGTAGTTCTCCATCTACCTGTATTCCTTTCTTTTCCCAATTTAGACGCCTGAAAATAGATTCGAGCACCGCTGAAAATAACTTCGGGGAGATAGGGTCTCCCTGCCTTACTCCTTTTTGTATAGGAAATTCTGTACCTTCCTGTTCTAGGCGCACTTTAGCGAGACATTTTGTATATATACTCTTAATTATATTTATATATTTCTGATTGACACCTTGTTGTATAAGTCATGTCCATATAACTTCGAATTGTAACGAATCGAATGCTTTTGTGTAGTCTATAAAACACATATATAATGTCTTCCCATATTCCTTTGCTTTTTCAATAAGTTGGGTTATAACTTGTATGTGATCTACAGTCGAGTAACTTTTGCAAAAACCTGCCTGTTCCCGCGGTTGGTTTTCATCTAGACTGTTTGTTATCCTATTTAATATGATCTTTAAAAAATTTTTTTATAAATTTGACATGAGACTGATTGGTCTATAGTTCCCTAGATCACTTCTATCACCTTTTTTGAACAGTAATATGATAGTAGATTTTGACCATTGATCTGGTGTGTTTTCAGTTCTAAGCATGTTATTGAACAATGTTTGAAGAGGTTCCAAAAGTGTAGCGATTAGCGCTTTAAGAACTTCGTTAGCTATATTGTCACTTCCTGGAGTCTTGTCGCTTTTTTGAGATTTTATTGTGTGTTCGATTTCTGATCTGAGAATGAGTGGTGTTTCTGTGTTTGCATTCAATGTATTATAATCGTCTGTTTTATAATCGTCTGTTTTTTCACTTAAGAAGGAGCAGCTGCTATCTGTGGTGGTATATAGCCTTTTATAGAATTGTGTGGCTTCGTTTATGATATCAGGACGTCGTGATTGCATAATTCCCTGTTTGTTTTTCAGTTTTCCTGTCCACTCTGACTTGTCGCTCAACTCTTTATAAGCTTTACGTAGAGCCCCTGTCTTACCTATGAATTTTTCGAATGTTCTTTGTCGTATTCTTCTTTTTTGTTGGGTAATATTTCTGTTATTTTTTTTGTTTATTCTTGTTATTTCACATTTTAATTCTTTTGTTCTTTTCTTCTTGTATAACTCTTTTCTCTGCTCTAAGAGATCTTTTGTTTCTTCGTTTATATATTTGTTTACGTGTTTCTTTTTCCATGGCAGCTGTTTCAAAAACTCTTGCAACTCATGTTCTAACTTATCATATTGCTTTTGGACCTCTGTTTGTGTACTAACCGCTTCTATAAATTTATTTCTCCAGTAGTTAGCGTTGTCTTCTGAAACATCTATTGATTCTCTCGTGTAGACGACAGAGTTTAGCTTCCTTCTTTTTGATTTTGAGGTCAATGATATTTCACATCTTATCATCCTGTGATCAGAATTGAAGTTTAAGTTTTTTATTATATCGAAATTCTTTATACTGGTCGGTTGATTTGTTAATATGTAGTCAATTTCGTTAAAATGTTGACTATTTGGGGACCGCCATGTCCATTTTTATGTGGTTTTCATGGGAACATGCTGTTAATGAAGTAGTAATTATTTTCGAGTGCAAATTCTACTAGTCTCTGGCCGTGTGGGCTTCTTTTTCCATGTGCGTATTGTCCAATATTCTTTCCTTCGTTTTTTCGAGCTTTCCCAATTTTTGCATTGAAGTCTCCAAGTAAAATTATATTTTTTGTGTGAATAGAATCTAAGGCAGATTGCAATGTTGTATAAAAATGCTCTATGTCTTCTTTAGTGCATTGCTCTGTGGGGGCGTATGATTGGACGAGTGACCAGGTAGAGTTATCAGATGTTTGTATTTCAAGTAACGATACCCGATCCGAGAAACTTTTTATATTCACTATATTATTCTTTAAATGTTTTTTTAATCGAGAATCCCACTCCATTTCTTCCGTTCGTCCCACATGTATGAAATAAGATAAAATCGGTGTGTTCCTCTATTGCTTCATTTTCTCTTCTTGTTTCACATAAACTTATAATGTCCCATTTTATTGACATAACAGCGTATTTTAATTATTCTATGTTGCTGTGCGATAATAAGGTCCTTACATTAATACTTGCTATATAGAGATTTTGTGGATTTTGTTTTTTGTTTATATTTTTGTTTCTAATCATGTTTGATTGTTTTTATTGTGATTTAGGAGGTGGTGGTCTGACTCCCCCACGGTTACCAGCCGGCTTGGGGGAGCTAGAGAGGTTGAAGAGGCGCTTATTAATTTTCTTAAAGATCTTCCACATTTTCAGTTGGTATTGCTCGATTATTGAGATTCAGCTGCGATGGGCGTAGGAAACTGTGTGTGGCTTATTTTTTTTGGTACTTGTTTTGACCTTTCGTGGTCATATTCTTTTGCAGTTTCTTTCTCTGATTCTTCAGGCGACTTAGACATAAAACGTTTCTTTATGTTTCTGTTTCTTTCTGTGTGTGTATGTACTTCGGATTCAAGTGGTTTAGTGTCACAATTTTGTCGTAGCGTAAAGCCAGTCTTTTTCCTGACTCTCTTTCGCGTTTAAGGTCTTCTTGTAACTGTTTCCGTTTTTGTAAGACACTAGGTGTAAAATGTTCTTTCAGGTAAATATTCGTACCCTCTAGCGATTTTTTCTTTTTAAGTATCTCTATTTTCCTGCTTGTTGTTGTTATTGTGACAACCACTGGTCTGACTTTTCCTGACTTTTTCCCCATCCTATTATCGTATTCAATTTCCCATTTATGGCAAGGTATTTTCATCTTGTTATTAATAATATCTAAAACAATGGAGAGTAAACTTTCATACCCCTTTTCTGTTTCTTCGATCCCAAAAAATATAACATTTTTTCTTCTGAGCTGCTTATCTAAGATTTCTATAGTTTTTTGTTGTTGTTCAATTTTCATTTCTAACTGCTTTGTTTTATTTTCAAAAATTAGAAATTTTTCGTCTACGTTATTATTTATAAATTCTTTGATATTTAGCTCCATCTCTTTCATTTCTTGTTTGTTTTTTTTTGTATATTTTGTAAAATTTTTATGACCTCTTCCATTGTAAACGTACAAAAACACGCCCTCTATTGGAATTGCAACAAAATGTTTAGTATTAATTGCTTGCGCATGCACTTACTTGCACAAGGTTTGAATCGTATCTTGTAGATAGTTCTGTTGTTTATCGATAGATGGCGCTATTGTAAATATTTTGATTGCAATGACTTTTACTTTTTTCCTGGGTTTAATTTGAAGTTATAACATAAACAAGATTTGCCAAACCTTTTTTACCTTTATTATTTGTTTGAATTTCAATAACCGGTTTAGCTGTTGATCTTGCGTGTTGATTTCTACAAGATTTCACAATAGAAGTGTCTAGCTTTGAGTTTAACTCTCAACGGTTTTTTGGATATTTGTACGTGAATATCAATGTTGTGAAGCACATAACATTTGCCCGAAGAATTCACAACTTAATTCAGGTGTTTATCACTATTACACTTCGATTTACAAGCTTTTAGATTTAATAAAGCACATTTATATAACAGAGCCAATGTAAACATGAGCACAGTCCCGCCCTCTCTCAACAGCTCTAGCAATGGAAAGTAAAAAGGTGGGATTGTCAATGAACACGATGAAAACCAAGATTTTAACCAACGGACTACCTCAGGATATTGGAATAGAAAATGAAAAAATTGAATATGTAAAGGAATATGTATATTTAGGACAGCTAATGTTATTCGTAAACAATACAGAAAAAGAAATAGAAAGAAGGATAACTCTAGCCTGGAAGAAATACTGGGGATTGAAAGAAATAATGAAAAATAAAGATATTAGTATAAATATAAAGAAAAAACCCTACGAAGTAGCGATATTGCCATGCCTGACATATGGCTGCCAGACGTGGTCACTGAGAAAAGAAGACGAAGAAAAAATTGCTATATGTCAACGTAAAATGGAAAGAAGCATGCTTTGTCTAAAAATATCAGATAAGGTTAATAACGTCCACATCAGGAAAAAAACGAAAATAATAGATGTAAGAAAAAGAACAAGACTACTGAAATGGCGCTGGGCAGGACACAACTGTAGAATGAATGATAACAGATGGACCAAGCGTTTAACAGAATGGATACCAAGAGACAAAAAAAGGAAAAAAGGGAGACCTAGTAAAAGGTGGAGAGATATTTTTAATCAGAGATGTGGACCGCTATGGATGCGAGTGGCTCGGGATAGATATATGTGGAAAGGTTTGGGAGAGGCCTACGCCGCAGAGGCGACTACTACTAACATTAACTAAGTCATATTTATACATACATTATTATACGTAAAAAATACATATTAACTATTCTTTACTATTATTACCTACATTAATCATAAGTCAAGTTTGTATTGTAGTAGAAATAAAGGCTATTTCATTTATTTTATTTATACTCGTAAATAAAACATCTTGCAGTGTAAACTAAAATGGAAGAAGTTGTCGTAAAAGTCTTGTCTCTGGTACTGTCAACAATCTTGTACATTTTTATATAAGAAAAGTATTAGGGGACAAATGAGCACACAGTGATGGTAAGTGGATGCCGTGACCCATGGACATCTTCACCCGTAATCGATTAAAAACAATTGACAGCCCTGAAAACTAAGATAGAAGTCTTTTTTTTCAAGTGGAAAGTATTTTATACACTAACCATAAGAAATACAGCAGCATTGTTTGCTTTTACGCTGGTACTCTGTTAGAGAATAGGCCATCCCCAGTCAAGCCGACTCGTCAATGCTATAATAATAATATAGCTGCAGCAAGGCACTATCACGTATAATGCTACTCGTATCGTATATTAAGTACCAAGTAGTTTTAAAGTCTTCAACGTGGTTATGTCAATGTGTGTACATATATTTAATTTGTTTTTTATAAATTACTATTATTATGATTTATAAATTATAATTTTAATTAGTTTCAATCTTACTAAGCAATTATAAAAATTCAAAACTCGATGATTTGCTTTAAGTAAAATAGATATTACATATATTTAAATCTGAATCATACAATATGCTTTAACTTTACAATAAGTAATTAAGACAATCAATATATTTTTGAATCTGTAGACTATATTACTATAAAGCGTAAACGGAAATAAATAGTTATGTTTCTTTAAAAAAAAAAACAAAGAAACTCGCTAAAGATAAAATTATTTTATTTTGTCCTGGTAATCTGATCAGGATACTAGGGCAAAGTTATTAAATTATTGTATTGTCATCGATCCTTAATTCAAGTCAATCGGCCGTCTGCAATTTGATGAAAATTACATTAAAAGATTCTGTTACAATCTATGTATTATTATCTTGATAGATTACACACGAAGCTAATAATAGCGTGCAAATAAATCTAGATAAATGATAACAATCAGCAAGAAAGTAATTCGTAGTTTCGCTTGTATAAAAAGGGATTCCTAAATTCATGTCTAAATCGAGGATACTCCAATGCATCGTAAAAAACTTTTGATATATGACTTTCATTTCATTTGAACATTCTGTTCTTTTTTCTGTATTTTTCTCATGCTTCTGTTGTTATAGCGCAGTTATTTTATCAATATTTCGGGCAAAATGTGTTTTAAATTAATTTTAAGTTGTTTTAATTAAGATTTTAAAATATTGTATAGATAAGACCACATAATATTATGCTTTGCAATACTCCGTACTTATTTTAACAAAATATTTTACTTAAGAAGTCAGATGTATTCATCATCGTCATCTTTACAGCCGTTATGAAGTCCACTGCTGAACATTGGCTTCTCCCAAATAATGCCACAAAAAATGGCCCTACGTTAACTGCATCAATCATAAAAAATTTGAGGTCGTCCACATTTACGCTGACCAATTAATATACGTTTGAGATGTTAAGTGAAATAATAATTTCTTATACTTTCGCGAACACTTCATATTGAATAAAAAAATTCTTAACTTTAATTACGTAGGTGTAAAAATAGTTTTATTTAAACAAGTTACGTATATATAAACTACTTTCTTGAAGAATACAGGGGATTATCTTAAAGTTCCTAGCTTATAAACAAATTAAGTTTTTGTGCGAAAATCAACTTATATTTTAGAGCTCAAAAGTAAAATAACGTAATAGAAGTAATTAAGATTTTATTTGAACTATATATTTATTAAATGGGTGTATCGTTAGACCTATTGACTAAAGTAACAAATCGTTACGGTAACTAAAGGCTTAATGGAGAAACTTTATTCATTAGTTATGCGTGAAATTCATGAGAGGCGACCATTGTTTCCAATAGGCCGGGGAAAGGAATACTTCAAATTGATGAGTGGGTGAGTGTTTAGTTTCTAACACCACTAAAGGCTCTTTACTACTTTATAAAATTAAAATAGTCAAAGAAAGTAGAAGCCAACTACAAAAATTAAAAAAACAAATTACAAAGTAGCATCTAAAGTCGGTGCTAAGACAGTGTATAGAAGAGGTAAAGCCCCGATTTAGAAGCTTCTACTCGGGTTTTATTTTATTCTGTTTAGCTCCTCGAATTCGACTTTTACTTTTTATTAAAAAAGTTTGAGTTTTGTTATTTTTAAATCGAGTTAGGAATATCACAAGCTTAAGAGAACTAACTGCTACTAACTCCATCCTCTATTATCCTCATCAAATTAGGGGTGAAGTTTTATTTCAAGTTTGTAAGAAACCTCTGACGTATAACCTACTTGTAAGATGAGTCAAAATTGACAAATATATTCTGTAGTATATAAACAAAATAATCAAATAATTAAACCTTTAATGGAAGGTATATGCAACTTAAAAATAAAAAAGTCCACACAGTATCAATCCACATAATAAAAGCTTCTTAATTCGGAGTTTTACTCGTAATACACTATGTCTTAGCCTATCCTACCTTATTTTGCTAGTGATATAAAAGGAGTTTAGACTTTGTGAACTTTGATCGTATTATGTCCTATGTAAAGTTTCCACATCTTCGTCCAAACACCGAGGCATCTGAATATTGTGATCGTCAATCCGCGCACCGCAGATGACGATTACAGAAATATCTTCCTATAATATTGGTGGTCCAGGTTTAACTACAAAAATTATTACGGTTCAACAATATGTGAAGAAGTTGTTCTGTTACTTTTAGTTCCTTGATTTATTGCTCTTACTTTTTATTAAACGTTATCTTTTTTATCTTTTTGAATGTCAGAATAAACATATCCACACTGCCTCATATTAGTATTTAGATTTCACCAGTGCGAAGCCGGGGCGGGTCGCTAGTGAAAAATAAATAACCATAATTTTTCATAACAAAAGAACTATTTACACCCGAACGAAGTCGCAAGAATAGTTATAATAAAATAATAAAATGTGTACATTTTTGATTTTAAAATTCTCTTGACAAACTTCATTTTTAATACATTCATTACAGACAAGGCTACTATAGTATATTATGTATGTAACACTACAATATGAGCTCAATTAAAATCGATATTCAGTTTTATGTTGTAAAAGTTTTAAATTCAATTTTTACAGTTAAATGCTTGCAAATATATAAAATGGAAAATTAAGTTGTATAGTAAGAATATACAGACAAGTCGTCCAAACTCTGAGCCAAGGACTTACGGAAAGCGACTGGCTTCGTTAAGTGCTCTAACTTTCTTGAAACTATATTTTTTTCTTTTACCCGAAGACAACATGAAAGCAATACGCAGTACTTGGTAGTTCTAGCTTTGAATTCTTACTTTGAATAAAAAGGACGTGTGGCACTCGGGGACTGCCGCGGTAAAGCTATTGCATAGCATTTTTTATCAACTTATGCAATTATAATTATTTATTTATTTTATTTATGCAGTTAAGTCTTTGATATTAAATCAAGTTACACTTTTTGAGCGTGGTGACCGATAAGAAAACAATGTTTATTCTCTTATTGTATAAATGAGAAGGTAATATTGTTTAAAATATTTTTAATATTTTACAACACATGTAGGTTATTCAGGAAATTTATCATTCAGTTAGCAGCTAGTGTACACGCATACGACTAGTCGCACGCACACAAACACCGTACCGAAGTCTGCCGAGTGCCGAAGTCTGCCGAACTGAAACGACGTTAGTCGATGCACGGCTTTCAACGCCACACCTCCGTGCCCGTCGGAGTTTACCGATAATCTGACGTCATACGACGTAATTCAAATAACTGCAAAACCAAACATAATATCTTAATTTAACAAAAATAGCCTTTCACAAAAATGAATCTAGTTAAGTATAGAGTAATTTTGTACAGATTAGGTAAATAGTTCGCACTCTTCCTTAAGATAGTGATCATAAAAAGTGAACTCGCAGTGAGAGCACAAAAACTCAACACGATCAAGTAAATAAATTATATTTTCGGAGTTATTCATGTCAGCAACAATACGCCACGGTCTATTGTAGAAATTAACAACCCATTGGCAGTCATTGCAGTAAAACCTTATATTAAAATGAGTTTATTCCCAAGGTCATATTAGGTTATTAGTCACAATATAAGAAAATGAACTTCTATTAAACCTGTCAATATCTACAATTAGTACTTATTTACAATAGTAAAATAAATGATAATATAGTCAATCTGTAATGTATCACGGCTGGGGAATCCTAGATATTTTTTCGTATTTAGTAAACGAATAACTAGTTTATAAATTAATCATGATAAGTATCTTTTTTTTTCGCCGGAGACTAAAATGACATTGCTTTGTTTCGTAACTGCAGATTCTGTGGATTTATTTCATTATTTTGAACAATATACACGAAACTTAAGTGACTAAAATTAAATCTAATCTGAACCAGAATCATAAAAACTGTATTATTCGGGCTAAACGAATCTAATAAAGATCTGTTATTTTTGTCTCCTGCGAAAAAAATAGACTATAGGAATCTATCGAATACCTACATAAACAAAATATCACCTATAAATAAAATATTACGAAGCGGAATAACTAATAAGAGTGGCAACGTCGCACTATACAAAGGAATTGCGTTAAGACGATGTCGTTGAGAGCCGTGGTAGCTCACATGGTTAGCGCTCGTTATAGGTATCACAGTACGGGAGCAACCCGGGTTCGATCCCCACTGGCACCAATGAAATTGCTGCGTGCTGATTTAGCTATCAGTTGGAAAGTCTGTTTTTCTGGGCTGTTTTGTTTTATTACACTGACATCTCGCAAGTCAACTAGGGACCTAGGAGGTTGTCGGTTGCTTATTTTTTATTTTTCTTTAAAATTTTCGTCGGTAAAATAACATATTTATAAAAGTAAAAAAAAGTAAAGTTACAGCCTATATACGTCGCACTGCTGGGCACAGGCCTCCTCCAATTTCTGAGAGGGTTTTAAGGCAAGGAAATGTCCGCCACGCTGCCTCAATGCGTGTTGACGAACTTCACATTTCTTCGAAATATATATTTTTTAATTTCTCAGACATGCACTACCAGCATGCGACGACGCGGCCCGCGCCTTACCGCCACTTGCGTTTGCCGCGCTTTGTCTCGTCACAGAGTGGCGAAATCACAGTAATATAGGTATTTTATAAACAGAACCCGTCTAATATTATGAAATATGTAGATAAAACTTAAAACTTACCTTGATACATGTATACCCTTTTGTTTGTAATATTTTTTTAGACCTCTCTTCAATCGTTTCTGCTTATTCCCCATGTTTTACAAACTAAACTTAAACATTAATAAAACTGTACAATTAATATAACTATAAAACACTACTATTAAACAAGAATCAGAAAAAACCTACTCCACTATTAACAAAATTAAATTTTTGCAGTAATATTTTACGATTTTATTTCGTAGTGCTGAGCTCACGCAACGCGGCGTACGTCCACCTAGCAACACGATGCGCCCCGCACTGAATTCGTGGACGAATGCGGGGGTGATATAGACGCAGTATTTAATCGGGACGCATTTTTAACTTATTATCATAAAAATAATACATATTTCTAAAAAGTAACCAAACCAAATTATTTTATTTTGTATTGCAAAGCAGTAGATATTTTTTTTATATTCCTTTGATAAACAATGAAGGAGTAAAGTGGTTTCATCTCAACGATTTGGAGGTGATTTGGGTATTTTTTTATTTATTATGTGACACCGATAGAAAAATTATGGCTAAACCAAATTACGTGTCAGATCATTTAGATTACTAGCTATTTTTTTCGTATGTAATTTCTCTGTAAGTGTCGACGAAAAGTTGGTTCATCTGCACGCTTTTTTCAAGCTTTTTGCGAGAGAGCAGCCTTAATAATAAATGCACTTTGTTCAATCATATTCAAAATTTCAAAACTCTTCGACAAAGACAACAAAGACTGAGGAAAAGAAACGACGTTATACCATCGTTAGACAATGCATGGCCTTCAAGCCACATCTCCGTGCCCGTCGGAGAGCGTGCGGTTTTTTTCGTTACGAAATTTCTGGATTTTCCCGCACTCAAGGCCCGGGATAGAAGCTATGCAATAGCTTAAAAAGTTTCATGGCGGGAATTGATTGAAATTTATGTTTATATTTTTGTGTCGACAGACAACTATAATTAGTGTTATTTTAAATAGTACCAGCCACATTTAATACAGTTATTATAGGAAAAGTGCAGGAGTGTTAACAGGCCTAGGCCAACGCATCAGCGTAATATGATGCAAACGTTACTCTAGCTCTCAAATAGAAATGCAACTCTGCGTCTAGATCCATAAAAAGAGTAATTGCTGAGGCAAAGTCAGAACAAAATGGCAGAATTAGTGACAAACTTATCACTTTCTTTCAGAAAGCAACGTATTATTGTTTATCGCCAAAGATAATATCGGGTAGCCATCGCTACCACCTCTACGCAGAGAGTTTGAATCGCTGGTACATGCCAAAAAGTAAAACGCTGATGTTTTAAGTTATATTTTTAGTTTTTTTTTTTTTTTTGTAAGAAACGTTAAAACGTAAGACTATGATGGTTTCTTACATATACGCAAACACTACACTTTGATTAAATCTACCTACACGGATGCTATCGCGTTTCATTTATATATATTTTTTTTTATTTTTGACGTTTCGAGTGCTTTCCAGAGCCTGCTAAAACCAAACCCAAGCATACCACTCCAAGACTTCAAGACACATTAAGTTCATTCTGCGTGGATCGGACCATAAATAATAGTTAATAACCTGAAGGTACTCCGGGTTAACACCGACATCGGGGCGTCAGTCACCTCAGTCTCCCGTGACCATGGATGCTGGAAAGACCCCAACACGTGGGGAATAAAAAATCTAATAAGACTTTCATTAAGTTATTCTATTATATTTAATAAAATATATTTTATTCCGTTCTTTTGCATTCTATTCTATTCTATATTTATGAGTAATCTGTTCTTTCTTAATCGATTGCCCTAGAAAGAGGCTAATAGTTTGTGCGCATATGTGTTTGTTTATATTATATTCTATATGTAAAATATATCTTTTCTTGGCCTAATCGGTTTACTTCCATGTTAATAATACCCATAAAGACGACAATGCCAAAAAAATACTACTTTGCTAGAGTAAAATACGTTATAACGAATAAGTCATTAATTTGACTTTTTGCAACTAATTTTATTAGTAATTAATTAACTTCGTAGCATTTATGAACCAAACGAAAAATCTTTTTTTCCTAACTTGCCGCCATATTACGTAGTATTTTTGTAAGTTATAGGGTTTAAAATTTATAACTTATCTAAAATTTATATTGTTGCTTAGTCTAACAATTTCATATCAAATATGTTTCTACATATTTTTTTTTAAATTTCAGTAACAGAGTTTGTTGCTTTAAATGATACATATATTATGAAAGGATTAAAATGGCTTCATTTGGAACTTTTCTTACACACACATTATTCTATTTATGTCATTTACCGACTTTGAAGAGCTTTTCCATCTAATGGTAAGAAGCACTAACGCAAAGAAAAGAAATCAGTCTTACCAAATACCTATTTATTTTATCTTGAAACGTTTTTCTGCCAAATTGTTATCACCAAATTTCATATTTTGTAAGAATATGCTTTATTCTACTTACGCAAGGGGACATTTTTTATCTAAAAAATTGTGTTATATATTTTTGTCACATTTTATGTATATACGGATTCTAGAATACTTTATTGCTGTTTTATACGAGAAGGCTCCACCTAATCTTCCCTTTCTTCCTTTTTTCTATTTCTTTTCTAACATCTTCAGTTAAGATATCATGAATCAAATAAATAATTAAGAAATAACTGAAACTTAAAAATAACTGACTTTGCTTAACAAAACCATATTCACTTTTGCCTTGAAGACGTCCACATTATAATTTGGTGGAAATGCAAATACTGGCAAATTATTCCGCACCTTTTCTACATTCATGACAAACGACGAAGCAAACCGTTTGGTTGAAAATGTGGAAATCGACAACAAAGAGATGAAGCCAGGCTCGGCTTTTTGGACTTAATGTTTAGTTTTAGCTCTTCCGTTGACAATACCTCCTAAGGAAACTGAAGAAATGGATAAGGATAATTAAAAAAGAGGGAGGTAACATTAACTACTCATATTCTACTACCTTTTTTTTTATAGAAGAGGGGGCAAACGAGCATGCGGCTCACCTGATGTTAAGTGACTACAGCCGCCCATGATCAACCGCAACACCAGGAGAATTGCGGGTGCGTTGCCGGCCCTTTAGAAAGGAGTAAGCTCTTTTCTTGAAGGTCCCCAGGTCGTATCGGTCCGGAAAAATCGCCGGTGATAAACTATTCCACAGAGAGGTTGTACGTGGAAGAAAACTCCTTGTGAAACGTACAGTGGTGGACCGCCAAGCATCCAGATGGTGTGGATGGTATCGGGACGTTTGCCGTGTCGTGCGTTCACGAAATTTGGCGGCTGGGATTAATCCGAACAATTCCTCAGAGCACTCCCCGTGATAGATGCGATAAAATACGCAAAGAGATGCAACATCTCTTCGCAACGCCAGTGAATCGAGCCGATCGGAAAGCATTCGGTCGTCGACGATTCGAGCCGCTCTGCGCTGGATGCGGTCAAGTCGAAGGAGCTGGTACTGGGGAGCCACAGCCCAGAGATGGGAACAGTATTCCATGTGCGGCCGAACCTGCGCCTTGTAAAGTTGCAGGCGGTGTGCCGGCATGAAATACTGTCCCGCTCTGCTGAGCACGCCAAGCTTTTTAGAGGCCAATTTGGCCTTCCCTTCCAAGTGACCGCGAAACTGCACGTCACTCGATATGTCGACGCCGAGGATTCCGATACTGGCTGAGGCAACAAGGGGAGTGCCTTGAAACTGAGGGGAAACGACAAAGGGGTTCTTTTTAGCGGTTAACGCGCAAACTTGTGTCTTCTGGGGGTTAAACTGGACTAGATTTAGTCGTCCCCAATCCGAGACTCTGTTCAGCAAAGACTCGACTTCAGACACAAATTTGTCCCGGCACTCGGAGACGTTTTCCCGAGAAATATTGGCTCGGCCGGTGTAAAGCGCATCACCAGTGCTGTCATCTGCATAGCAATGAATGTTACGGGTATGCAACATATCATTGATATGCAGAAGAAACAGCGTTGGCGATAGCACGCAGCCCTGTGGAACACCAGCATTAATAGGCTTGCAATCGGAGCTTGCACCGTCTACAACGACCTTGATGCTCCGATCTGCAAGAAAGCTGGTGATCCAATCGCACAATTTCTCGGGAAGCCCATAGGAAGGGAGCTTCGAAAGAAGCGCTTTGTGCCAAACCCGATCGAAGGCCTTCGCAATGTCCAAACTAACGGCCAATGCCTCCCCCTTGAACTCTACTGCCTCCGCCCATCTGTGAGTGAGGTAGAACAGAAGATCACCAGCTGACCGACCACGGCGAAAACCGTATTGGCGGTCACTAATCAGCTGGTGATCCTCAAGGTACCTCATGAGCTGGCAGTTTACAATGGACTCCATTGTTTTGGAGAACAAGGAGGTGATGGCGATTGGCCGGTAGTTGGACGGGTCTGAGCGGTCGCCTTTTTTAGGGATCGGGTGGACGAAAGCCGTCTTCCATGATTTTGGGACTACGCCTAGGGAGTAGGAGTACCGGAAAAGACGCGTTAAAACCGGTGCCAACTCTGGAGCACACGTCCTCAGCACAATTGGGGGGATTCCGTCAGGCCCACTCGACTTGTGGATGTCCAGGGAGAGGAGTGCTTTGCGAACCGAGCGCTGTGTGAACTGCACTTCCGGCATGGAGCACTCACACCGCAGGATGGTCGGCGGCGTACTCCCCCCGTCATCGAGAGTCGAGTTAGACGCAAAGAAGGAGCCTAGAAGATCGGCTTTCTCCTTTGCAGTATGGGCCAGTGAGTCGTCCTCCCTGTGCAGAGATGGAAGAGATGGCTGACAGAAATTCCCCTGGACAGCCTTGGCGAGAGACCAGAATGCACGGGTTAGATACTAATTAATTACCTATCAAATACTAAAAAGAAATTGTAGTATTAAATCCTCAAAACGCAAGGGATCTTCAAAAAAGTAATTGAAAAGTAGGGTAAATTGTCGTACGTTATATAAAAATGAGTTGTTCAGTCGCTACAACTATTGGGGCCAGTACTTACCACCCAATCTTTTATTTAGTATTCAGTGGTAGATGATAGATTTCAATAATCATTGGTCCGTATTAATTGGTAATTTTTTAAATGTTTGTTCCGCAAACACCTCGAGCCACACATGTCCGACGAAGGAGGCGCTGTGATTTGGTTAGAATTCCTCCATTTTGTGTACACATGAGGTTTCATCAAAGTAGGCTAGCGTGCATATCATGCATATTGTGATATAGCAGATGCAAGAAATTTGCAACACAACAAAATGCAAAAAAACATTTTAATTATATTTTTACACTTATGGGTCGGCTCAACCGGGGAAGGGCCACGTTGTCACAGACTACTAAAAGTAAAATAGTATCTTAATGCTACGGTGTATCATATAAAATTATATATATTAGGATGAACTAACTGCACTGGCAGTGCCATCAAAATCGGTCTAGCCATTTCGAAGACTAGCCGGAACAAACCGGCCAACATTTTAAAAATTGTGTTTTTGTTATAAGTACCACTTACACTTTCATACGCATTCGGTAAAAGGTTATTATTTTGAAATTACATACAGACACTTCAATTTTATATTTTTGTACAGATTTACATATATGATACGTAAGATTATATTCATATAGTTTACGAACCATTATTTACTATATTTTTGCTACTAAACACCGTATAGAACACACGTTACTTAGTTTTTAATTAATAAATCAACTAACATAATATATTTTGCGTGAGGCTACACACGTACATTTTTATCATTCAACTAGCTTGCCAGGCGGACGTTGTTCTGCCCTTTTCGATGACCCTTTGTCATGTCCTATTAAAAATTCTTAAATACATAAAAAAATAAAATTGTATGTTTTTGGCCCATGAGTGGGCAAAAATCTCTCAAGTTGGCCCAAACTGCACACGGTGTGCATATTAAATTAAAGTGGGTTAAGTTTTAATGGGCTAGTTTAGGAGTCCATCGCGGACAAACAACGTGACAATTAATTTATAACAAGAATAGCAAAATTAAACACCGTCAAAAGTCACGAATTATCTTAAAATGTAGTAGAACTTTCATGTCAGTAGAGCACTATTAGAGTATTCAGTGGCACTTTATTATAAAGATGTATATAAAAGTATCGTGTTTTGTTCCACTAAAGTAAAACTAAAAGCGCAGAACCTATTCTTGATTGTTTCCAACATTTTATTAAATTCAAACGAAAATGATTTTGCCATAGAAGATTTTTCCTGACACATAATTTTCTTTTTGTGCACATTTATGGGACAGTATCTTTTGAATTATATAATTTTCATTCCCCTCATTTCATTGTAAGTACTAAAGAGGTTACTTCTATTTTCATTGTTTACGTATGAAAATAAAGATCATCACCATCTTCATCATCGTCAGCATGTAGAAAATAGCTAAAAAAGTATGAACGATTTGAAAAATAATATCTTATTATTGTAAATAGTAATGCATTGCCATGGTAACGCGGGCTACCGCTCCACTTTGGTCGCCCTGTACTTTTTCAATCTGTGAATGTAAACCGCCTCTACGATACAAAAGATAATTATTTTAGTATCGTTATTATTAAAAACATGTACCTAGTGGTTAGGTATAAGTAGGTGAATATAAAAAGATTCTTCAGTATAAAGGAAGTTCTTGTTGTGGTGTTGCGAAAAAGAAAAAATATATAAAAAGGGAGCCATTAAAATTTTATCAACATACTAAATAAAACCTTAAAATGTTTTTTCGCTTGAAACAGACCTTATCTCCACAGGTAGATGATTTCATGTCACGGATGACGGCGTTGTCTATCAAAGAGGGATTACATTACAGCTTTCGTTATTAATTCACGCATGTTTCTTATGTGTGTTTTATATTTGAAAATGGCATGGGAGATACCTGATTTTAGTAGTCCTATTAGGGCCATTTTTATTACATCATTATTCAAAGCAATTTCACCGATTTTGGTGTGGATTTTATATTTGCTCTTATTATGTCTCTTTATATATGGTGTTGCTAATGGTTGCTGATTTTAAATCCGCAATAAAGGGCCACAAACTGGTGCGGCGATAGGGTTCCTGGGTTAGAGTCCGCAAAACGGATGGTCGCAAAATGGTAATAGCTAAAAGTGGACTGTATTCAACATAGTTGACTATAACTTCAAACAAGATGGCGGACGTGGCACGTGGCGGGTTTTCGACAATGCACTTAATGAGACTTAAATTACTATATGTAGCAAAAAACAGTATCAGTTGTTTTCGTTTTAAAAAAATATTTTTATTCATTTTAGTTTTAGACCTTTAATAATAATTAAATATACTGAGTACTTAAAGATAATTAGTTTTTAATCATGCTGTAGAAACAGGTACACTGGACATATAATGAACGTGATTATCTTTTTTTTTCATCATCATTACAGCCCTCCACAAATCAATTGCTGAACAAAGACTTTCCCCCAAGTAATGGCATGAAGCTCTGTCCCCCCCACACCTCCATCCATTGACTCCCTGTATCTCTTACAGGTTCGTCGCCCTACACTTCACCTACTACTACGAAACTGCCACTTAAAAACCTTTTTTAACCATCGGTTGTTGGTTCTTCGACCTATGTGGCTGGAACAATTCCACTTAAAGAAACTTATCCCTAGGGCTATAATTTTTAAAGGTTAGGATGATGAACGAGCACACAGTCTACCCGATGATAAGTGGTTGCTGTGGCCTATAGACATCTACATCTATCCTCAAACACGAATCAAAATGCAGATGCGTGGTCACGCGTGAGGACTAAGATGGAATGCCGCGTTTCGAGCAAAAAGGGTCTCCGGTTCTCTAAATTCTAATTCGCCTAAGATATGATCACAAACTGCAGACTTTCTGGAACGTTGATGCTTCACGTATGCTATATGTTCTTTTACGCGGGTTTTAATAGATCTTTTTGTTTGCCCTACGTATGAGAGATCACGTTCACAATCAAGCTTGTCACTCTGCATAACTGCACTCAACAAACAAACACTCCTGCATCCTGTAGAGGAATATGACACTTGACAGATGGTAAGAACTGACTTAGCTTCTTCGGCGATTTGTAGAATGTTCTAATAGAAGCTCGCTTGAAGATGTAGCCAATCTTGTCTGTGACGCCTCTGACATATGGTAGTACAGCAGGCACACGCTCGACTGTGGCCAGCTTCACTTGGTCACTGTGACGGCGCGGTCCCTGTTAATTAACAAAATTGAAACTAAACCCAAGCATACCACTGCAGGACTTCAAGACATAGTAAGTTCATTCTGCATAGATCGGACCATAAACAATATTTAAAATGCTGAAGGTACTCCGAGTTAACATTAATATCGGGACGTCAGTCTCCTCAGTCCACCGTGACCATGGGTGCTGGAAAGCACCCAAAACATCGGCAATTAAAATTAAACGCCATAAAATCCGTAAAAGTATATAGTTTAAATCAATGTGTAGTGTTCGCAATGATTTCAAAAGTAAGGATAGGCCCATCTAAATATTTTACTCATGACATTTTCATACAAGAAAAAGTAGCGCATCTGTCATAATACACACGACGTAACCAGGATCGGATTTCGTAGTATAATTATTATCCTAATTGTACCATTATTTCATAGTATGTAGTATGTACTATCGTAATAATACTAAGCGAAAATACCATAATTTATCTAAATGTCGACTTGTCTTATTATTGGGTCCTTCTACTTTAATAAAATTATAATTAGCTCCCTTTCTTATTAATCGGTGCTCGATCGATGCATTTATGTTGCATTCTTGATACAACTATAATGCGGGGCTACCACGATAAAAACTCTAAGCTCTAAGCAATCGGTTTGAAAACAGAATTTCAAAATATTTTATGAATCAGAATTTCAGATCTAATTAAGTAGATATGGTTTCTTTTGTACTCTTTTCAATTTACACTTATTGAATATAAAATATATTAGGTATCAATATTCAAAACTTAACTTACACAAAGTTCTTCAGATAAAAATTAAACAGAAATAAAAATAAAACCGGCAAAAAACGAAACGTATAGATAAACTAGACGCGTGACGCCAAAGTTCGGGCACATGGGAAAGAAGAAACATGAAACTAAAATTAGGTATACTATTTTTCAAAAATAGTATACCTCATTTTATTTTCCATGTACAATATTTTTGAGGGTCTGAATTCAGCCCTGGCCTAATCTTGGTAACGTAACTAAACTAACTGTAAAATAAAACTTTAAAAATGCGTTTATATAATAATTTAATATTAACAAAATGAATATAAGATTATTTTAAAGATGATACGATATCCCATGTTCCTATTTCTTCGTATCGTAATGTTTGCACCCTTTTACCAGACAACTAGACATATTTACTACAGGCAAATCTGTCTTGCGCGCGCAGTACTGTCGACCGATTCGCATTGGCCCTAAACTGTAATTTTAGGGCCAACGCACTGGTCCGTTTTGGTTGTTCGGTCGGCCCGGTCCTTACGCTAGTAATATATAAGTCAATGAGTGTTCGCGTAAATATAAGAAATCGAGAAGTTTTAACATTTACGTAATCATACACACCAAGTTTCAGTGAAAAATTCATTTCAATATTCCCATATTCATATAAAATCAGATTGTGACAGACATGATTCGGACATATTGATATTTAATAACTCATTATATCTAATTAAACGTACTCTTGATTCAAAATTTTTCAGCCGTGTTGATAATAGTATTGATAATAATAACACGTTACATTTAAAACTATAAGATAGAGTACTTGGGATTCATTGTATCGATGTAGTAAACTGGAAGTAGGTACACGATGTACCTACTTTTACCTATCTCTTCTCTCTTAAAATGCTGCTGTTGGTTGAAGAAAACCTGACTGCTATATTGTATATCAGGATTTTTGGATTTAATATTATTTTACTGTACTGTTATTTTACAAAGTCTCCTTTTTAATGATAATATATTACTGGTACACCTAAAATACAAAACTATATATCCACTAGCTTCGTCAGATTGAATAGCATATTAAATAAAAATATTGAAAGTGTAATTAGAAGACTGAAATGGCAATGGGCCGGCATCAGCTCGTACAACCGATAATTGATAAAGAAGGTTGGTTCTCGATTGGCAATATCCGCGATTTGTAGAGAGTCACTTTTTCCAAGAATATATTAAATTCCAATGACTGCGTGAATCAATGCCCTTGGTTAATACGCGCAATATAGATACTACAGATAGCCCTGGCCCGATGCTTTATTGTAATTTTAATGTATTTATATGTTCAATAATTAACTTTTGATATTTCTTGAACTATTTCTGTAAAATATATTAATATGGAAAAAGAAATTTATTTAAAAAAAAACACCAGGTAATTTTTAAACTAATTTGTCCAATATTAAACCAACAAATATTAAATGCAGTTCATCCACAGTATGTTCATAACTAAATTACGTTATTCCCGTAATATTTTAACAAAGATGGACACCTCATTTATTTTATGCCATACCTTCCGTCAAAATAATCAATTATACCTTTAATTATAGTGTCGTTTAAATTACGTCAGCACATAAGAGATATATCCCATCTAGTGCACTTTATTTATTTTTCCATTAGTGTAATTACTATTAACATGTGGTAAAATTGAAACGTTTGTATAACTTCTGACTTCCGTGTAAATAAAATGAGAACATCATCAATATAGTCGAAGTCAATTAAATACCCCTTATTAACGATAACTCAAGATTTACTTGTCAGATATTTATCAAATTTAAATAAGGTCACATGAGAAGCACCGGGTTTTAAAAGAATCACGAAAATCAGTTCACTTAAAAAAAGTTCAGTGGTAAAACACATAAAAAACATTCAGTTGAATTTAGTATCTCGTACTTTTTGAAGTCGATTAAAAGAAGGAGCTTGTTTAAGTAAGGACAAGTAACCTACGGGTTGACAGCGATTGGCCTTCATACAGAGAGAGGCATGGCACTTTTTTGTATTAACACTTTCTTTTTCGTTTATAAGTACAACAAGCGTGATAAACGACCACACAGTCCTCCTGTATGCAAATGTATGCTTCAGCCTATAGACACCTACATCTATCATCGATAAAAAATCAAAATGTAGATGGGTTTCCTTCTCAGAACACTAAGTTAAAATGCGTAATTACAAGTCAAAATGTTCTACGGTGCACTACGCTCACCAAACACAAAATAATTAAGCTGCTATTTTACACTGAAATTCTGTATCTGTAGGAATTCAGTAGAATATTATGATCCTTCCCCAGTCAAACTAACCCAATCGCGCTGAAAAAATAAGTTTTTTCTAAATACAGCTGCAAAAAGCGGTCATCCTCCTCCGTGACTTTATCATGTGCTATTTTCAAGCTATTCTATTTTCAGCTCGAATTACAAAATCGCTTTGACCGAGTCGGGGGGGAAAACGGATACTTAAAATAATCCTTTAATTTGATTTTTTCCTTCTTTGTGGCACTTTGTGGTTTTAGGCGTGAAAAAAATTGGAATATTGTGAGTCTATTACCTCTTTTCCTTTTGCTCTCATACAATAACCTCTCATATAATAACCTCCTAATTGATGATTTTATGAAATCCACGTAACGATATTATGAGATGATGGATAATTTTACTTAAACGTCACATGGCAAATATAGTTATAATATCAAATAAAGTAATATATTCATTTTGAGTAAAATATGTAAGCCATTTTATAATAAAAATAATTGAAAGTTTGAATTACAGGCTAACTTTGACACTAGGACGTCCATCACTTCACTCCACCGATGTTATAAAGACATAGAAGTAAAGACTTCGAGTAATTACAAACATGCGTATGCATAGAGACATTTATTCCAATACTAACATCTACGTACATGACAAATTACATTTAAAATATAAGAAGTAACTTATTAACAAACAAACACAAAAAGTAAATGGCATAAAGTAAAGAAGTGCATCGTCTATTATACGTCTTGAATTGGTTTAAAAGATCGTCTCGGTATTAGCCGCGAGTTAACAGCTTTGATTTTCAGCCGGCCCCGAACATGTTAGTAATAAGTAGATGTAAAACAACCCGACGTTGTGACATAAAAATAGTTTAAAAATTAACCCGATATAACCTCAAAATATTAGGTTTGATCAGTGTGCCTGAAAATAAGTAATAATTTCTGCCAGTTTGTTACAATTACTCTGTATCATAATATTAATGATTGTTCACACAATAAACCTGCACAAGCGCTCCTTCTCCATTACGTCGAAAACAATAGAAGCTATTTAGGAGTTTTTGCCTCATATATACGTAATGAATAAAGTTCCTTCATTTAGCCTGATACGTTATACTGCTTAAGCTTTTATTAGTATTCACTGGCGATAAAAGTTAAATATTTAAAAACCAAAGTCGTTATATGATAAAACGGAGTACCGAAAAGCTTGTAATGACAGCTTATGGCATAATTTACAATTAAATATCCTGAGAAACACGTGGGTACATAAAATACCAAAAGAATCTGTAATAAAATTTAAGGACTTTGTACTTAGCCAAAAATTTATTGCGGACATTGCGGTGATGGATGCTGTGGTAAGTACAGCGGACCTTGTTATCCATGCATTATTATCTATAGGTGCTGTATGAACATTTGTTAAGATTGCGTTGTAAAGGCCAGTGTCCGCAAAACTTCGTCTTACGATTTTTTTACTTGGTGCCGCTAAGTGAAATAAATATGTATGTATAAATTTATATCCCTATATTTTTGACACTTTAAGGTTATAGTTCAATCAAAGTACTACAACCATATATATTTGATTACTCTAAGTATATGTTTGTATATCTAAATGTAGCAAGGTCCCATTTATGCCTTTATCGGCAGTTCTTCAATTTCTTTGTATTCAAATTAATATCGGACAAGCACAGTCAATTTATAATGAATGCCAACGGATCCGATAAAGATCAAAAACCTTCCGAGGGCCGTCATTTCAGTGTCCTTGAATCATTAAGTTAATTTCATTTAAAATAATTTAAAGTAGTAACTATATCATTAATAAGTCCTAGCCACTCAATACATTTAAAATTATTTTTAAATTTAAAATATTTTTAATAGTTGGAACAACTTACTGAATAGCGAGAAATAAAATAACCATAATTCTAATTGTCTTCATAAGCAGATTTAAAAGAAATTTTAACATTCACGGGCGTACATAAGTACATTTTTATAGCATATACCAGTAGTATACATCAATTAAAAAAATATTTTGAGTTATGGATGGGGAAGATTTACGTATAAATATATAATTTATGAATAGTTTGTGCAAATTAGCTAATATTATGTTGATATTGTAAATAAGTATAAAAAAATCGCACATAGTTGATCTTTTAAAGCGTGTGCTGCATAAATCGATCGGAAATAATGTATTTTATTCTACAATAACTACTCTATAAATAGTTTTAAAGTAAAGTCCAGTTCACATGTTAATATATTTAGATTAATTGCAAAAACAAAAAGCAATTAATAAATATACCCTACGCTTGAAGGAGTAACGATCTGGTCTTATAAGGACTTTGATGCATATAAAGCAATGCCTGTGGTTTTGGCAGGTGATTAACGATTCTAATATCAAATTAGAATCGCTGGAGGCCTTAAACACTATGCTCAATGATCTCAATACTGCCTCCCAACAGATAGGTCTTAAAATTAACATGAACAAAATAAAGGTCATATTATGTAATATCCATGTCACACCTATATTGGTAGTTGTTTGGATCACTTAGCTCGGAATTGTCAAGTAAGTAAACACCTAGGAAATAGTCTGACTAGGTAAGTCCAACTTCAACCGAGAGCTCAATCGACGAACTGAACGGCTGGGAGCGTCCAGGTGATTACGACATGTCTCTTCATCAGGTATACCTCAAAACTTGAAAACTAAGTTATATAATTATACGCGGTCCTTCACTGGTGGCCGTATGATGATGCTCAAGGTGGCTCAGTTAGCTGTGGAGGGGCAATGCTTGGAGTTTATCTACTTTTTAAACATAGAAATGAAGATATCCACTGTAGAACCAGAGTGTACGACATAGCCCAACGTATTAGTAAGCTGAAGTAGCAGGGGCTGAAGTAGCAATAGGCTGGCCATATAGCTCGAAAAACCAACAACCAATGGAGAAGAAAGGTTCTTGAGTGGCAACCTCGTACCATTAAGCGAAGTGTAGGGCAGCCTTCCAATAGATAAAATGACGACCTGGTAAGATCTTTTCAGCTCTTAATGGAAGATAGATGTCTAAGGGCCCCAGCATCCGATTACCATTATTTAACAGTGTGATTATTTGTCGTCACTCTTATTCTATATAAAAATATACTGGAAGTCGAAGGATGCAGGTGGATCAGGACCGTGATTTGTGGCATTTCTTAAGGGAAGCCCACATTCAGCAGTGGACAACAGCACATGAAGCAGTTGGAATTGAAATTAAAAGGATGTCATGATTATGATAAGGTAGCTTAAAGCGTGTATGTGGAATAATTTTGGAGAAACAATGAGTTTACGAAGGGCTGTTGATGATGGTGATTAAGTTTTATCTATATTAAAACATTCTATGTCTAAAAACACGTTGGGTGGCTAAAGAAAATTAAATATGACTTGGTAGGAGCATGATCCCAATAAAAACTAAATATGATTAAAAAAAACTGCGGTTGCCAACCTGTCCACCAAGCGTGGCGCGATGTAACTTTTCTTTACTCCACTGGATTCTAAATGTCGTATAACTCATAAACTTCAATAATGAATGTAAAATATCATGAAGAAATGAATACTTTAAATAACATAAGTAAAATAACGATATAGTAAATAAAATAACGATAAATAACTCAACATCAAGAACGTTCTTATTAAAATCTTGATATGATTCTTTGAAATTTTATGACTTTTGTAACGTACTGATTTCCGCTTTCACATTCCAACGACTTTAGGGAAAATTCTTTTGATGACATAAATTTATTAATAAAAATTTTATCATACGATATGTAATATCTTTGGCGAATATGTTTTACCTTTTCCGTCCCATTGAAATGTTTTAAGCCCTCATCTAGCCCAGAGCTCAACCTACACATAACCTACAAATTATGGTCAGTTTTAGAGGACATGGCTTGCTCTAAACGACACGGCGACATTGAGTCTTTTAAAAAATGCTACAGCTAATGGGATACTGTAGCTATATTCAAAGAAAGAAAGGCTACAGACGTGTTTTGACTTCCCAGGACTAAGATGGAATACCTCACAGTTAGATGACTCTCCTTTACCTTTCAGGTAGAAGCACAGCGGTGCAAACACTAGGTAAAAGTGTTTCTACTCAGACGAACACCTAGGCAGAAAAGGGTACTTCTATCTCCAAATAAGTTGCTATGAATGTTATTGAACAAGACTTCAATTTATGCATTTATTATATTGAATCTTTCCATTTAGAGAGTATAGAAGTACTGAACACTTAAATCCTAGTATACTTCGAAGGTTTCCTCAACAAATGATATTACAAATTTGGTTGAAATAATTTTAATGGAGAACATATTTACTCATTTCATAGAGTTTGTACAGTTTTGATTATTTTACGAATACATTTCGAGGACTTTACGGTAAGGTTACGGCCGCATTTTGTACGATTCCTTACAATGTGTGTATTTAGCTATTTGCTTTGCTTGCAATCTCAAGGCAACGGCAAAAGGCAAATTCAAAATGCGCGGCAATGCATTATTTTAAGTGATTTTACTGCACACGCACAGATTTGTAAGGTTCGATTGGTAGGCAAAAACGTTTTTACGCCCATAAAGCAGATTTAATTTGGGATACTTTTAAATAAAAGTAGAAACCTTATTTACTCGTATTTTCAAATACTGCAATAACATTATATCGTTATTAATGTATTTGAGCTTAAGTTTGAAATTTTGTTCCCCTTTGAAACATCACGCTTATGTATATAATGGTAACAATATTTATCATTTTATTAGTCCGGACCGAAAGAGTGTTAACAGGATCGTAATACTAAGCCTACAATGTCTATCTTGCATGCTTAGTATTACAGTCCAGACAGAATGTGATCGCCATGCATTCGACATCGCCGCCACGACTAGTATTGATATTCTGGCCGCCTAATAGCGGGTGATTTTAGTATAATACGTACGTAAATGCGTACAGAAATACTAGAACACAACTGACTGGAGACAAAGTTTCTCCAGCAAACTCAGTTCTGTCTATAAAGTTACTAGATAAATTTAAGCACGAAAATAAAAATCAATACTAATAACAATATTTTTGTTGTAAATGTACAGCACTGATAGATAAAAAAATAACTCCTTCATTCCATTATTGTTAAAAAATTAAAGTTCTATAAAAACAAAATGAATGTCAAACTTATCTTTCAACATGACAATATTATTCTAAAAATTTGTTTTCATACATTTTGCTTCGGTAGTTATATAGACATAATGTAGTTAAAATAGCTTTTGTATAATAAACTGTTAAACATATTTCACTACATGTTCTGGGACTATGCAAACGCAATTCGGTACATTGTCAGAAAATAGTGTTTTAAACAAGATTTTTTTTGAAAATCTTGTCAGTGCAAACTCACGGTTACAGAGCGTTCGTGACAGGTCGCGCGCGCCGCGTGCACTCAGTACAACAAACTTACCATATTTTAACAACTAAACTGTAACAACATAAGTGAAACCTCAATAACTAGAATAACTTATAACTAACTAGAACAACAAACTGAAACTATATTTAAGTGAACGTCTTTACCAAATGTGATACACAAAATAATAAACATTTGAACTTTTGACTTTTTTTACTTGTAACAAATTCCATGGGTGTTTGATGATTTGGGTTTGGTTCATATAATGTTACATAGATAATTCTCAACTAAATCAATTTTAACTTTTATTTAAATTTTTCCCGGTCTTTAAACACGAGTCTTATCTGTCCGTTAGCGTTCTTTCAAAAGGGCAGAAACGCATTGAAGCATTGGCTAATTCCGTCTACTGAAACGAATATTATGAAGATATCATCACTGGGAACATATAACGTCAGAGCTTATCTTAAATTTACGAGTTTTATTACATAGCATATACTTTTTATTTACCTACCAGTATTGTGTGTATTATATGTAGTTGTATGAGTAAATTATGCTTGTAATTGTATTATTTTAATATCTTTTCGCTGATAAATGGAATTTTTAAATTTGTATAAGATTTACTTTAATTTAGTATGTACCCTTAAATACATGGAGATATAATTTGCTTCTATCTTTGTGGATTCCATCTAATCAAGAATGATTATCACATGTACGTTCAAACCACAAATTTTCGAAAAAATAATGCATGAAAAACTATATTGTTTTCTTAGCGCATTTAACATTCTAAAACCAGAACAATTCGGTTTTCGAAGAAACTGTTCCACAACATTAGCATGTTATGAACTGATGAAAATCATAACTGAAAGCTTAAATTCACGAACTCCACTTTTAACTATATTTCTTGATATGAGCAAAGCTTTTGACTTCGTATCACACAGTCTTCTACTAGATAAATTAGAAAGGTATGGAATAAGAGGAACAGCCCAAAACTGGATTGAGAGTTATCTTAAAAATCGTAAGCAGTGTGTAGAAGTTACAAAAGTCATAAACAACACAAAGATATCAAAACGATCTCAATATCATACAAACAGTTTTGGTGTTCCACAAGGCAGTGTACTGGGACCTTTGCTGTTCTTGATATACATTAACGATCTTCCTGACTTTACTACAAGCAAATGCATTTTATTCGCTGATGACACTACTCTTATAGTTAAAGGTAATAACAGATCTGAACTTGAAATCGCAGCTAATGGTGCTCTAAATGAGGTCATACAGTGGATGAATATAAATAATTTAGATATAAATAAAAATAAGACGAAATTTATTGAATATAAAACCCTCAAAAACATTTCAAATGACATTAAACTCACATATAACAACTCGATAATTGAAGAAGTCGTTTTCACGACATTTCTAGGAATAATATTTGATAAATTTTGTAGTTGGAAGACTCATATAGAAAGCCTTTGTACTAAAATAGATCGTTTCGTTTTTGCATTGCGTAGACTAAGAAATATTGTATCAGAAAGAGCTGCACTGATGGCATATCATGGATATATCTCATCCATACTACGATATGGTGTTATACTCTGGGGGTATTCGGTGTATTCGGATAAAGCATTTAAAGCACAAAAACGCTGCATAAGAGCTCTTTGTGGTGTTGGTCCTTTAGTGAGTTGCAAACCTTTGTTCAAAACTAAAATGATCCTGCCTTTGCCTTCAATATACATATTTGAAATGTGCATATTTGTTCATAAGCATCCACATTTATTTCAACGTAAGTGTGACGTGAGTGAAAGTAAGGGTAGATACTGGAATAGGTTATATGCGCCAGCAAATCGTCTAAAAGTTACAAAAAGAAATGCTTTTGCAATGTCGATTAGAATTTATAATAAATTACCTGATAATTTAAAGCGTAAAAGTTTATTGTCATTTAAGAAATCTGTTTTGGCATTGTTGCTCGGTAAATGTTACTATTCTGTAGAAGAGTTCTTAAACGACAACGACCTACATACGAGTGATAATGATTGATAATTTTAGAATAGGATTAATTACGTAATTACAAGATTCTGATATTTAAAAAAAAATAATGTTTTTGATATTATTTTATATAAAATTTGACTTATGTATCTAATTAATTAATAAATTTGATGTAAAAATAGAAAGATACTAATGACAATTGGATGTGTAACATTATATAATTATTGACGTAAGAACAATAATTAATATATGACATTGACCTATAATAATAATCTTACTTGATATAATAATACTTACTTATATTTTTTCTGACACTGTGGCATTATAAATTAATTATCAAATCAAGTAAATAATATTAAATAATTTTATTTTTTGTTAAATTAATATATGTTGTTAAATTCGATAAGTATTGTTGTTTAGGTTACTTGACCATTAATATTTGCACACCACTAAGGTAGAATATGTAGAACGAATTATACTCAAACACCATTGTACAACCATATTCTTGCAAATAAAGATTATTATTATTATTATTATTATTATTATTATTATTATTATTATTATTATTATTATTATTATAACCATACAAATTTGCTTTCAAATTTAAATCATATTTCATACATTATATAATAAATCGTTTCACTATACCATCTACGCTTTATCTCTTACGCCCTGGGTATTAGGTGTATCCAAGAAAACAAGCTTTTTTCTATCTGAAAATGATTTTGCGGCATTCCCGGGTCTCGACAATCTTACAAAGTTCAAACTTTGTAGGTAAAAACGCCTACAGCAAAAATAAATAGGACACACTTCTTCATAATTTCTTTTAGTTAGTAGTGATGCCGCCCGGGACTCGACGGTCTGCATCACTACTAGCTGAAGGGGTTCGTGGTGTGTCACGCTGTGCTTGCCCAACAGTTTCTATAGGCTCTCGACGAAAATTCACTCCGACTACTGGGATCAGTTATTTGTTTCCTAAAGACTGGGATTTGCACAGACCCGAGCAAATAACGCCCTATTACTTGTAACATTCGTCACCTGGATTTAAATCAGGTGATGTCACGTGCTCAAAATGGATATCGGGGAAATGGTCTTGAATCAAGGATCCATCCCTCATTGACGCGGTGATTGGCAAAGTGGTGAAACGCAATCGTTGGAACTTCTTCGCCGCCTGGATCGACTATAGAAAGGCATTCGACTCAGTGTTTCATACATGGCTAAAGAGGATCCTCAAACTGTACAACGTTAACTGTACGGTTATAGACTTCCTCGGGCAGCATATGGGTCAGTGGCGTACAATCTTTTGTCATCTGGGCAAGCGGATGACGGACGAAAAGCTGCATAAGGATAAGATGGGGTACCTTTCAGGGTGACCGTTTGAGTCTGGTTTTGCCTCTCCCTGAACCCTCTCAGTACCTTAGTGTAGGATTCTGGGAGAAGATTTTAACTTTGGAAAGGAGATACTAATGTGAACCACCTTTTCTATATGGATGATCTCAAGTTATTCGCCTCAATTCACTCCCATTTTGTGGAATTGCTAAATATCAAGTAATTCTATTGCAATGGAGCTGGAAACAGATAAGTGTGTGGTCCTCCATGTTGAAAGGGGAAGGGTTGCTAACTCTGAGGGTAAAGACTTATCTGTGCCTATCAACTCAAGGACCCTTTCCGAAGCTGAAACATACCGATACCTGGTTTGTCACAAAACATCGGTGTCAATGAGGTGGGTATGAAACAGTCAGTTTGCGATGTGTTTTATGCACGCTTGATCAAAGTGATTAACAGCCTTTTGTACAGTGTGAATAAGACACGAGCATAATATAATGGTTGGGTCATGCCTGTACTGAACTTAACACCTTGGATAGAAAAGTCCGCACCAATATGACATCCCGTAGGATGCATCACCCGAAACCTTCAATTATGAGGCTGTACATGCCGCGGAAATATGGTGGGCGTGGCTTTTTAAGCGCTTACCATGCGTAATAGCGAAGTGTGCAGTTTCCATAATTGCTTTTTGATGAGAACGGATGATATATTCTACACAGACGTCATTTTCTGTGATAAAGGGCTTACCCCCCTATCCCTAGCCAACGATCAATTGCAAAACCAGGCAGTACAGAGTATTTCTGATCGGGAAACCGTATGAAAGGAGAAGGAGCTCCACGGGAGGTATTACAAGGCTCTACATGAGCATTTCGTAGACACATTTGCCTCCCTCAAATGGCTACGTTTCGATGATCTCTATGGGGAAACCGAGGGTTTTATCTGTGCGATAGAGGACCAGGTTATTTAGACCAACAGCCATCGAAGATATATTCTAAGGGATGATACCATCGACATCTGTCGAGCTTGTCGCCATCCCGGTGAGTCACTTTAGCATGTCATCTCCAATTGTTCAGCACTTTCTAGTTCTGAGTACTTGTCAGAGAGTAGAGTAGTAGTCAAAACCAGAGCCAGAAAGTAAAGTAGCCAGAATTCTACACCAGGAGATCGCTCCGAAATACGGTCTCGTGTACCGGATATTGCCGTATTTCAAGTACTTGCCAGAAGCCGTGCTCGAAAATGACCGCTTCAGGCTCTATTGTGACCAGACCATCATCACAGACAGGACTATTCTTGCACAGCCAAGGATATTTTTGGTCAATATTACTATTCTGTTTGACGAAAACCTCGTGAAAGCCTTAAAAGATAATAATAATAATAATAATAATAATAATGATGGATAAGGATGATGGAATATGTAAAAACGCGCAAAGGGCCGCTGCCTGGAGGTCGCCAGGGCGCGTCTGGTGCTGGCGCTGGACGCGACAGCATGCGAACCGCCAGCCGAGCGAGAGGTGCTGCACGACCACCCATCAGCCCCTCGCATCCATCATCCCCACCAGCTGGCTTGGTGTCAGCAGGGTCTTCGCAGGCCCAGCAATCGGCACCCGCCACTGGTGGAGTACGCCGCATGCGATGGACCACCGAAATGAATACTAACGCATTGCGGGCGTATTTTAGGGCGAAAGGGGGGAGAAGTTGGAGGTTTGGCGTATCGGGCTAGGATGCATCGTCTTTTTGCTGAGCTGGAGCCATCTTTAACCGTCTCAGAGCAAAACCTGGCAGACCGGGTTCGGTATATCTTGCGCTCAAATATATTTGATGTCGCCGAACTCGAACGACTACGACGTGAGGCTGTTCCCTCATCGGATGAAAATGCTACGGCTGAAGATGCGGCACCACAAATTGCAGAGCAACCCGCAAATGTGAATGCCGCCGTGAATACCCCAGTTGTGGTTGATTCAAACGATGATGGAACAGTCACCCAGGAACTGGAATTAGAGCATATGAGGAGTACATTGGAAGAGGCGATTGTGGAAACGCGCAGTACGCCTCTCGAAAATCGAACGCGACTTCCACGCATAGCCCTAAGCAAGCGGAATCGGGCTGTCGTGAGGGCTCTGAACCCAATGCTGGTGACCTATTTGGAAGCCAGCCGGGACCTTTGCGAGACGGACTCAATTCTTTTTGGCGCCGCACTGGCAGTGTGCCGTATTATAGGCGCCAAACTTTCCACGGCTGGACGCGCTACTGGACAAAGTAGCGCTATCCCCGCCTGGAGAATAAGAATTGAAGAACGTATCGCAAAGGCTAGGGCCCTCATCGGCAGACTGATATGCTTCAGGTCAGGCAACAACAGGCCAAGGATTGTGCGCACCGTCAGGATGGCATTTGCTGGGACAAATGTTAGATTGTCCCAGCCGGATATAATGCAAAAACTGACGGAGCGCATAGACGACCTGAAGCAGAGAATCGCTGCTTGGGGAAAGCGGATTCGGCGATATACCGAGAGGTCGAAACCGTTTAACCAGAATCGTCTCTTCCAGAGTGATCAGAAGAGGCTCTATAAATCGTTGGAGCGACCAATGGTAAGTGGAACGGGCCCAGCACCGAATCAGGCCGACACTGTAGCATTCTGGCGCGGCCTGTGGTCAGAGCCCATAAACCACAGCGAGGGCCCTTGGACGGAAGTTGTGGCGAGTCAGTGTGCGAGTATAACGCCCATGGACCCCGTCATTATAACGCCGGATGACGTAGCTGAGGCGGTCCGTAGGGCCCCGAACTGGAAAAGTCCGGGACTCGACGGGCTGCATCACTACTGGCTGAAGAGGTTTGTGGTGTGTCACACTGTGCTCGCCCGACAGTTCCAAGAGGCTCTCAACCAGAAGTCGCTCCCGAGCTTCTTCACTACTGGGATCACTCATTTGGTTCCTAAAGACCAGGTAACCACAGACCCGAGCAAATACCGCCCCATCACGTGTCTGCCGACCATATACAAGACACTAACATCCATTTTGAGTGCGAGAATCACTCGTCACCTGGAATCAAATCAGGTGATGTCGCGCGCTCAAAATAGATGTCGGGGCGGCGGCCGTGGAACCAAGGAACCACTCCTCATTGACGCGGTCATTGGCAAAGTGGTGAAACGCAACCGTCGGAACTTCTCCGCCGCCTGGATAGACTACAGAAAGGCATTTGACTCGGTGCCCCATACATGGCTACAGAGGATCCTCGAGCTGTACAAGACTGACCGTACAGTTCGAGACTTCCTCGAGCGGTGTATGGGGCAGTGGAGTACGATCCTCTGTCATCTAGGTGAGTGGATGACGGATGCGGAAAGCCGCATAAGGATAAGAAGGGGTATATTCCAGGGCGACTGTCTGAGTCCAATCTGGTTCTGCCTCTCTTTGAACCCTCTCAGTACTTTACTGGAGGGTTCCGGGAGGGGATTTCAGCTTCGGAAAGGAGGTACAAAAGTGACCCACCTCTTCTGTATGGATGACCTCAAATTATTCGCCTCCAGTCGCTCCCATCTTATGGAATTGCTAAACATCACTTGTGAATTTAGCAATTCTATTGGAATGGAGCTGGGGACGGATAAGTGTGCGGTCCTCCATGTTGAGAGGGGTAGGGTTGCTAACTCTGAGGGCATAGACTTATCTATGCCCGTCAACTTAAGGACCCTTTCCGAGGATGAAACATACCGATATCTGGGTATGTCACAGAACATGGGTATCGATGAGGCTGGTATGAAACAGTCAGTTTGCGACACGTTTTATGCACGCTTGACCAAAGTGCTTAACAGCCTTTTGTCCGGTGTGAATAAGGCACACGCATATAACGGCTGGGTCATGCCTGTCCTAATGTATACCTTTGGCATACTCAGGTGGACTCAGACCGAACTTAACGCCCTGGATAGAAAAGTCCGCACTACCATGACGTCCCATAGGATGCATCATCCGAGATCGTCGGTAATGAGGCTGTACTTGCCGCGAAAGCATGGTGGGCGTGGCTTCCTGAGCGCGCTCACCATGCATAATCGCGAAGTGTGCAGCCTCCGTAATTACTTCCTGGCGAGATCGGATGATCCATTCTATAATGACGTCATTGCTAGTGATAAAGGACTTACCCCTCTATCCTTAGCCAACGAGCAATGGCAGGACCCGGCAGTACTAAGCATTTCCGACCGGGAGACCGTATGGAAGGAGAAGGAGCTCCACGGGAGGTACTACAGGGTTCTACATGAGCCCTTTGTAGATACAGTTGCCTCCCTCAACTGGCTACGTTTCGGTGACCTCTTCGGGGAAACCGAGGGTTTTGTCTGTGCAATACAGGATCAGGTTATTAAGACCAACAACTATCGGAGATACATCCTAAAGGATGGCACCGTTGACGTCTGTCGAGCTTGTCGCCATCCCGGTGAGTCACTTAGGCATGTCATCTCCGGTTGTTCGGCGCTTTCTAACTCTGAGTACTTGCACAGGCACAACCTAGTAGCCAGAATTCTACACCAGGAGCTCGCTCTGAAATACGGTCTCGTGGGCCGGAAAGTGCCGTATTACAAGTACTTGCCGGAAGCCGTGCTCGAAAATGACCGCGCCAGGCTCTACTGGGACCGGGCCATCATCACAGACAGGACTATTCTTGCGAATAAGCCTGATATTGTGCTGATGGACCGGGCACAGTCAAGGATATTTTTGGTCGACATTACCATTCCATATGACGAGAACCTCGTGAAAGCCGAAACAGATAAACGAACAAAATATCTGGACCTGGCTCACGAGGTGACCGATATGTGGGGTGGTCTGACGGCCGAAATTATTCCTGTAGTCGTCTCTGCGAATGGGCTAATCCCAGTCAGCCTCTCGGGTCATCTGAGGCGACTGGGACTCCGCGACGGACCGCTCCAGGCTCAAATGCAGAAGGCGGTGCTCCTCGATACCGCCCGCATCGTCCGCCGGTTTCTATCCCTTTCCTCCTAACCCTCGGCCGTTTGGTCTCCCCTGCCGAGGGCTTCCATCTGGTTGGGCTTTTATTTATTTATGTATTTTTATATTTATTTTATGTTATTAATATTTATGTATATTTATCGTTTCATTTTAATTTATAATTATATATTTATATAACCCAACCAGATGAGAAAACTATATAGATACCCCAAATAATAATAGTCAATTTTAAATAAAAGTATAATTAAATTTATAAAATTAATTTTTGATTGTTTATAAATAATGTTTGGGTGAATAATCAATTTATATTTTTAAGTAATTATCAACTTATTTTGATTTTTGTCACAAAATATATAGTTAAAAATAATAAAATTGGAGTTAATTATAATCTACTGAATTTGGCTATACACACAAAATATTATCATAATTTATTATATTAATTTTATTTAATTATGGGATACCCATTTCCGGGTGAAGGCCTCCTCTATCCTTTTCCATGAGGTTCTGTCTGCCACTAGCCTCGTGCCTTAAAAGATAAGCGAAAACCTGGCTTACGAGGTGACCGACCTGTGGGGTGGACTGCCGACCGAAACTATACCAGTAGTCGTTTCAGCGAATGGGTTGGATGGAGGCGACTAGGACTCCGTGATGGATCGCTCCAAGCTCAAATGCAGAAAACGGTGCTCCTTGATACCCGCCCGCATCGTCCGCCGGTTTCTTTCCTTTTCTCTCTAACCCTCTGATGCTTGAGCTTCCCTGCCGGGGGCTTCCATCTGGTGGGGTCATTATTTATTTATGTATTTATTTTATTTTATTGATATATATGTATATTTATGTTTTGACATTTACAATTATATATTTATACAGCCCAAACAGATGATAAAACTATAAAGATACCTCATAAGTAATAAAAACCCAGTATAGCTTTGAAGAAAAAAATCCGTTATTTTTAATATAGATACTTTCTATTTATCTAACTTTCTAATTAATACGACAACAACCATAACCACAACAAATTTTCGTGATGTGGTTAATGGTTATTTACATTTGCCGCATACCTAAGACGAAGTTTCTTGCACACGTTCACCAGGATTTTCGACTACAGCTCAACACAAGTCCGTTGCAGAACATAGACTTCCCCATATATTACCATAAAGTACGGTTCTGAGCCACTCGCTTCGCCGACTGCCTGCGTGTTTCATCAGAACGTCACTCTCATCTAGTTGGGGGTCGCCCAACATTGAGTTTACCAGTGTGAGGCTGCCATTTGACAATTTTTCTACCCGTTCAGCTTAATGCCAGGATGCCGGATTCAGACACGGAAATAGATAGTTGTAAATCAACGTCGTACCGCAGCTAGATTCTTAGCCGCTACGTTATCGAGCCATTGGTGACCGTAATATTCGATCTCTCACATCTTGGAAAATAAGTATTTTTAAATATACCCCGATATAACCCGACGCTAGTCTGTAAAGACATCGTATGGGTGCGGTATAAGGAAATTAAACTTTTAATAAAAAGTAAAAGCCGACTTTAAGGAAATAAGTCGAATAAACTTACTTTTTAATATTTAATTTTTTGACCATTTGGAGTGGATTAAGCGATGTTTCAATCTCAAAGTAACAGCTGAAATAATGTCTTAATAGTCACATTAAAAACTTCGTTACAATTTTAAAAATACTAAAAATCTTATTTAACATAGTATCAAGAGTCTTAGTTTCAAGATTGAAAAAAAGGTTTGAGAGGGGCAGCAACGACTTCCTGATAAAACTAAATAACAAAAAATAATCTTAAACTTTATTAAAGAATCTGAAAATACGTACAAGTACGTGCTGTTCATTTATAATTATGGTTTTATTTAAAATATTTTAAAGATATTAAAATAATACAATTATAAGGCCGAATTACTTATGAAACAACATATAATACGCGCAATAATGATAGGTAAATGAAAAGTATTAGTATGATGACTAGTATCTTCTTAAATATCGTGTCTTATTTCTGTAGATGTCATCAGCCCCACGTCATGCAAAGAGTCAATTTGTCTAACCAATAAGAAACAAATTAGGACATTCGCTACGCAAGTTATTTTGCCATTAAGACCCTTGTAATGTTGCTATTGTCATAATTATAATATTTTTTCTAACTGTATTCATGTTTATATACCATGAAGTAATTTTTACCCCAATAATTTTTAAAAGTTACTATTTTAAACTTCTTTTGCTGCTGGTAAATTATAACAATAACGCGAATAGTTTGTTTTATATTATCATCGTGAAAATTATTTTCAACTATTTTTTCAGCGGTGAAAACGCATCTTCATTTAATTGGACTGAAAGCATATTGCAAACAATGACTTACGAAGCTGAAATATTTATCAATAACTGAAAATTTTTCACTCACTTCTAAGGTTACCTTATGAATTTGACGCTAAGCTACCGCTGACCAAATGGCCGCTTTTTGACATTGATATAATATGTACTACGTACTAGAACGGACGCAGGTATTTGGTTTTTTGCAACAAAAGCGACAGAAAAAAGCTCTGGTTAGGTATGACATCTGGAAGTCAAACTCCCTTCCAGAGACTAAGAAGGCTATAAAGTTTCCGAAATTTCGGAAATTTAAATTAAGTGAAATTCCAACGCAATAAAATCCGTAAAATTAGTTTTGTTCAACTGATAGAACTTTCCAAAAGCAAAATATAATCGTGTTGCTTCTGTTGTAGATGACATATTGTCGGGATTACTATTTGAACTAAATATTCAAAACACCGTTTATGAAGCGAATTCGTTTTTTTTTTCTTATATTTACGCGAACACTACACATTTAAATAAAACTGGTTTTCACCTTATTTTCTAGTCCCGACGTTTCGAGTACTTTACAGCAACCATGGTCACGGGGGATACTGAGGTGTTTCACGTCCCAATATGATTGTGGACCACGGCTATCTCCAGACTAATTTTTTTAATTTTTGTTTCAATCTACGTAGTATGAACTTATAGTACACGCACAGGCACGCTCAACTGTAGATGGCTTCACTCGTTCACTGTGATATAGGCGCAGATATAGGTCAGACTTAACCTCTTCCAATCTCCTGAAACCAGTTTCCACAAAGGAGTTAGTACCATAGACCACATACAAACTTCAGATAATTGTAAAGAAGACTAAAAATCACGAAATGCTCTGTCATTTTCTCTTCGCATGTGGATTATGTCAAAGCCTTTGATTCCTTCAAAAATGTCTGCTGAGTATGTTGTAGCGTTGCTCTATCACTTTTATATCTATTTAGCGACACATACGTTAGAGAGACAGTGCTTTTAGTCATTGAATCTGCGATACGTACTAATTTATGCATCTAAGCTTAAATAAATAAATTATAACACGCCATTGATACACATGCTTTATTAGAAACAGTAGAGTTCATGCAAATCTAAATGAATCTAATCAGTCCCTTAATATGAAAAAAATATGTTTTTTATCTTGTCAAACTGTTGTCCTCTTGAGATAAGTTGAATATGCAAAATAATATACGTACTCACAGAAAACAAGGTTTTGTGAACAATACCCAAGAGCGAATAAATGATAATCAAGCACGTACAAGGCTCACTCTTTTACATTCCACGTGCGTTGTTCAATTCGGGTGACGAATTTATATGTAAGGTTGAATAGAATGTTTGCGTCTTATTACATATTCCCAACGCTATTTTTTTATCAAAATAAAAACAGTTAGCAAATATTATGAGGACTGTTAATACACAATACTTTCTATAAAATAAGGTGTTAAAAATGATCAAAACACGTTATATTATTAATTGTAATATGTAATAACTCCAAAAAATTATTCGGATTTATTCTAGCTGCTAAATTATACCGTGTTATACTGCGGAAAAACTCCTTGTAAAACATCTTGATGGTTCACAATTCATCGCCGTATGGTTTTCAAACAACGGTTGTACTACCCCGCTCAGACATATTGTAGAATTCACTAACACCGGCATTTTTTTGAACCGATACGCCTTTTAAGGAAAGAGTTCCCTGTTGGTGCAAACGGTCAACGGCGGTGGTGCTCACTCATCATCTGGTGATTGTCGCATGCTCGTTAGGTCCTCTTCTATAAAAAGTAAATGAATATTAAAGTTACAAGCAAAATAAGAGTTAATCTGATAATAAGTGGCCATTGTAGCTCATGGACAGTCTCAGATGAGGTGTTACTTCTGAAAATAGGTGAAATGCCTTACTTGGTGTTAAAGTGGCTAGTAAGCGGTACGCTCGTTTGCCTTCTCTACAATTATAAACAAAATCACAACATTTTCAAGTTATGTTATTAATTTTGTTTATCACACGATGGATAATATTATTTGAATATGCAGATACAGTCGTATACGGAGAACGCTATCTAAGTCATCACTGTAAGTTATTACGAAAATTATACATATCTTTGAATTTATTATCAATTAGCTAAAGCAGAGGTAAAGTTACTTTGTAAAAGTTAGTTGTACGGAGAATTTATTCAGACTATCCCCATAATGTAGTAAGTTATTTGTTTGCGCTAAACGTGGTTACTCAATGTTTAATAGAAGTTACTAAGAAAAGGTGACAAACAAATCATCATTTTAACTGGATCTACATTCCGTTTCTATGTACGTTTTATTAAACTTTAAATTTATTTGAAGAAGTGTCTGATAATTGTCTTTGGTAATACAATGTATATAATTTAACTTATTATTATCTTTTCTCCTTTAAAATACAAATGCTATTTAAAATGTTATCCCGGATGAACAAATCCTTGCTATTACACTAAAAGGTATAACCCAATTTGAGGTTTCAAAATAAACCACGCTAAAAGCGTTTCCATGGAGACAAGCTAATTCAATTAATGACCAATTTCATTAACAAACGGGAAAGTTACTTAAAATATGGTATAAAGCCAAAGTCTGTAAATCACCCTTTCATAATTAAGATAAATATGCTATACCTGTCTCAAGCTTGGCATGTCACAATTAATTAACTATCAACAGTTGAAAGATAAAAAAACGAAATCATTATATGGTATAGAGTGCATAATATATAGACTTGAAATTTATAACATTTAAAAGAGAACTCCTTTAACTACGTAAGTTTTTAAGATCTCCAATTGATGGTTCAGTGACCTGGTAATAATGCAGTAAGTCTCAGGACTGTATTTATGGCATTTCTTGAGGGAGAATTATGTTCAGATGTGCACTTGTGATAAGGTTATGGTGAAGTGACGAGAACCGGGAAACATTTTATTTACAATCTGATGGATTGTGTACTCGTTTGTCACCGCTACTTGTATAAAAAATACATCTTATCAATAAAGGTAATACCAAAAAATGATAGTGCAACTGTTTTTCTAATATAATTTACTATTAAATATTATATAAAAACGCGATTAAGCAATGACACCCAATTTATTTTAAAACCTAATTATTGATTTAAACCTAACTCTTAATGTTTTTGAATCATTATGAAACATAAAAGTGTAGAACATTTTTATTAACTCGAATTGCAAACTCTACCCCGTCTTTAGCTGTAAGTTATTTATCAAGCTTGACTAAGTTAGGTTGGAAGTTGGCTGAAGTGGAACATGCGGCACTAGAGGATTAATGTAACATATGCACGCATGTTGCTCTAGAGTAATACTCGAAATAGCGATTTCATGAATTTATTATGATATTTTAATGAAGTTAATTTATTAGTATTATACTGATATAAATACAGTGGCGTTTATTTATCTAAACGTTATTATCTGCAGTTGGATCAGACTCAAAGTCACATATACGTAGCCATGGAGCTAGGTACGTAAAAGAGTATATCAAAGTGGAAGCCAAGATGTTACTTCTCTTATTTTTATGATGCTTGCAGCTTAATCGACACCGAAAATGAAAGCGAGCTTCATATCATGAATAACCATTACACTGTTGTGTTGCTATACACTTTTTACAACTACTACTGAATTTGGATTACTGAATGAATGAAACAACAATTTGAATCAGTATCTGCTCAAGCCTTGTTAACGTAACATTATCTAAAAATTTACGGATTCTGACAATTAAATTATTTTAACATATCTGTATCATTTTAATTTTTCAAAAAGACTGCCCAAGGATTCTCTAATAATCCATACCATTAGATTTACGTTTGGTAACATAGTAAATTACAAAAATAGCATACATGTGTCGTAGAAGATACAGAAGTAAGAACAGTTGTAGATGTAGTTACGACAGCAACAGTCGGACGTTAAATGCCTCTTGTCTACCCATGATATCTTTATACTCGAAACGCCGGGAAATAAAATAAGTAAAATAAGTGATATTAAACGGGATGAAATCCGTAAAAATAATTTTATTCATTATCTTTTCAATTAAATAAGAATTATTTTCTAATTTTAATTGCCTCCGAATCATCCTTAGTACCAATCACCAGAGTTTTTTGGCGAATATTTTTTATACTATCGAATCAAATAAGATTCCATATTCCAGAAAACAAGGCGGGAAGAAAAACAATCGCGAGAGCGATACTAAAATATATTTATTGCTAGCCTTCTTGGAAAGTTGATGCTGAACATCAACTTTCCAAGAAGGCTAGACAACAATCCGTTAGACAACAATTTGTGAGCCTGATAAGCCATTAAACCCATTGTTTATATTGTGGCGGCGCTAATAAAAAAAATATATAGAAAATTTAATATACATTATAAACACCGAATATTAATCACGCATGAACTTTTGTTAAATACTACAAAGAACATTTTAACAGATACTTCCTGAATTTCCGTACAAAACCTATGCATACACCTTGTCTATATTATACTATTAATATGTTTCATTACAAAACTGTAACTTTTTAAGAATAGCATGATGACAAATAACAATAGATTATATACTCCTTGTTTCATTTAACAGAACAATAGCTATTCTGTCAGGCCATTGTGTTTTCGATGCACGCCAAGACTGAGTAATTATTGTGTAATTGTACTATAGATAATGTTCAGGAAAATTCATTAAAAATGGAGTCATCTATATTTATGTTCATTGAAATTGTTATTCATTCCTATAATTTGTTGTTCAGCAACATTTTTTAAATCTCAAAGTAACCTCCTAGAATTGTCAAGGAAATTTCTAAATATTATAATGATGTTACTGATTTCCATCATGTTTTATAATAACGTGGTACAGCCACGCTGCGAATATGTTATAGTCGTAGCACGAATAGGTCGTGTAGAGAACCGGAGACCTTCTTTACTAGAAACGTGGCATTCCACCTTAGTCCTCACGGGTGACAACGTATTCGCATTTTAATTCTTAATTGAGGTTAAATGGAGATGTCTAAGGGCCACAGCATCTATGTTTTGGACAGTGGACTGCGTGCTCGGTTGTCATCCTATTCTATAAAAAAATTAGTTGACACTGCTGGCTATCCCTGGAACTTCCTGCTAATTTCTAATGCATAGCGCTCCAAATTTCACCAAATTATGATGATGAATATGAAACTACTAATTTAATTACTCGTTCGTCGTCGTTGCATTTCGTAATTATAAAATAAAATGTTGTTTTCACTTTTATTTACAAAGTACCATTTCTCTTTCATTTACTAAAAGCTAATATAAAATCATACGAAATTTTACTCTTCAAAGGAAACATACGTTTATCTATATTAAAAAAAAATTGGTTGCCTGTAAAGTCGGTATACGGGCGAAAGTTTTACGTGACAACGACTTTGAGTGGTAAAATAATTTTAATGTGAATATTCATTCATATAGTAGGAAGAAGGATGAAATAACACTTTTTATGTCTGTCTCTCTCGCTCTTAGGCGGGCTAACCGTGCCCGAGTGGAAGGGACGCGTGCCTCTCACTCGCTCTCATTGTGAGCGCATAACGTGAGCGGAGCGTAACGCAGTTTCTTGAAGTGTCACCCGGCAAACCAATTTATAAGACGTTGTCACGTCAAAAAAAGTATATTCAAAACAAGTACGCTTATCTTTCTCTAATTATATAGCGCAGTTGATTCTACAAACATTCAAATTATGATAATCTTATAATAAACAGGCCTCTTTAAGTACATCGCATTCATTGTAAATATAAACTGCTAACATCTGGCAGAATGGCTGTGATATGTAATAAGAACCGACAAAACTTTTGTATTAAACCAATAACATAAAATATTATTAAAACTACTTTTACGGATTTTATCGCGTTTATTTTTACTTTTTATTTTTAATTCCCGACGTTTCGGGCGCTTTCCAGCACCCATGGTCACGGGGGACTGAGATGACTGACTTCCCGATGTCATTGTTAAACCCGGAGTACCTTCAGCTTTTTTAATTATTGTTTATGGTCCGATCTATGCAAAATGAACTGACTATGTCTTGAGGTCTTGCAGTGGTATGCTTGGGTTTAGTTTTAATTTTATTGATTATAGGATCCCAAGCAGGTGGTAGTACCCAGCCTCCTTCTCTATTGAAATTAGGATGTCTTTTTAATTTCAATAGCCTTCCGTATCATCCTTGGTAGGAATCGGTGTTTTTTCGCGAGGATTTTTGGTCTATCAAATCTGATGTAATGGTTGGGGCCGTCTAGGATATGATCACAAACTGCAGACATCCCGGAACGTTGATGCTTCACATCAGCTATATGTTCTTTTACGCGGGTCCTAATTGATCTTTTGGTTTGTCATATATAAGAGAGACCACATTCACAATCAAGCTTGTACACTCCTGCATCTTGTAGAGGAATATGACACTTGACGGATGGTAGGAACTGACTAATCTTCTTCGGCGGCTTGTAGAATGTCCTAATAGAAGCTCGCTTCAAGATATAGCCAATCTTGTCTGTGACACCTCTGACATATGGTAGTACAGCAGGGACACGCTCGACTGTGGCCGGCTTCACTCGGTCACTGTGACGTAGGCGCGGGACCCGAAGCTTGTTGTCGTGCAGAACTTGCTTGACGTGCTGAAGCTCGGCGGCCAGGTGTTTGCTGTCACAGATCCCTCGTGCTCTCTGTAACAAAGATTTGCCCACGGTAGCTAACTGTGAAGGATGGTGGTGAGATTCACCGTTTAAATATCGGTTTGTATGGGACTTTTTCCTATACACAGTGTGACCAATGGTGTTATTATGATTTCGGATGACTAACACATCCAGGAAAGGTAAGGAATTATTTGCAACTCCATAGTAAATTGAATTTTAGAGTTTATGGAATTAAGATGTTCTAAAAATGCAGTTACTTTGTCTGATGGTAAAATTGTGAAAGTATCGTCTACGTACCGCTTGTAGATCCTTGGTGTAACAGGTGCAGTAAGGAGGGCTTTCTCCTCAAAGTCTTCCATGAATATATCGGCGACAATGGGAGATACAGGTGAGCCCATCGCCACACCATCTACTTGCTTGTAAAACTCTTCCTTCCACTTCATCAATTTACTATGGATATATACTATGGATATGGTCATTTCTTCAATTTACTATGGAGTTAGAGGCAAATAATTCCTTACCTTTCCTAGATGTGTTAGTCATCCGAAATCCTAATAACACCATTGGTCACACTGTGTATAGGAAAAAGTCCCATACAAACCGATATTTAAACGGTGAATCTCACCACCATCCTTCACATTTAGCTACCGTGGGCAAATCTTTGTTACAGAGAACACGAGGGATCTGTGACAGCAAACACTTGGCCGCCGAGCTTCAGCACGTCAAGCAAGTTCTGCACGACTACAAGCTTCGGGTCCCGCGCCTACGTCACAGTGACCGAGTGAAGCCGGCCACAGTCGAGCGTGTGCCTGCTGTACTACCATATGTCAGAGGTGTCACAGACAAGATTGGCTATATCTTGAAGCGAGCTTCTATTAGGACATTCTACAAGCCGCCGAAGAAGATTAGTCAGTTCCTACCATCCGTCATGTGTCATATTCCTCTACAAGATGCAGGAGTGTACAAGCTTGATTGTGAATGTGGTCTCTCTTATATAGGACAAACCAAAAGATCAATTAGGACCCGCGTAAAAGAACATATAGCTGATGTGAAGCATCAACATTCCGGGAAGTCTGCAGTTTGTGATCATATCCTAGATGGCCCCAACCATTACATCAGATTAGATAGACCACAAATCCTCGCGAAAGAACACCGATTCCGACCAAGGATGATACGTGAGGCTATTGAAATTAAAAAACATCCTAATTTCAAAAGAGTAGGAGGCTGGGTACTACCACCTGCTTGGGATCCTATAATCAATAAAATTAAAACTAAACCCAAGCATACCACTGCAAGACCTCAAGACATAGTCAGTTCATTTTGCATAGATCGGACCATAAACAATAATTTAAAAAGCTGAAGGTACTCCGGGTTTAACAATGACATCGGGACGTCAGTCATCTCAGTCCCCCGTGACCATGGGTGCTGGAAAGCGCCCGAAACGTCGGGAATTAAAAATAAAAAGTAAAAATAAACGCGATAAAATCCGTAAAAGTAGTTTTAATCATGTGTAGTGTACGCGTAAATATAAGAAATCATTAAAAAATATTATTATTAATATAAAACTAATTATATACGCTCCGCAAACTGTTTATTTTACCAAGAAAGTGCTTTGTAGGTGGAGAAAAAAGTTCGCATATATTATATATAAGCAAACATCCTGCTGCAAGGTGTACCCGCTTGTAAAACTTAAGTTAATTCCGTTTTTAAATTTAAATAATTAAACCAGTGTTGATGTATCGGTTTCCGTTGTGGTGGATCAGCTGGGGATCTTCTAGTTTTCCTTACACATAGATGGGCGGAGGCAGTAGAGTCCAAGTGGAAGGCATTGGCCGTTAGCTTGGACATAACGAAGACCTTCGGTCGGGCCTGGCGCAAAGCTCTTCTTGCTCCCTTCAGCTCCCTTGAAGCTCCCTTCCTATGAGATTCCCGAGAAATTGTGCGAATGGATCACTATTTTTCTTGCTAATCAGAGCATAAAGGTGGTAGTAGACGGTTCATGCTCTGATTACAAGCCTACAAATGCTGGTTTACATAATGATTTCTTATATTTACGCGAACACTACACATTGAAATAATACTCGTTTTTACGGAATTTATCGCGTATATTTAACTTTTTAATACCCGACGTTTCGAGAGCTTTACAGCACCCATGGTCACGGGAAGGACTGAGATGTTTAACGTCCAGATGTCATAGTTAACCGCGGTTACCATAGATTGTAGATCGGAACAAAAGTTAAATTGCTGACCATGTATTGGTCTTCATGGTGAAGGGGTTAAAAAAGAAATTTAAGCAACCCATTGCGTATTATTTCACCAACTCAGTGAATAAACCTCAATTAAAAGAAATATTACAAAAAGTTATTAAGTATGTATATAGTACTGGGTTAAAGGTCATATGTACTGTCTGTGATCAAAGTACAGTCAATGTAAGTATAATAAACGACTTGGTAGAAGATACAAGAAAAAAATATTTAAGAGAAGAAAAGGAATTTAGACATGAAATCATTGAAATAGGAAAAACAAAAGTAATCCCTCTATTTGATGTTCCACATTTACTAAAAGGAGTCCGAAACAATTTACTCACGAAAGATTTAAAATACTATGATTTTGAAGAAAAGTGCGAAAAAATCATCAAATGGGATTACTATAAGCAAACTTATGAAGCTGATAAGTCGTATGGAGAGGTGAGGTGCCTACTAAAAGTCACAGATGAGCATATTTATGTCGATAAAATTAGAAAAATGAAAGTGAAAACAGCAGCCCAAATTTTCAGTCACACGGTAGCTGCGACTGCCGGACATCTGGTGGCAAGAGGAGACATTCCGGTAGAATGCCAAAATGTGGTAAAATTTACAAAATTAATAGACAATCTTTTTGATTCTTTAAATTCTAACACATTTCATGTGCCTGATGGCAAAATATATAAAGGATGTGTTAGACGATCTAGTCCACACCATGGTTTGTGGAAGAATGCCATAAAAGTTTTGAAAACTGTAACATTTATTAAAAAAATTAAGGACAAAAATAACAAAATCCGTTTGATTGAAATGAAAGCTATACCATCTATAAAAAACTTCATACGTACAATTAAAGGAATGCAACAATTATGGATATTGCTGTCCCAAACATATTCGTTTGATGCTATGCTAACACGTAATTTCAACCAGGACCCACTAGAGAATTTCTTTGGGAATATCAGGAGTTATGGGGCGAGAAATACTGCACCAGACACGGTTGCGTTTGAAGGGGCCTTTAAGTCCCTTTTAATTAATAATTTTAACTCGCCCCATTCTCTGCATGCAAACTGCGAAAAAGACGACGATAGCTGCTTGCAGAATCTAGATTTTTTTGTAAGAGAAAATATCGCGTCAACTTCTGATATTCCTAGTCCCATTTATGAGGAAACACCACAATTTTCTGAAAGCATTGAAAACGAAATTGTAGTGCCTTTCATCAATTTAAATACCAGTATAAATGATGCTGGTCAGGGCAATTATGTGTGTGGGTGGGTCCTTGGGAAATGCATAAAAAATGTTTCAAAAAGCTGCAAAGTATGTAAAAAAGATGTGTATGGCAGACCTGAAAGCAAATCCAATGTTTACATACGGGCAAAAGAATATAAAAAAGGTAAACATTCTTTAATATACCCATCTGAAGGAATGGAAAATGTTTTGTCCAAATTCAAAATTTAGTGACAGACATACTAAAAAAAGATGTTCCAAAAATGGGCTTAAAAAGTAAAATAAAAATGTTTACCGACATATTTGTTGACTTTCCATTTAGTTGTGAAAAACATCAAAAAATATTACGAAATTATTTCGAAAACACAATTATTCATGTGCTTATATATAGTTGGTGCCGTTCAATAAACCGGATTTTGTCTGGTAAAATCAAATACCATGGTGAGGATGAAACTAAAGCAGTAGCCCAAGCTTATAAAAATAAACACAAGGTAAATAAATAAATAATATTGTAAAATAAAAGTTGTTTTTTTTTTGTTTATCCAATAACCTTTTGAAATTGATGCGTCCTTACTAATTGGCTTGTTTTTAATTTGATAAAGTTTTACTAAGATTTTGTTAAAGAGAAAAATAAAATCAAGTAAAACTTTATCAACTTGAATACAAGTAAATAAGTAAGGATGAAGGAAAAGCTACTATTACCTATATAGTACCTATAGCCAGCTATAGCTATAGATGTTAAGTTTATGGATGGCGATAATAGATGGCGCTATTTATCACATCGATTGACATTTGCGGTTTTCAATAAATTCCATGAGTGGGCTCTCTATGTACGGTATATTACTTTCCTCTATGATCTCAGTCCTTCCCGTGACCATGGGTGCTGTAAATCTCTCGAAACGTCGGGTATTAAAAAGTTAAATATACGCGATAAATTCCGTAAAAACGAGTATTATTTCAAATGCTGGTTTTCCACAACACAACACTGTTTCTTCTGCATATCAATAATATGTTGCAAACAGGTAACATTCAATGCTATGTTGACTAAATTACTGGTGATGCATTATACACCAGCCGTGCCAATATTTCTCGGGAAATCGTAGCCGATTACCAGGACAAACTTGTGACTGAAGTCGAGTCTTTGCTTAACAAAGTCTCGGATTGGTGGCGACTAAATTTAGTCCAATTCAATCCCCGGAAGACACAAGTTTGCGGGTTAACCGCTAAAAAGAACTCCTTTATCGTATCTTCTAAGTGTGAAGGCTCTCCCCTTGCTGCCTCAGCTAGCATTGACATCGAGATCGACATATCGAATAGTGTGGTCAAACAGTTTCGTGGTTACTTGGAGGGCAAGGCCAAATTAGCCTGTAAATAGCTTGCCGTGCTCAGCAGAGCGAGACAGTATTTCATGCCGGCTCATAGCTTGCAACTTCAAAAAGCGCAAGTTTGGCCTCAAATGATACACTGTTCTCATCTCTGGGCCGGGCACCATAGTGCCAGCTCCTTCCACTTGATCGCATCCAGCGCAGATCGATTCGAATCGTCAACGACCGAGTTCTAACTGATTGGCTCGATTCACTTTCACTGCGTAGGGATGTGGTATTCCTTTGCGTTTTCTATCGTATTTACCATGAGGGCTATTCAGAGTAATTGTTCGGATTAGCTCCGGCCGTGAAATTTCACGAGAGCAGATCGCGACAAAATTTATGATGCCATGATCATCATGGATGCTTGGCGGTCCAACACTCTGCGTTTTACTAGAAGTTTTCTTCCTCGTACAACTTCTCTGTAGAATTGTTTACCACCAGCGACTTTCTCGGACCGATACAACCTACAGACCGTCAAGAAAAGAAATGGTGATCTTCTGTCTTAAAGGTCCGCAACGTACCTGAAATTCCGCTGGTGTTGCGGTTGTTTATCGGCGGTGGTAGCCATCTACCATCAGGTGTGTCCCATGCTCGTTTGTCCCCTAGTCCATAAAAAAATATCGAGAAAGAAATGGAGTGTAGAAAGCAGTGGTGGTCAGCAAAGCCGTGAGTCAAATATGTGGAGAAACCGTAGAAGAGGGACGCGTACTAGGCTAGAGGCTAGAGTACGCGTCTCTCTTCTGCAGACCTACTTTGTGTCGTCATCAATCTACCTGCATATACGCTTAACCTATCTGCTTACGTACTTTTCAAACATTTTGACGTTCTGTTACAATCTACATAAACGCGCTTTTACCCCTCGCTTGCTGTCGAGCTGTTTTTGAGCCATGTTGCAAGCTACGTTTTGAAGAATACAACTCACTCCTATTCACACTTATAGTCTCCTTGTCTTCTGCAACAGGATACTTTTAATAAATTGTTGCCAGATACAGAAGTCGAAACTGCAAATCATACAACCCCACCTTTCTTTTTAACTGCCCGGAAAAAGAGAAGGAGATGCGAAGATTATACGAGGCTAATTTAAAATAGGAAATAAAAAACATGTTCTCATTATTAATTCTGAAAACTTATGATTTCAAAACAATGTAAGTATTCTCCAAAAAATCCAAAAAAAAGTAACCAAAATTTCGAAAATTCTACCAATTTTTTGACTGAGCAAAATAAAGGATTGCAAGAAAGAATCACTAAGCTAGAAGGACAAATTAAGAACGACAGGAATTATGTAGCACTTCTGGAAGAAAAACTATAGGATATGTGAGAATGTAGAAGTAAAACAAATGTAAACCGAATGACGAGGTAAAACACATTTTATCAAAACATGTATAAGCCTATCCAAGACTATCGGCTACCAAATGGTATGTATACAGTTTTCCTTTTATTTCTTTTCATGTTTTAAAAAGTACGTTACTTCCACTCTATTATTTTCTCCAGAATCGTTGGGGCAGTTTACAAACATAAATTTCACAAGAACAAACATCCAGACCCGGAACAATTACTTGTAGGCCTTACAAATACTTTTTCCCTGTGGTATTTGAACCGGCGGCCCTTAGCGTTGTAACTCATTGCAAAGCCCCTGCGCCACTACGCCGTCAAGTATTTGAAAAAAGAGAATATATTAAGAACATTACTGTTATTTGGGATGTCATTTACTATTAAAAAAATTGAAAAAATGTGAGGAGCTGAATAAAAAAAAATAATTAAAACTCCGAACGTGGTAGGGCCATGTTGCAGATATGAGTAGTTATGTTGTTGCGCAAATGGGTCGGAGAACTTGAGATATTTTAATAGATAACGAGGCCTTATATCTTAGTCCTCACGGGTGACAACGCGTCTGCGGTTTTATTCGTAATCGAAGATAGATGTAGATGTCTATGGGCCACAGCAACCACTTGAAGTCTCGACTTCAGACACAAGCCTTTCCCGGTGTTGTGTTTACAATTATACATACATACATTTTCTATGTGTCGTGTAAAACATGTTTGTAATGAATCAGTCACAGATTACTTTGTATAGAATCAGTTTACAATAAACACTCCTCAGAGCAAGACGTTATTTTATTTACAAAATCAACAGTCAGTGCAAAGTGAACCTTAAGTACAAAAACATATGGTCCTTCGAGCCGGATCAATAGTTGTTTACTGCATCGAGCGGCCGGCAACTAAGAACAATAGCGACTGCATTCCAAGGCCCTCGCAAAAGATAAAGTGCAATAATATTAACGTCGTTAACGTTCTATATTGAATTGCTTTATTCTATTGCAAAACGTGAAAATGAGTGAAAAATTATTAAATTTATTAGAAGAAACGGCAGTTCTATTACAAAAGACACAAGTAAACGTAAAAAAGTGTCCGAAACAACGTTTAACAAGAGGTTATATTGAAACGAGAATACAGTGCATCGAAGAATATTGGCAAACGTTTAAGTCGACGCACCAGGACTTAGTTAAATGTGTACCTAAAGAACAAAGGCCCAATATATCATATTTTGTTAACGAAGATTATTTCATCATCGAGGATTTGTACCTGTGTTTAAAGGGTGACTTGAAGGACATGTTAAGCGCGATACCACCTAGAAAGTCGGAATCTAAGGACACCATGGGCACAACCGGAGGTCAGGCGTCACCGCCAGAAGTCAAACTACCACGAATACAGTTGCCGTCGTTTGGTGGGAGCTATGAAGAATGGCCGTCGTTTAATGATTTGTTTTCATCGCTGGTACATGATAACAGTTCACTCAGTAAGGTTCAAAAGTTGCATTATTTAAAATCAAGCATCGTCGGAGAAGCGGAAGCGTTATTAAAACATATTAAAATTACAGAAGACAACTATGAACACGCATGGTGTTTATTAAAGGATAGGTATGGAAATAAAAGGCTTATCGTTAATTCAATAATGAAAAGGTTATTTGGACAAAAAAGGGTAATTGCACAAACAGCTTTTCAAATAAAATTATTACTAGATACAACTACGGAATGCTTAAACAGTTTAAATAACCTTCAGTTATCTACCGATTCTTGGGATCCATTAATTATATTTCTGGTCGTACAGAAATTGGACCCAGATTCACATAAAGCATGGGAAGAGCATGCCTACAAAACTAACCACAATGAGTTACCTACCTGGAAGGATTTAAGAAGTTTTTTGGAGTCAAAGTTCCGCACATTAGAATTAATAACGCCATCTTCATCCATTCCACGGGAATCTAAAACAACAAAGGAAAGGTCATTCCATACGTCTGCTGTATCTCCGACTAGAACTTGCATAAGATGTAATGAAGAACACACTATAAGTCACTGTAAAGATTTTGCAAAATTGACACCTGAGGAGAGGTCTGAGTTTGTAAGAAATAAGAACTTATGTTACAATTGTTTGGCTCCAGGACATGCTGCAACAAAATGTCGTCTTCAAGTGTCCTGTAAGATATGCCATCGCCGACACCATTCATTACTGCACCAACCAAAGGATGTTAACAAGCCAAACAATATACAAGCTCACCATAATTACATGGAACCCCATGAAAACGACAAGGCTGTAAAGGAGGATGAGGTACCATTATCATCACACTTAGCAACCAGAAGATCCACATCGTTATTGGCTACCGCATTAGTACCTATAAGAGATGATAACGGGCATACGACTATGTTACGCGCTTTAATTGACCAAGGGTCGCAGGCAAACTTCATAACCGAAAGAGTGGTACAATTGCTAAGGTGTAAAAAAACGGCTGCAATGGGAAATATAGTCATCACAGGAGTTGGTTCAACTCAAACAAGGGTTAAACATGAAGTACATCTCGAGCTTCTTTCTAAATATGACCAGCAATTCAAGCTTCGTATAAACGCTTATGTCATGTCTACACGCTTAACCACTTTGCTACCATCAAGTTTTATCACTTGTCTCGGGCAAACCTGGCCGCATCTACAAGGACTCGTCTTGGCCGATCCTAGTTTTAACCAGCCAGGACGAATAGACATGCTGCTTGGAGTTGAAGTATACGCCCAAATCATGAAGAATAATATAATCAAAGGACCCCCTGGTTCTCCATGTGCACAAGAGACAAACCTAGGCTGGATCCTTTTTGGGACTGTTCGAGACAACAATTTACGGGATGAGAAACTGGTAATGCATCACCACGTCAATTTTGATGATATGCTGCAAACATTGTGGGAAATAGAACCTGAAACTTCTAAAAAACTTACGAAGGATGAAGAAACCTGTGAACGATTATATAAAGAAAGTTACAGCAGGAAGGAAGACGGGAGGTATATAGTTAAGCTGCCATTCAAAAATGATAACCAAAGGTCACTAGAGGGAAACACTAGAGATATAGCAAAAACTCGACTACTACAATTAGAAAGGCGATTTGTCAGAAACCCAAAATTGAAAGAGGAATATGTTAAGATCATGGAGGAATATTTAAAACTACATCATATGGAAGAAGTCCCACTAAATGATATAAACAATGCCGCAGTGTATCTTCCACATCATCCAGTAGTCAAAGAAACGAGTGAAACAACTAAGATTCGCATAGTATTTAACGCCTCATCTCCTGGAGCAAATAATGTTTCTCTTAATGACGAACTACTTGTTGGACCTCAACTTCAGGAAGATATGAGATCATTAATAATGCGGTGGCGGCTTAGGAAAATATGTTTTGTGGCTGATATAGAGAAAATGTATCGCCAAATCTTAGTAAAAAAGGAGCACGCAGACTATCAGCGTATTTTGTGGCGTAATAATCCCATGGACTGTATCAAAGACTACCGCTTATTGAGGGTTACATTTGGTACAGCTTCGGCACCTTACCTTGCCGTGAAAACCCTCCAACAAGTAGCTGACGACGAGGGCAAGTATCACCCAGTTGCTGCTAAAACTATAAAAGAAGATTTTTTTATGGATGATTTAATGTCTGGTCAAGATAATATCACAAAGGCAATAAGAACTGCAAAGGAAGTTTCCTCCATTTTACAAAAGGGTGGTTTTAGATTACAAAAATGGGCGTCTAATAGTTTGGATTTTTTGAAGGAATTCGAATCAGACGAAAGAAGCTCTCTAGTCAATATTGATTTCGATGTTCACGGGACGGTGAAAGCACTTGGTTTATCCTGGAACATAGAGAAGGACATACTAGAGTACAATATTAATTTACCAACGCCCTCTGAAACCATTACTAAAAGAATCATACTTGCAGAAATCCAACGATTGTTTGATCCACTTGGCTGGTTAACTCCAACCCTCCTCCCTGCAAAATTAATAATGCAGAAGTTGTGGCTAAAGAAAGTCTCCTGGGATGATGCCGTTGAACCTGAAATAAAAAAGGAATGGTTAAACATAAGAAATAGCTTAAATCAACTAAATGAGATTAAAATACCTAGATGGCTTGGTACTACAGAGAAAAACATAAAAAATGTCACGATACACGGTTTTTGCGATGCATCAACAAGAGCGTATGGAGCAGTTACTTATTTAAGAGTTAAACATACAAACAATACTGTCACTACTTACCTTATTGCTGCAAAAAGTCGTGTAGCCCCGGTAAAACCACTGTCGCTTCCACGATTAGAGTTGTGTGGTGCGCTACTGTTGTCAAAATTACTAAAACAAACAAGTGAAGCTACTCGTATTCCAGGTGCACAGATTCATGCCTGGACTGACTCAACGATCGTTTTATCGTGGCTGCAAGGAGATCCATCTAGATGGCAAACTTTTGTAAGAAATCGTGTCGTCACTATTTTGGAGAACAGTGGAAACCAATGGTATCACGTCCAATCCAAGGAGAATCCAGCCGACATTGCTTCTCGTGGATTACTATTACCTGAATTAAACGGGTGTAAGTTGTGGTGGCAAGGCCCAGAGTGGTTAAAAGGGGAAGATATTTATTTGAAAATGAAAACATCAAGTGTCGAAGAAACGGACATAGAAAGAAAAATTATTATCAACTCCAATCTTAAGAAAGAAAATAAATTACCTTTAAAAGGATGTTCATGGTCTAGCCGTTTTGGAGAATTTAATAATTTAAATGAATTGTTAAGAACACTAAGTTACTGCAAAAGATTTTTAAATTTTAAGAAGCAAAAAATAAGTGATATTACACAGTCTATTTCTACAGAAGAATTAAATCTTGCCCTAGAAATTGGTGTAAGAATTGCTCAAGAAGAAGATTTTACAGATGAAATAACATGTCTTAAGGGAAGAAACCGCATAAGTAGCAAGAGTTCCATAAAGAATTTAAATCCTTTTCTCGATAGTAAGAATATCCTCAGGGTGGGCGGCAGACTCAAACATGCGTCAATATCGGAGAACATGAAATATCCAATGATATTAAGTCACCAAAATAACTTGGCTGTATTGATTGTACGCGATGCTCATAAAAAAACGTTACATGGAGGTGTTCAACTAACCATGAACTATGTAAGGTCTCGCTTCTGGATAGTAAGAGTTAAGTCATTGATAACATCCACAATTCATAAGTGTCTTATTTGTGCTAAACAACGAGCTAACACTAGAACCCAAATTATGGGTGACTTACCAGAAGTAAGAGTTACACCGTCGCGGCCATTTTTGCATGCTGGAGTTGATTTCGCTGGTCCACTGCAAATTCTTATCACAAGAGGTCGAGGAATCAAAGCTGATAAGGCATATATTTGCATCTTCATCTGTATGGCTACTAAGGCAATTCACTTGGAGCTGGTTGGAGATATGAGTACCAACGCATTTTTAGGAGCCTTCAAAAGATTTGTAGCAAGACGAGGTAAATGTAGTCCTATTTGGAGTGACCAGGGGTCAAATTTTATAGGAGCTAACAGGGAGTTGAAGGATTTATGGCAACAGGCAAGATTAGAAATTCCTGGATCTTTATCAGATATACTCGCAGAAGATGGCACACAATGGCACTTCAATCCACCATACAGTCCAAATTTTGGTGGCCTTTGGGAGGCAGGCGTGAAGTCCATCAAATACCACCTAAAGAGGATTTTAAATAGACACCTAACATTTGAAGAGATGTCCACCACTCTGTGTCAAATAGAAGCCTGTTTGAACTCTCGACCTTTGTGTCCAATAGATACAACAGACATTGATTCTTTGGAGATACTCACTCCAGGACATTTTTTAATTGGTGAGGCTCCAATTAACATTCCAGAACCGGACTTAAGGCAAATTCAATTAAATAGATTATCACATTGGCAGTATACTCAGAGATTATTACAGGACTTTTGGCATAGATGGCAGAATGAATACTTGTCTAGGCTGCAACAAAGACCGAAATGGTTAAAACAAACTCAAGAGTTTAAAATCGGTGACATTGTGCTTATTAAGGAAGAAAATCTTCCTCCTGGGAAGTGGTCTTTGGGGCGTATTGTACAAAAACATCCTGGATCGGATAATATATGTCGTGTTTATAGTTTAAAATGTAGAGATAAAATTGTTAAAAGATCTGTTTCCAAGTTATGTTTGCTTCCAATTAATGGTTATGATTAATGTTTGTTTCAAAAGTTGCTAGTATTAAGGATAATTAATTTAATGTTTAAAACAAACTAGTGGTGTTAGTTTATTTGCTTACATCTCATGAGTAAAATCAATTCATAGTTTGATATGGAAATTATTGAATTATTTTATTTACTTTACGTTGTTTATACTTTCTTTTGTAATTTAATATCCTTGTATTTTCTTAGTTAATGAATAATGTTTGTTTTATAAAAACCGAAGGTTTTGGTGGGCGGTATGTTGTGTTTACAATTATACATACATACATTTTCTATGTGTCGTGTAAAACATGTTTGTAATGAATCAGTCACAGATTACTTTGTATAGAATCAGTTTACAATAAACACTCCTCAGAGCAAGACGTTATTTTATTTACAAAATCAACAGTCAGTGCAAAGTGAACCTTAAGTACAAAAACACCCGGTACTCGGCAGCGTTGTCCCGAAAAATATTGGCACGGCCGGTGTTAAAAAAATAATGTTGCTAGCAACTGAATCTGCAATATGTACTAATATGTGTATCTTAGCTTATATAAATTAATTATAACACACTAATAATACGTACGTACTTAATAAGAAAATATTAAAATAATTCGTGCAAATATAAAATCAATCTCAGTCCCTCAATAAAAAAAATTCTTTATCCTGTCAAACTGTCCTCTGGAGATAAGTATAATATTCAAAAATTCATTTTTTGCGTACTCTCGGAAAACAAGGTTTTGCAAACAATACCCAAGAGCGAATAAATGATAATAAAGCAGGTACAAGGCTCACTCTTTTACATTCCACGGTCGTTGTTCTAATCGGGTGACGAATTCCAATGTAAGGGAATAAATATATAAATAAATAAATATAGTGCTTGTATTTTATTACGAATTCTCAATGCTATTTTTAGAATCAAAATACAAAGAAGTAGATAATATTATGACATTGTAAATACATAACACTTTCTATATGATAAATTGCGGTGTTGGAAATGATAGAAACCCAAAATATTCTGAAAATATAACTGTACAGTCAAAGAAAATAAATTATTCGGATTTATTCATGCTGCCAAATTTGACTGTCATATACTGTGGCACAATTCCTTCTAAAGCACATTTATGGCTACCAATGTCCTACCCCGCACGTCCATATTATAGAATTTGCTAACACCAGCAGCTTTCGTCAATTTAGAATAAATTTATAATTTTTTTATTACTACAAGTCATTTTATTATTATTGTAAGTATTTTTATTTTTTACTTAACCACTGGTTCAGAACAAAACCTCTGCCCTAGGAAGAACCAGCGAAAATCCATCAAGAATTTTTACAATAAAAATGTTACCACATTAAAGATTGTACAAAAAATTTACAAAAGTAAGTTTGGAAACATCTTGGAAGCGACCACCTCATTCCCAGGAATTATTATCAACCAAGTGTTAAATTATATTGTAGTAACCTTTTTAAGTTCCTGCCGTGTGCATTCGGCAGGAACTTACGCAACTTCAATACAGCTTGTATTGAAGAAGCGATTGAGCGGAAATAGGGCTCCAAAGTCTTTGGCAGAGATCTGCTTGCCACAAAGAGCCAACTGTCAAAGCTAAAGACTGAGTGTGGCGACATCGTTTCTGGGACACCTGAGATTTTAAGTAAGATTGAGATGTTCTACGGGCAGCTGTACACATACACTGTTTTCTATTGTCAAGAAAAACAGATGATTCAACAGGGCTCAGTCTTCCCTATTTAAAAACACATTGATGTTCAGATTTTCATCATTTGTTGTTGTAAATTTAATACATATAGTTTTACTGCCGTTTAAAGATTTTTAACGTTAAGTCAGGGTACTAACTTTGATATTGCATTACTCGTTTCGTCAAATTTAAATAATTGATGCTTAAGTTTAAAGATCAAAGAAGAATCATCAAGAAATAATACTTTGTCGTGATTATCCCCTACAATGGAAATTAAGTCACTAGTGGTTTTGGGAAAACAGCTTCTGGTATGGCAGATTATAGTGGACGGTGGTACTCAATCATCATCAGATGAGTCGTGTGCTCGTTTGTCCCCTCTTCTGTTAAAATATTTTAACTTAGCGGTCAGCCACCGTAGAGTCTACATCACCTGAGGATGCCTCGTGTAGAGGCCAATCACGTGTCGTATTATTGTCGATGGTGTATCTTTCCTGGAATAGTGGTGTTGGAAGTAGTGATTTTGGTAGTAGTGGTGTTAGGAGTAGTGGTGCTGGGACTAGTGGTGACGGAATTAATGCACGCAATTGAGTGAGGGCGGGAGGTGCTCTTCAATCCAGGTAGGACACATCATTGTATTTTGTTAGCGGAAGGTTGCAAATTAATCAATATTTTTAAAAAAAATATTTTTTTTAATTTATAGTAACGAGGAAGATATCAGTACAACTAATCTTAAGTGGCTATGGCAGTTTGTGGACTCCTGCAAGCAATTTCAAGCAAAGAATGCCTCAAATGTGTTAATACGTCGGCCGCACGGAAAGTTTTGCGAAAATTATTAATAAAACAGGTTGTAAGTATATAAATATATTCATTGTTTTTCGAAGTATTCTCCTTTTTATTTTAAACATTTATTCACACGTTCGAACCATTTTTCAAAACAATATGACCATTGGTTTGGTGGCATGTTTTCGACGTGTTGATTGAACGCCGTAACCGTCTCTTCGGAGCTTGTAAAAGTGAAGTCTCTCATCAAATCTTTAATTTTAGGAAAAACAAAGAAACCACAGAGTACAAGGTCCGGACTGCTGCGGAATGCTGAACGGATCACGAGCTCTACTTTTTCAGAGGCCAAAAGTAAGTGTTTTTGTATTATTGGCGGTGTGCAAAGAACAAGATGCGGTTTCTCGGTCTTCTTTCTCCAACTTTTTCAAGAACAGCGGGTAAACAACTGGTGAGGTACCACTCGGCATTAACACTTCTTTGATGTTGAAATGGGACTGTATCAACGGGACCCATGCGCGAGAAAAGGAAATATATATATATATATATTTGGAGGAAAGGTTCCCATGGCGCAGTGTAGTGTTGATAAGTTTGATAAGTGAAGTAAAGGGTGTCTTCTCACGCAATGGATTAATAACCTGGTAATAATGCGGGAACTCGGTAGATGTAAGAAGCTCAGGACTGGACCTCTTTGGCATTTCATGGGGTCAATGTATGTTTGGCAATGAACTTGTGATGCAATGTATTAATGCGGCTATAGATAAGTGACGTTGACAGGAAAACCTTTCACTTATAATCTGGTGGACTGTGTATTCGTTTGTCATCGTTTGTCACGTCATCATGCATCGTATAGATGAAGGTCATACCAAAAAATCAGATTTGTTAATATAATTTAGTATAAAGTAATAAAAATACACGCTATTAAGCGATCACACTGTGACTCAATTTATTTTCAAACCTAGTTACTAATTTAAACCTAATTCTTTAATTTATACATCGTTATTAAACATAACAACATAAGTGTATAAATTATTTTAAACGTGGGTCTCAAAGTTTTTAACTCTCTTCTCTTTTTCTTTCTGCGGCTTTAACGCTGTGAGTTATTTATCAAGCTTGACTGAATTAGGTCGGAAGTTGGCTTAAGTGGAACGTGCGATACTAGAGGGTTAATTTAACATATATACGCAGGTATCTCTAGAGCAAATATTGTCCCAGGACTTGGAATATTTGAAATGACGATATTATTAAATTATTATGATATAAATTGACGAGTGTGACTTACTTTTAATATACTAAAATGAAAGTATTGGTATTGGGCTGACATCAGACTAACAGCACGTGTGCAGTCGGTATATTTAACGGCACGTTAATTTATCTGCAAAAAATCTAACTTTACGAAACTTTTTGAAAGTCAAAAGCTACGCTATCGCTTCAACAAATTCTATTGTGTAACCTTGCGAGGAAGTGGCAAGAAACTCACAAGTAGACTATTTTTCTCCCAAAAGTTGCAATTTATACTAAAATATATACGTGTCCACACACTTATCTTTGAAATAGTTATTTAGATTGTAGTATTCTTTCATCACGAGAGTTTTTTACTTGCGTTTTTAATTTATTGATTGATAAGTATATATTATATAGATAATTATATCTTTTTGTAAATACTTAATCATACATTCACCCAAAAACCAGCCGCGAGTTTTATTCATTTAGTTGAGTGTGCTCAGTTGCAACCGCGCACGTAACCCTGGAGCTCAGTACTTAAAATCGGAAACGGAAGCCCAGATGTTACATATCTTATTTTATCGCGTCTGCGGCATAATTGACGCTAAATAAGCAAACGAGTAGCATGTATAAATACCTTACTGCTGTGTTGGTATACACATTTTACAATACTATTAAAATCGATTACTGAAAGAATGAAAAAAATGAATTCTAAAAGCATCAGTTTTTCTCAAGACTCGTTCACGTAACTTTATTCTTAGTTTTTATAATTCCAAAATGAAATTGATTTAACATATCAGTATCAAAACTCTTAATTATAATTAAAAAAAAAAGATCTTCAAAAGAATTAAAAAAAAATCCGTACTTCTTGACTAACGCATGCATGCGTCGCTAATATAAGAGTTGAGCCCTTGAAGTTATAGTCACGACAGCAACATTTGGAGGTCAAACACCTCAGTCCACCTAATAATCCAGTATTTTAAAACACCCGAGACGGCTGAAATTAAAATAAGTGAAAGCAAGCGCGATAAAATATGTAAAATTGGTTTTATTAAACTATATTTTCTAATGAAATAAGATTTTTGGAGTTTATCGGTGTTTACTCCTTAAGAATCGATTTTTATTTATAAGCCCGGGGTAAAGCTAAAAATTTATGGGGAGTCAAATCAAGCGTTACGTTATATATTCATGGGTGCCCCGTCAAAACAGCCCCGACAAAACAGCCCCCGACAAAACAGCCCCGACAAAATAGCCCACCGACAAAACAGCCACCGTCAAAACAGCCCCCGACAAAACAGCCCAAGTCAAAATAAATACCATACATATCTATAGAATTTATAACTATACTTATACCGTGTATCTACTTCAGTTGGCGATATATGGGAAACTTTTCTATTGTGAGTTTTAGCAAGAAATTATTGAAAAAAATGTAAGTGGTGTAAAACGAATGTTAATACTTTACGTGACCTTTTTGGTTCATTTTATGTATTTCTTGTTTTCAACAAAGCTATTGCATCGTCTACACACGAAATAAAAACAAAAATAAATGTAGGTATAAAATTATATTATAGTGTATATTTACAAACAAAATTCTACAAACTATATTCGTCAAAGGTTATTAATCACAAAGGTTACAATTATTAATAATTATTATAAAATAAAAATAAATGAAGTTATATAATAATATATCAATTTATAATGTCAGATCGTTGGAAATTCCACGGAGATACGGTAAAAGGTCGTCGTTGTTATAATTTCCCATAAGAGTTTCCAATCGATGATTCAGTTGCACATACTTCTTTTTGGAAGTTCGGGATTTCTGAAGCCGGCTCGAAAACGTTCCAACTCTATTTCTACCCGGTCTTGTTCCTTCCTGAAGTGGTCTATTAATTTGAAAATACATGGATGGTGACAGTCAACGGTGTGTTGGAAAGCATGATGCCATCCTTCTACAGAGTTGTTTGTATGCGGAAGGCCCTGGTGCACTCTATCATGAACATTCCATACATGAATAGGAAATTTTGGATCTGCTCTCCGATTTCTTCTTTGCCGTCCTATATAAGTATCTTCCCAGTAATCGATGACTGCATCAATTTCTCGTGGACAGCTTTCGGTTAGCTCCTGAAAAGCAGTGATTACGTCGCCCTCTTGGACAAAAGATAACGCTAGTAACATTTTCAAATGCATTCTCACATTTTCGTCATTGCGATATTCTTCTACAAGATGTAGCTCTTGGATTTTCCTCCATAAACACTGCCCTAAGTGGAATAAACAACCCATCACCTGAACACCATGAAATACCTGGCAAACTGCATTTTGGATCGTTTTCTCGAAGTCGGATAAGCAGCTTATTGGATTTAAAGTGGGTTTCAACTCCATCAATTTTTGAAACACTCGAACATATGTTTCTTCTCGTTTATCCTGTAGAAGCACGTAAATCAACGGAATAGAACGGTTATCTACCAATGCATGAATGGTAAATACTTGTAAAAATAATTGTGGGGCTACTTTAAAGGTTCCATCTACGTGCCAGTGCCGGTGCTCCTCTAAAACTTCCAAATTTTCTTTAGTACCAAACATAAAGATGCGATGAGGATCATTCTGTCCAGAATCCCATAACAAGAAATTTAGATTTCTTGAAGTGACTTGTAGTGCAACAGGAATATTAATATCGGCAACAGAGCCTGGGTTTGGGCACGACACTTCACGCCTTTGCCAAATACGCTCAAAAGTTCTCTGAGATGCATTGCAAATGGACTGATGCTTCCAAATTTATCCCTCTTGTCGATCCTTGAATCAACTGCCTTGGTTTCTCAAGGGTGTCCGCTGCTCGCCTTTTCATATTAGACACAGATTTTTTTGCTTCATTTTTAGCTGGATCTGGAGCATGACTGTGTCGAGTCACATTTACCACGATATTTTCCAATGACACTTTGACACGTTCTCGGCAAGGTGTCTCGGCGCATCTCCACGATACACTGCCATCGGTATTAGTTCTCGCCTTACGATACCGGTACCCATCGCTCAACAGTAAATCTTTGCCTTTCTGCGATTGAATAAGTTCCATGATTTTCACCAGACAAAATTCTACAAGACTATAGTTATTTTGTGTGTCCCCATGTTCTTATATATTACTTTATCCCCCCTTTTTGGAACCTACTCATAATAGGTATAGTCCGTTCATCGGTTTAAGAAACTAACTTTTCTTTTACGGGGTATTATCCCCTTACCTGGTGCTGCAATTATAGAATAATTAAAAATAAGTAATTTATTAACACTTCCCATGTATTTCTAAATGACCCATACTCGTTCAATAGCAATAAGAGGATTATCGCCGCAAGAGGTACAATAGGTATTGTAAACACATTACAAATTACTTTCTTAAAGCGATGAACGGACTATAAGTTATTATAACATTTATTCAAATCTGCTAATCGGCCGAAACGTAAATCGCCCCTTCTTGGAACCTACTCATAATAGTTAATTAAATTGAAAGCTGAATATAAAATTCCACAATATATTCACAGAAATAATTATTATTATTATATTATATTTTCATTATGTAATATACTCTGAAGATAAAAAGCACGATTATCAATAAAACTAGCAAAGTAATAATATTATACTACCTACAACGATCATATTTCGTAAATTACTTACTTAGTTTTATAATTATTTATTTATTATTATACTTTTATGTTTTGTCTGTTTGTTGTTTGTCTGTTTTGTCGGGGGCTGTTTTGTCGGGGGCTGTTTTGACGGGGGCTGTTTTGTCGGTGAGCTGTTTTGTCGGGGCTGTTTTGTCGGGGCTATTCTGTCCGGGGCTGTTATGTCGGGGAACCGTATTCATGTATCCATGACTAATGATTATGTAATGTATTTTGATGAAGATAAATTCTATAAATAATATAAATAAATGTAGCATGTTTTCAGTAACATAAATACTCGTTCATCTACCCTCACTTACTAATCTATATATTGTATAATAGTAAGGATTAAACTTAAGTCGTACGTCGGAACTGACCACACACACTTTTTTTGGAAATCGTTAAAATGTTAAGGACTTCCGAAACATCCTTAGTCTAGACTTCGCGAAACATTTGTGTTCAGAGTTAGGCAACAGTTTGTGAGCAGCAGAAGAGCAGAGTAGATTACTTATTGTTTGTATTGTAGCGGCGCAAATAAAACTAAAAGAATTAATATGGAAAATATAATATGTTATTCTATATAAGTATACCGTACCGAATATTAAGTACCCAAGTAACTTAGATCATAAACTTCATGAACTTTACATTTTAACAGTTATATATACTTTGATTAAAATTACTTTTACGGATTCCGGCGCGATTAATTTATTTTATTATTAATACCCAACGTTTCGGGTATTAAAAATATTTTTGTTAATAAAATAATTAAAATTTCCTAATTTCAATAGTGATGGAGGCTGGGTACCACCACCTGCTTGGGACCCTGTAAATAATAAAATTTAAACTAAACCCAAGCATACTACTGAAAGACTTAGTAAGTTCATTTTTCGTAGATCGGACTATAAATAATCAAAGCTGAAGGTACTCTGGGTTAACACACATATCTGGACATCAGTCACCTCAGTCCCCAGTGACCATGGTTGCTGGAAAGCACCCGAGACATCGAGTATTAAAAATAAAATAAATTAAACGCGATAAAATCCTTAAAAGTAGTTTTAATCGATGTGTAGTGTTCGCAATTTCCATAAATCGTCCTATACTTACATTACATTTATAATACATATTAATATTTTTCATTACAAAACTCTAACTATTTAAGAATAGTTGCTCACAAATATTTTTCTAATTACAGAACAACAGCTATTCTGTCAGGCTATTGTAAAGTAGTAGAACTCCCAGACAGATTAATTATCGTGTAATTACACTTCGGAAAATATTTAGAATATTCATTAAAACTAAGTCATCATGACATATAATTTGTAAGTCAGCACTATTTTTCTAACTCTAGAGATGACAAGGAAAATTCTAAATTTTTTAATGATGTTATAGTTAGCCGTCGTGTTCTTTAATAATACAGAGAAAAAAGTTTACAGTTTAGTTATGTGCCTTACTGTTCTTATTTTTTATTATTGATAGGTAAATAGATACAGGTAGGAAAGTACAACCATGTAAAACCATGGCAATGTTAGGGTATCTTCTGTCCCATTTCGTCCCGTGTGTGTCACCCAACCGGACAGCAGCATTCTCCTAATAACAAGTATTTTCCTACTTGTTATTAGGAGAATGCTAAGTGTAATGCAATTACTGACCCACCTTCGCTAAGCTAGGCAACTATAGCAAATGATATAAAGAATTCTATGTCGAAGCTTATGTCCAGCAGTGGACTTTGATAGTCTGTAATGAAGTAGAAGAAATGAAACAAATTAGCTAATACAATAATAATAAATAATAAGGCATTCGAGTTGGTGCCCCATACATGTCTAAAGAGAACCTCGTGAAAGCCGAAACAGATAAACGAACAAAATATCTGGACGTGGCTCACGAGGTGACCGACATGTAGGCTGGTATGCTGACTGAAATTATTCCTTTAGTCATTTCTGCAAACAGGCTAATCCCAGTCAGCCTCTCGGGTCATATGAGGTGGCTGGGCCTCCGTGACGGACCGCTCAAGGCTCAAATGTAGAAGGTGGTGGCTCATTGATTCCGCCCACATTGTCCGCTGGTTTCTTTCCCTTTCCCCCTAACCCTCGGCCGTTTGGTCTCCCCTGCCGAGAGCCTCCATCTGGCTGAGCTTTTATTTATTTATGTATTACTTATTTATTTTTGATAGTATATGAAATATATATTTATCATTTCCTTTTATATATTTATTCAGCCCAACCAGATGAGAATATACTACTAACGGACTAACACGGATAAGTGTGCGAACCTCAATGTTGAAAGAAGAGGGTTGCTAACTCTGAGGTATAGACTTATTTAAACGTTCTGTGACACACCAATACCTGGGTATGTCACAGAACGTCGGTATCGATGAGGCTGGTACGAAACATCAGTTTGCGACGTGTTTTATGCATGCTTGACCAAAGTGTTTAACGGCCTTTTGTCTGGTGTGAATAAGATACACGCATGTAACGATTGCGTCATGCCTGTCCTCATGTATACCTTTGGCATACTCAGGTGGACTCAGATTGAACTTAATGCACTGTATAGAAAAGTCCACACTACCATCACGTCCCATAGGATGCATCATACTTCGGTAATGGGGCTGTACTTGCCACGAAAGCATGGTGGGCGTGGCTTTCCGAGCACTCTCACCATGCATAATCGCGAAGTGTGCAGCCTCCGTTATTATTTTCTGTCGAGATCGAATGATCCATTCTATAATGACGTCATTTTAGTGATAAATAGCTTACTCCTCTATCCTTAGCCAACGAGCAATGGCAGTACCCCGCAGTATACAGCATTTCCGACAGAAGGACCGTTTGGAGGGAGAAGGAGCTCTACGGGAGATACTGCAGGGCTCTACATGAGCCTTTTGTAGATACACTCGCCTCCCTCAACTGGCCACGTTTCGATGATCAGGGAAACTGAGGGTTTTGTCAGCGCAATACAGGATCAGGTTATTAAGACCAACAACTATCGGAGATACATCCTAAAGGATGGCATCGTCGACGTGTGTCGAGCTTATCGCTATCCCGGTGAGTCACTTAGGCATATCATCTCAGTTTGTTTGGCGCTTTCTAACTCTGAGTACTTTACTTGCACAGGCACAACTTAGTAGCCAGAATTCTACACCATGAGTTTGCTCTGAAATACGGTCTCGTAGACCGAATTTTATGTTTTTCCTCAGTCTTTTCATAATCTTAATAACCATAGGGTTACCATATTCTTGCATTTAAATTTGGGAATAAATATGGATAAGAATTTATTTTGTTATATGGATGAGAGCCCAAGAAGCAGAAGAAATTATGTGTAAAGCTTCTTTAGTATGGTACAATGAAACAAATTTTACTTTTATTTATTTTATTTGTAAGAAGAGAAGGATTGTAATATAACAGAAAATAGTGTGGAGTAAAATTGATTGGTGGACTGTGAGAACTTTACAACTTTGGTATAGGTCTTTAGAGGGATAGAGAAATGGAAAAAGTGACTCACCTTAAGAAGTGTTCATTGGGCTCATTCCAATTTAAGTAGATGTGATTTAGTAGAACCACCTCAAGCTGTTATGCGGTCTGTAATCAGTAATTGACAAAGTGAAAAGGAAGTTGATTTTATTATTGTTTTTTAAAAGATTAATGCGAGCTTGAAAATTCAGATTTCTGTCAATTATTACAATTAAATACTTGAATTCATTTACTTTTTCAAGCGAAGGACAAGAACAGTTAAGACATCATTATAATTAAGACTTAACTAAATAACCTCTCAACTGCGGACGTCTAGCCCTTGGACACGAAAATATCTCCGTTGACTACGGGTGTCCAAGTACTGGACATTTTTTACGCGCTCTTATAATGTCGAAATAAAGCATTACGCACTATGCCTAACTTATTCTACCATATTTCGATTTGTACAAGATAAAAAAGATTACCATAAAAACCCCACAGCTACACTTTAGTAGGATTTTTTATATATACCATCTTAATGCCGCATCTGGTCCGAACTACATTCTACATCTGTGTAAGTTGATTGTTGGTTCTTGTAAGCTTACTATTAATGCGTTTTATGACAAAAAATTGCATTGTAGCCCATGGTTTTGCGCATAAAATACTGTAAACAATAGATTTAAAATTAAATGAAAATAAAATCGAAGTATTAAAAAAACTTTGTTTCATCGAGAAATATGACAATTTTGTCTTTATTCAATATTTACTTACGGATTGCGCCCAATGCGCCGTCAATTTTATTAAACAGCTCCGCAGTCAACGGAGTATGACGGTTACAGTCTCCGCAGCTGAAAGGATAAGAATTAACTGCCTCGTTGGTCTAGCGGTTGTAGTAATGCGACTGCTGATCATGAGGTCCTGGGTTCGAATTCCGGGTCGGGCCAAAAAATCAATTATTGAGTTTTTCAGTCATGAAAATCTCAGTAGCTGCCCGGAGTCAGGAAGTTGGTGGTGTCACACCCCCGTGCCTCGGAAAGCTCGTAAAGCCGTTGGTCCTGCGCCTGATCTCTCTCCGGTCGTGTCGGTTTACCGACCCATCGGATTATGAGAGTGAGGGAGTAAAGAGTGCACCTGTGCTTGCGCATACACTTGGGCACTATAATCCTGTCTTGCGCCTTTGGCTAGCCACCGTTGAGGCAGGCCGCCGTGGCCAAAATTCGGTCTGTAGGACATTATTATAATTAAGACTGTGCTTTTATAAGGAAATTACATGAAATATGTATGTTAAGTTTTTTTTTCAATGAGAATGACATATATTTAGTTTTAGAGACATTCGGCATTAATTTACTACGCGTTAGCCAGTTCATAATAACTGTTGCGTGAATAAGTCAACGTCATACACTACCGCCATCTAGTGTCAGGAACGAGAGCGAGGGGAGCTTTGCAGAAAATGACATCACAAATCTTTCAACCGACAGCGCCATCCGAAGAACCAAGTTTCTAGAAAATCTACACTCGAACACTCGTCGCTTTGCGCGCATTTACTTGAATATTCCGGATGCTTCATTGCTAATTTATATAAATAGGCGCTGCAAGATGCGATCGGGGTAGTGTTGATTTGACGAGACAAGCGAAGCTTCGGAGCGGAATAAAGTGAATTAGTGTGTTTAATTATTAGTGTTTTTAACTTTAATTTGTGTAAAGTAAATTAAAGTGTTTCAAAATAAATTTGTGTTTCAAAATAAAGTAAATTAAAGTTTTTAAAAATTTTATCGGCAATTTTTATTGTCACGAACCTCAAGCTCGTAACAATTGGTGTCAGAAGTGGGATAAAATCATGCCGATTTTACCTAAGGAGGAAACGGAGGGTGTCCGTACCCGAAGTCAACGCCAGCAGGAGACGGACCAAAGAAGATTTGGTGGTGCAACGTCGCAGACTTCGGAGGGACGGCCGCCGGCTGCAGGCCCGTCAGTAGCTCCTACATCTGCAGCACCTGACTTATGTGCTCTGATGGTGATGCTGCAGCAGCAGGCTCGCCGACAGGAGGAACAGGCTCGTCGACAGGAGGAAAAGGCTCGCCGACAGGAGGAACAGGTCCGTCGGTTGGAAGAGCAGCTGCGGGGCGGACAGGATGAACAGACCCGCCGACAAGAGGAACAGGCCCGTCGGTCGGAAGAGCAGATGCTCCTCATTAAGGACCTTCATGCTACCTTTGGGAAAGAGATAAAGGAGGTGAAGGATAGGGTTGCTCAACATGACAACCGCCTGTCGGAAGCTGAAACCCAAATCAAGGAAGCTAAAACCCAAATCGACCAAGTGAACAATCGGGTTGATTACGTGGTGGCTGACGTGAAGAAAACGCTGGACGACCTCAAACTGGGTGATGGAACTACAGCTCCCGTAGTAGCTACTACACCTTCGCTACGTGTGTTCAAAGTGCCACCGTTTGACGGGACTTCTTCCTGGTCAGCCTACAAAATCCAGTTCGAGGCTGTTATGAAGGCGAACAGCTGGAATAAAAGTCAGGCCATGACTGCTCACACACTAGGCCTGCGTGACCACGCCTTAACAGTTCTGGAAGCTCTCGGTGAGGAAGTGACTTATGAGCAACTCCTTGAGGCATTGGAAGCGAGATATGGCGACGCTCACCTGGAACACGTCTTTCGTGCGCAGCTTAAAGATCGTGTGCATAGCATCAACGAAAACCTGCAGCAGTGGGCTCTAGAAGTGGAAAAGCTGGTGCGAAAAGCATACCGGTCTGTACCTGCGCTCATTGAAGGGAACTTGGTGCAGACATTCATCGACGGCATCCGCGACCTGGAAGTCAGAGCTGCTGTGAGGCTCGGGCACCACGAGATGCTTAAGGACGCCTTGGCCCATGCACTGTAGGTAGAAACCGTGCGGCAGGATCATCATTCCCATCGCGTCAGGGAGGTTGCAGCAGCTACAGTTCGCGACCACAACAAAGAATACAGCCCTAGGTGCTATAGCTGTGGGGAAAAGGGCCATCTTCGATCCAGCTGCCCTAAGCGAACCCTAAAAAGGGAAGGTGAACGATCTCAGGAGGGTAGTGCGGCCAACAGCACCGCCCAGCAGCAGCAGGGAAACGAGTAAAAGCCAGAACTGCGGGGCGGGTGCTGGCTGATGTTAAAAGAGCCCCAAGGATCTCGATCTCACAAACCCATGATGGGAACAGTCTAATCATCAAGGGCGAGGTTAACGGAATGCCGTGTAAACTGACCATAGACACTGGAGCCTCTCGTACGGTTGTTAGTTACCAACTTATAAGTCAGTTCTTTGGGGACTCCGCATACAACCGAGAACGCATTAATTTGGTAACAGCCACCGGTCAGCGTATACCCGTCCGTGGAGAGAAGGAGATGGAGTTGAAGCTAGGCAACGTGATCTACCTGCATAATGTCATCGTGGCTGATATAATGGACGACTGCATCCTAGGCCTAGACTATGAGGAATAATTGTTGTGAGATCGACGTTAAGCAACGTGTTTTGAAATGTGGACAGGAGGAACTTTTTATGGAAGGTGCGTTACCAGGGAACGTGTACAGCATTAAGAAGATTGTTCTTCCGCCGAGATCGGAAACGATTGTTCCGGTTAGTCTTCCTCGAAACGCTGGGCAAGCTCACCGTTGTGTACTTGTGGAAAGGGTAAACAATGACCTTCCATGGAAAGTAGCCCGAACCTTGGTCAGGACCACTGACATCTCAGGAGTACGTGTGCTGAACCCTTGCGACCGGAAATAGATTATAGAAAAAGGCACACTGATTAGTACTTGTGAGGAAGTGGATTGGTTACGTCGGTGCCAATATATATCGAGTGGGACCCCCAGCAAGGATGCAGAAACGAGAGTGACCACACTTTTGGAAGACTGTCGCAGTGTTCTCTCCCCGAACGAATTGGTCAAGGCGAAGAAGTTGTTACTCAGGTACGCCGATGAATTCTCATCAAACGATGCTGACATAGGAAAGACTGGCTTAGTTCAACACAAAATAAACACAGGAGAAGAATTGCCTATCTGTCAGCGGCCGAGAAGATTGCCGGTAGCACGTGAAAAGGAAGTGGAAACCATGATTGAAGGAATGGTGAAGGATGGTGTTATTGAACCTTCCTCTAGTCCATGGTGTTCACCAGTGGTGCTGGTGAAGAAGAAGGATGGCAGCATGCGGTTTTGTGTTGACTACCGCCTTCTAAACGACGTTACAAAGAAGGACAGCTATCCCTTGCCAAGAATTGATGACACGCTGGACATGCTTTCAGGAGTAAAGTGGTTTAGCACGCTGGATCTAAAAAGTGGCTACTGGCAAGTTGAAATTGACCCTTAGGACAAGGAAAAAACTGCGTTATCGACGGGAAAGGGTCTGTGGTAATTTAAAGTTATGCCGTTTGGGTTGTGCAATGCTCCAGCAACGTTTGAAAGGCTGATGGAACTTGTACTTACCGGGCTAATTGGCGATGCCTGTCTGGTCTACTTGGATAACGTCATCATCGTAGGCCGTACGTTTGAGGAACACCTTCAAAACCTGTAACGCGTGCTCATGAAGATTCAGAGTGTCAACCTCAAGTTGAGCCCGAAGAAATGTTCACTATTCCAACGGCAAGTTAACTTTTTGGGGTTTGTAGTATCGGAAGAAGGTATCCGCACAGATCCAGAGAAAATCGCCGCTGTCAAGGATTGGCCGGTTCCAAAAGACAAGACGCAGGTTAGAGCATTTTTGGGTTTGTGCTCCTATTACCGGCGATTTGTGAAGAACCTTGCAGATATAGCCAAACCTCTGCACAAGCTAACCGAGGAGAAGCGACATTTCTGCTGAGATGAAAGTTGCAATATCGCATTCCCGGAGCTCAAGGACCGTCTGTGCAAAACAACTATTATGGGATACCCTGATGCAAGCAAAGAATTTATAGTTGACACAGACGCAAGTGATATAGGACTTGGCGGTGTGTTGTCTCAATGGAATGGTGACCAAGAGGTCGTGATAGCGTACTTCAGCAAGTCGTTGTCAAAACCGGAAAGGAACTATTGTGTCACAAGACGCGAATTGCTCGCTGTGGTAAAGTCGTTGCAGCATTTTAGCAAATATCTTCTGGGACGAAAATTTCACTTACGAACTGACCATGCTGCACTAAAATGGCTATTACAATTTAAAAATCCAGAAGGACAAGTTGCGAGGTGGATTGAACTACTGCAGGAATACGACTTCGAGATCGAAAATCGCAGCGGAAAATCTCATGGCAACGCAGATGCATTGTCAAGAAGACATTGTCCTGAAGATTGCAACCATTGTACTAGGCAAGAGAGTAAGGAAGAGGTATCCGTGAGGATGCTCAGGACGGACTGAAACTAAGGAATTGAAAAGGAACACTCAGCTTTTTATACGTTCAACTAAGAAACAGAAGGGAGGAATCGAGGCTTCTCTCGATCCGGCCTCCTATTACGCCTACGTTGGGTTCGGGAACAACGTATGTGATCTCCGCAAACGGAGTAACACACAAGGGCGATAACCTCTTCCTTTTCAGAAAATAGGTTCAGGCGGGGATTACGGGTCTTCCGAAGTCGTCCCGGTCCCAACGCCTTAATTCTTCGATGTGGACTGTATAACTTTGAGGGATAAATTTCTTGGGAATAAAACAGCAATTATCTTCAAACCGTTCCGTGAGAGAGTAATCACTTTTCCCTATCACTTCCCTACACTTTTTCTTTCTTCTTCTTATTGACTGCTGGTAGTATTCCCGAACTTCCCGAACGATTCCCGACCGAATTGCAAAAAAAAACTCGTTTACTGAGCTACCCCTGAACTATACGCGAAAGTGAGCCGCGCCATTTGCGCGCTCCCGCAACTTAATTACATCAATTTGTACTATCACTCTCTCACAGTTTTCTCAATTATTTCTTTGTATAAGACATACATTTATACAATTTACTTATAAAGATAGCACAAAAAATATCTTTACAACGATATATGTTACATTCTTATATCACCTCAGCAATGAATGGAACAACAGCTTACAACATGCACAGCAGGAAGATCCGGACATCAACCCGATTCTGGAATGGATAAAGGCCAGTGCTCCCAAGCCTAAGTGGAGCGACGTCTCAGCAATGAGTTCGACCACTAAAAGCTATTGGGCCCAGTGGGACAGCTTGCTGCTTCAGGATGGAGTTCTGTGCCGTAAATGGGAAAATGTTAGGGGAGACAGCTGTCATTTGCAAATGGTTGTCCCTAAAGCTAAAGTACCGGATGTTCTACAGCTGTACCATAATGATTGTTCCGGAGACCATCTGGGAGTTAAACGAACTCTACTGAAGATCCGAGAACGGTTTTATTGGGTCCACTGTCGAAACGATGTCGAGGAGTGGTGTCGCAAAAGTACAAGTTGTGCGGCTGTAAAGGGACCTCAGACTTGGAGTAGAGGTGCATTGAAGTTGTACAATGTTGGTGCACCATGGGAGAGAATAGCCATTGACGTGGCGGGGCCGTTTCCGGAGAGTGAAAGCGGTAACAAGTATTTCATGGTTGTGATGGATTACTTCACAAAGTGGCCAGAAGTTTTCGCCATTCCAAATCAAGAAGCTTCAACAGTTGCAGATAAACTAGTTCATGAAGTCTTCTGTCGTTTTGGAGTACCTTTAGAGATTCACAGCGATCAAGGAAGGAATTTTGAGTCTCAAATATTCCAGGAAACTTGCCGAGTTAAGGGTACTCATAAAACAAGAACGACTTCTTATCACCCGCAATCTGATGGAATGGTGGAACGATTTAATCAGACATTGGAGAGGTACCTAGCAAAAGATGTAGACAATCGGCAACGAGATTGGGACAAGCACATACAACCGTTTTTGTTGTCATATCGAAGTTCTGTTCACGAAAGTACAGCAGTGACACCAGCTTTTGCAAACTTTGGAAGAGAATTACGGCTGCCTGCAGACCTGATCACCGGGATACCACTTGATGCCCCACGCAGTATAACCGATTATGCAAATGACTTGCGGAACAAAATGAATGACATTTATGAGCAAATGTCTGAGAAAATGAAAACCCGGTACGACCGCAAAATGAACAATAAAGGGTTCAACGAAGGTTCATTAGTGTGGTTGCACAATCCAGTCCGCAGCAAAGGGAAATCTCCTAAGCTTCAAGCTAAATGGGACGGCCCGTACCGGATTGTAACCAGGATCAACGATGTGACCTACCGAATACAGAAAGGCGCAAGAGGGACTCCTAAGATCGTCCATGTGGATCGCTTGGTGCGTTATTATGGGACCGATAATGCTCGGGACGAGCATGTCTTAGGAGGGGGCAGTGTTGCGTGAATAAGTCAACGTCATACACTAGCGCCATCTAGTGTCAGGAACGAGAGCGAGGGGAGCTTTGCAGAAAATGACATCACAAATCTTTCAACCGACAGCGCCATCCGAAGAACTAAGTTTCTAGAAAATCTACACTCGAACACACGTCGCTTTGCGCGCATTTACTTGAATATTCCGGATGCTTTATTGCTAATTTGTATATATAGGCGCTGCAAGATGCGATCGGGGCAGTATTGGATTTGGCGAGACAAGCGAAGCTTCGGAGCGGAATAAAGTGAATTAGTGTGTTTAATTATTAGTGTTTTAAGTTTAATTTGTGTAAAGTAAATTAAAGTGTTCATTTAGGTAATTTTATCGGCAATTTTTATTGTCACGAACCTCAAGCTCGTAACATTACGTTAAAGCCTTTTTGGACATACAGATATTCTTCCCATATTTCTTCCCATTTATCGCCGCTGAATAAATGCGCAATATCATTGGCATAAGAATCAAGTTCCATTTTTCAATTTTAACTGGCACATGTTGTTTATATAGGTCAAAAACAGGGTAGGAACTAAAATACTACCTTGTAGTACGCCATTAGAAACAGGAAGATCATCACTTATCTAATTTCTTATTTTCACACATTGCGATTGGTTAATGAAATTACTTTCAAATAATTTCAATTGCCATCTGCTGACACCCGGGTTGAGATATCTGTGTTCCTAATTAAAACTGTGTGTATTATTTAATAACAAGAGCATCTCCTTGCGACTACATTGGCACTGCCATGAGTTAACTTAATTAACTCTTAACTTAACGTTACTAGTTAAAGTAATTTAACGTAAGTGACGAAAACTGCAACTTGAACTTCTATCTTTATTTATTTATCTGATGAACCCAAATCATATAACTTACCTCATGGAGTTCATCAAACTCCTTTTTTATAAATAATGTTGAAAATAAACGCAAATTGTTATTCATAAACATTGTACTAACAAAATTTCTTATCATGTTGCGTTTAAAGAAAATATCTATCTCCTCCTCTACTCCGGACCGACCGGAGAGATAGTCAGAGTGACGCCCATAAGATCGAGAGAAATAGAGTGCACATGCATTTGCCCCCATAATCAGCTGCCGAGATTGAAATTTGGTTTAGAGTACATGAGTATTATTAATTTAAATTATATAAATGTAACGTATAACAAGCACATTATGCAAATGTGATCAAAATGATGACAAACGAGTGTACAGTTTACAATTATTTGTCATATAAAATATTCTCAGCTCACGTCGGTATTTAGGATGAATATCGGGATTAACTACAAACTTCACAATCTCAAAATTTGTGTGATATACCTGTGATTTCCCACACAATCAGTTCAGTCTAGTGGAAATTAGTATTATTTATTTAAATAATGTAAATGTAACGTATAACAAGCATATTATGCAAATGCGATCAAAATTACGATAAACGAGTGTACAGTTTGCAACTATTTGTCATATAAAATATTCTCAGCTCAGGTGGGTATTCAAGGCGAATGTCGGTATTAACCACAAACTTCACAATCTCAAAATTTGGGTGATATAATGTGAAAACAACTTTAAATTCTACGTTGTTAAGTTTGAGCTTAAACTCTATATTGTCTCAAAAAAAAATAACAATATTCATAATGCATGCCGTTCATACTTAATAAATTAAGCACTGTTTTCATTTTATATGACTGTCTATTAATAATAAATTTTACACATTGTCAGAGCTGACTTGTGATGTTCCTCTTACAACGTTATATTAAACAAAAGAACTACGTCATATTATACAGTTCAAAATACTTAAATAATGATAATGACAACCTTAGCATAAACAGGCTTCTCTTTTACTAAAAGGAGGCTGTTTATGCTTGATTTACTCATTAAAATTCATTTTAAATATATTTTTGCTTACACATGACAATTCAAACCAATCAACTTATTACATCACACAATTTATGTGATATAAAAGGTTGTCGCGAGCTTTACCTATTTTATAAAAAACATTATTTTTTTCTTAGAATTACCTAGTTAATACCGAGTTACATATTGTATTTTTGTTTATTTACATAGGTACTTGATTTAACCTAATTTTTTGGAGCCTTTCAATAAAAGATTGGTTTTAAAATGTTTATTTACTATTAATTTATTTTTATCTTTTAACTGTCGTTGGACAATTTTCTGAGTCTCATCATTTCATTTAATGCGTCATTATTGGTTATGATTGCCTATTTAGTTCCAGCATCTTGAAATATTTTATCGCTAGCATTTAACATCAGACAGCAGATTGACCATTCTCGGTCCCTGCAACATTTGATCGAGCACCACCAAACTACTCCCAATTTTTGCCAAGTTATTTCTTTAAAATTAGTATGGCAACCATCTTATTTTTGCTATTTGGATTTTTTCATCACCATCAGAGTTGTCCCAGGGTGAAGGTCGTTGTCAATTAAGATACGACTCCGCCAAGTCTTACCGTTTAGCCGGGCAGTAGTATATCATATCTTCGAAGACTGAACGAGGACGTCGTTTTTATTCGTATTATTCTGAGCAAAACCTTTAATGTAATATACATTACATTGGGGTACATAAAAAGCATAGTCTAGCGGACTATGTTTCTTTATTTTTCTTATTATTATTTTTTGGGTTACACCATATGTGATATCATTTCATTTTCGTATTCTTCTTAGTAAACCCTTTCATTTGATACCCATAACATGAGAGTGCATTAAAAACAACTAGTAGGCCATCTTGTGCGGTCCACCATATTGGATTAAGAATGACTTAACTTAGCCAACCATGCACGTTATACCAAATTGAACATGTATGCAAAATTTCAGCTAAACCAATTAATATGAACTGCTTTAAAATTCAATTGCAACATTCTACCCTAACATACATACTACAGTTATTTAGAAAAATATTAAGCTACCGTAGTACAACGGTTAATTTTATGGAATATAATAAAGTATTTTTTATTTTGTGTAGACTACTATTTATTACTTATAGAAAGTATTTTTTTATTTACTACTGGTTCGGAAAATACCTGTACTAATATTACTAATATTGTTATTATTTGAAGTAATATATTTTTTTAAAGAAGAAGGGACAAACGAATGGAGAACGGTTTTATACGAGAATTAATCCAAACAATTCCACACTCTCATGCTCACAGGTAACTGATTAGTAAGCATCACCGTGGTATGACCCCCCATGATAGTTACGAAGAAATGGCCTTCAGTACCCATCGGCCCCGCTACTCCTGGCTACGATGGCGACCACGGTAACGGCAGGGCAGGGGGTGCTAAGAATCTCCAGCGGAGGTTCGGTTGCCACCTACGACGACTCGACCTAGAACATGTAACGCACGCACCCTGAGGACTGTCGAGAAGATCCTGGAGCTGGAAAAAGAGATAGACAAGTTGCGCTGGAATATTAAAAAATTATCCGAGGTCCAAAGAGAGGTGGAGGACACGGTGATTCTCGAATCTGGCAACTTGTTATATCACAGGGAGGGCGACCATCTGTACCAAGGAGGTGTTGGTTTATCGTTCACAAATCTCTCGTCAACAACGTTGTAAATATTGGGAGTGTGTCGACGAGGGTTGCGTATCTTATACTCAGAATCAGCAAACGGTATTCGTTGAAGGTCATACATGTTTACGCACCAACGTCGAAACATCCCAATGAGGAGTTGAAGGAATAAATGAGGACGTTTCTTCTTTCTCCAAAACTTACTATGAGGTGTGAATGGAAAATTTCAACGCAAAACTAGGCACAAGAAAGATCGATGAGCTGAGAGTAGGTAAATTTTTGATAGAGCAACGGAAACCAAAGGGCCAGCAGCTGGTCGAATTCATGGAGAAACAGGGATTCTTTATGATGAACTCTTTCATCCAGAAGCGGCCATATAGAAAGTGGACCTGATCGAGCTCCAAAAGTTCGACAAAAAATGAGATTGAATTCATTATGATGATTAGACGGACACTGTCCAGTAATGTCTCAGTGATCGCAAAGGTGAAAACTAGCAGCAATCACCAAATGGTTAGTGGCACACTGAACCTAAACGTTAAGTTGCAGAGGTCTCGTCTAATGAAGTCAACGCTTCGTTCCCCTCGTGTTCTAATCCAAAATCCCGAAACCTTTCAGCTCGAGTTACATAACCGCTTTCAGTGCCTAGAAGATTGCAATGTTGTGGACGATATGAATGACACACTCGTGGAAACTCTTGTTCATGCGTTTGGAGCTAAGTTCCGCAAGACCCGCCACAGAAGAATACAAAAACTTGCCGATCACACTCTTAATGTCATGGCTGTTAGACGGGAGATGAGGCTGCAACCGTTAGCAGATTTGACGGCATACAGGCAACTGAACAGGCAGATCTCCAAATGAATGCGTCAGGACTTACGCAACTTTAATAGCGCTCGTATTGAAGATGCGATCAAGCGGCACCGGGGCTCCAAAGTTTTTGCCAGAGATCTGTCTGCCAGAAAAAGCCAAGTGTCAAAGCTGAAGACTGAGTTTGACAGCATCGTTTCGGGGACACCTGAGATTTTGAGTGAGATGAGAGGTTCTAAGGGCAGTTGTAAACATCATCGTTGGAGCCACACGCTAGTGTGAGTAACGACCCAAGAGCACGTCTTATCCGACACTATTCCGATGATATCCCAGACGTCATTCTGAGCGAGATTAGAATGGCTCTCCAGCACCTTAAATTTCATATAAAAACACTTATATACAATAGCAATCCGAGAGATATGCTCAACATACCACGCAGCCGCATCCATTTAGCATGTTTTATCACAGAACTTGGGGGGTCATCTAAACTACGCGCCAAATGGAAAAAGAATAGTCTAATTGGATTGTATACCTGTGACGTATGAAGAAAAAAAAAAGAAATTGAAAATTGTACGCACTTCAACATACATCGATGTACCTAAATGTTAGTATAAAAAGTAAGTATAAAATCATTAAATTTTGTATCGATAATCTACGGTCGTAGCTGTCCGTTTATTAGTTTAGATTTGAATTTTATATAAAAATTACACACTGATTTTAGATTTCGAAGAGGCGGTGGAAGGTTATTCCAGCACCATCGGTAATCGGCACTAGCGGCATATCTGAAGCTTAATCGGAATGCGGAAGACTTATATATAGGTATGAGCAAGTTGTACACCGAAGCACTTGTTGAAATTATAGCATTGTCTCGTGCCCATTTTAACTTATTATAAAGATAGGAGGGTGTTCTCATTTTAATAGTGCCAAACAATAAAGCGGCGAAATGTAATTGCCAACGGTAATCCATTTTAAACATTTTTGCGTTGTTAATATAAGTTGTTACATGGGCACGTTTAAGTATTTCCTAACAGAAATTAAGTATTTTCTAACAGAAGATCGCGTGAGAAGTCTAAGCCACCATAGGACTAACGACACAACAGTACGCAGTGATATTTTTCCGAGAGAGAATATTGGCTCGACCGGTGTTGAAAGCGTCACTAGTACTATCGTCCGCACATCAAAGAATGTTACCAGTTTCCAACATATCATTGACATTCAGAAGGAACAGCGTTGGTGATAGCGCGTAGTCTTGTAGACCACAGCCTAATAGGCTTGTAATCGGAACATGCATGGTCTACTAGAACCTTGATTCTCTGATCAGACAGAAAATTGGTGATCCAATTGCACATTTTCTCGGAAAAAATGTAAGATGGAAGCTTCGACAGAAGCGCTTTGTGCTAAATCCGACTTAAGGCCTTCGCTACGTGCAAAAAACCGCCAAAGTCTCTTCATTGGAATCGATCACCTGCACCCATCGGTGTGTTAAATAAACAAGTAGATCAAAAGCTGGGCGACGTCGATGGAAACCGTACTAGCAGTCACTAATCAGTTAGTGCTCCTAAAAGTATCACATGAGCTGGGTATTAATAGTCGACTTTATTATTTTGGAAAACAAGGCGGTGATGTGCTAGACCTGAAGTTGGATGGATCAGAGCGATTACCTTTTTTAGGGATTAAATGCAAGAAAGCTGCCTAGGAGCTAGCTAGCTAGCTAGCAGAATAGGAGTACCGTAAAGACGTGCTAGAACCAGTGCCCACTCTGGAGCATACGTCTTTAACACAATTGGAGGGATTCCGTCAGACCCACTCAACTTGTGAATGTCCAAGGAGAGAAGTGTTTTACGACGTACTGAGCGCTGCGTGAATCGCACATCAGACGTAGAGCACTAACACCGTGGGATGGTTAGCGGTGTGATTGTAATTAAAGGTTTTCTAACAATAAATGAAAACAAAGAAATGATACTTTTTACGATAATAATATTAACAGTCACAAAAATTTGAAATAATATTTTTCCGCTATTCTTAGGATTTGTTCTTAGTATAAACATTAGCGCACTCCATTTTAAAACGAGGCATATTGTAATGATTCATCATCATCATCATTACAGCCCTTCACAAGTCCACTGCTAAACATAGGCCCCCCCAAGTAATGTAACAAAGCACGATCCTGAGCCACCTGCATCCATCGACTTCCTGCAGGTCTTACCAGGTCGTCACTCCATCTGGTGGGCGGTTGCCCTACACCACGCCTACGGGTACGAGGCTGCCACTCGAGAACCTTTCCTCCCCATCGGTTATTGGTTCTTCGAGCTACATGGCCGGCCCATTGCCACTTCAGCTTACTAATCCGTTGGGCTATGTCGGTCACTCTCGTTTTACTGCGGATATTCCCATTTCTGAGTCTATCACGCAGAGAAACTCCAAGCATAGCCCTCTCCATAGCTCGCTGAGTGACCTTGAGCGTCCTCATACAGCCAGCAGTGAAGGACCACGTCTCAGATCCGTAAGTCATCACTGGCAACACGCACTGGTTGTACACTTTAGTTTTCAGAGATTGAGGTATACCTGACGAGAAGATGTGTCGTAATTTCCCGAACGCTGCCCAGCCGAGTTGAATCCGTCGATTGACCTCTCGGTCGAAGTTGGACTTACCTAGTCGGACTATTTGTCCCAGGTAAACGTACTCATCAACAACTTCGAGCACTATGCTCCCAACAACTACCGGCGTAGGTGTTACATGGATATTAAACATGATCTTTGTTTTGTCCATGTTCATCTTAAGACCTATCCGTTGGAAGACACCATTGAGGTCATTGAGCATAGTGCTAAGTTCCTCCAGCGATTATGCCTAGGTACTATATCGTCGGAAAATCGAAGATGAGTGATGTACTCGCCATTGATGTTAATGCCGTATCTTTTCCAATCCAGTAGCTTGAAAACGTCTTCCAAAACGCAGCGGTGAAGAGTTTCGGGGATATAACGTCACCCTGTCTTACACCCCTCTGCAGTTAGATAGGTTTTGAACTCTGGTTCTGTAGTCGGATAGCAATCGTAGCCCTACCGTACAAACACTTCAGCACTTCAATATACCGAGAGTCAACTTGGCACCGCTGAACGGACTGTATCAACGCCCAAATTTCAACGGAATCAAAGGCTTTCTCATAAAGGCAGTCTACATACGCCAGGCAAAGTGATAGATTGTACTCTTCGGTCTTATGTACAAAGTGCCGCAGGGTATGTATGTGGTCTATGGTACTGAAACCTTTTCGAAACCGGCTTGTTCAGGAGGCTGGAAGTCGTCGAGTCTGCGTGCAAAACGATTCGTAATGACTCTCGAAAACAGCATGTAGACGCGGCTCAGAAGATAATTCGGTCTGTAGTTCTTCAAGAGAGCGTTGTCGCCTTTCTTAAAGAACAATACCACCGCACTTCTGCTCCACGGCTCCAGAGTAGTGCCACCATGGAAGACGGAATTTAAGAGCTTCTGAAGGACTTCAAGTACCGGTGTTTCAGCCGCTTTCAGAACCTCCGCTGTAATTCCATTCTCGCCTAGGGCCCTGTCGTTTTTAAGATGCTGGAGAGCCATTCTAATCTCGTTCAGACTGACGTGCGGGATATCATCGGAATAGTTTCGGGTAAGACTTGCTCCTGGATCGTTACTCACACTTGCGTGTGGCTCCAACGATGATATGTACAGCTGCCCATAGAACCTCTCAATCTCACTCAAAATCTCAGGTGTCCCGGAAACGATGCTGCCACACTCAGTCTTCAGCTTTGACAGTTGGTTCTTTCTGGCAGACAGATCTCTGGCAAAGACTTTGGAGCCCTGGTTCCGCTCGATCGCTTCTGTAATACGAGCAGTATTAAATTTGCGTAAATCTCGCCGCATGCATTTGGAGACCTGTCTGTTCAGTCGCCTGTACGCTGTCAAATCTGTTGACAATTGCAGCCTCATATCCTGTCTAACAGCCATGAGATTAAGAGTGTGAACGCAGAGTTTTTGTGTTCTTCTGCGGCGGATCTTGCAGAACTTAGCTCCGACCGCATGGACAGTTTCCACGAGCTTGTCATTCATATCGTCCACTGCATTGCAATCTTCTAGGCAATGAAAGCGGTTGCGTAACTCGCGCTGAAAGGTGTGTAATGATTACTTGAAAGGATATGGAAAATGTCTTTTTCTCCAAAAGTGCAAATTGCAAAAAACGTAAGCTATCAACAAGACAGGTCTGCGAGGCGAGGAAAGCCGTCCCTACGTCGACCCTGCATACCCCGCAAGCGAAAACATTACGCGACGCGTAAGACCAACACCGCGCTTATACCCCGCGTGGAAGACTCTATTGCACAATGTTAGCCACGAGAATGAAAGACGAGCACCCGACTTGCGGAAAGCGTTCAAGAAGAAATTCATGGATTTTTTGACACGTCCCAGATCGCATATGATAGCTGTATTGCGAAAACTAGGGTAGCTCCGCTCCGCGAACCCTTTGTGATCCCAAGTCTCGAATTGATGGCAGCTCTTTTGCTTTCAATGCTATTAGATTAGGTAGCAAATTTATATAGAGATCACTTATGCTACTAAAAGATCTACTCATGGTCTGACGCCTCCGTCGTGCTGGTCTCCGTTCATCATGGCATGAATGGAAGACCTTTGATTCCAATCGCACTATCAAAATTCTATCCCGCGGTCCCACCTATTGTATTGACACCATTTCCCGTCAGCCGATAATCCTGCTGACGCTGAATTACGTGGCTTACTACCAGCCGCGATAGTACAATATGGCTTGTGGTACCATGGTCATGCATCGCTCCTACAAAGTCCCGACTATTGTACTCTTGAGAATCAAACTATGAGCACCTGTAAAAAAAGACGTAATTTAGCACTATTTTCTGGTATGTCTACAGCACCACCTGTGCAAAATGCCGAACTTTATTGTGTTTTTATAGAAGAGGAAATAAGCGAGCATGTGGTTCACCTGATGGTAAGTGACTACCGCCGCCCTTCAACAACTGCAACACCAAGGGAATTGCAGGTGCCTTGCCGACCTTTTAGAAAAGTCTAAGCTCGTTTCTTGAAGGTCCCTAAATCGTATCGGTTCGGTTCGGTGAGGATGGCATCGTGAATTTTAAGGCGATGTGCGTTCGTGAAATTTGGCAGCTGTAATTAATCCGAACAATTCCTCAGAGCACTCCCCATGGTAGATACGATAGAAAACGCAAAGGGATGCAACATTCCTACGCAGTGCCAGTGAGTCGAGCCGATCAGTAAGAACTCGGTCGTTGACGATTCAAATCGCTCTGCGCTGAATGCCGTCAAGTGGATGGAGTTGGCACTGTGGCCCAATTTGGCCTTTCCTTCCAAGTCCACCAAGTTCCCCAAGACCACGAAACTGCACACAATTATTCACTATTACACTATTAACTGCATACTGCATAATATTGTATGATATTCGATAGTTATAATGCGAGCGATTTTCATCGCTAGGCAAACTCGTTTCGTAGCTTTCCAATTAATTTGTTTTTAGCAGCTCTACAACGCTTCGCGTCCCGTCGAAGATAATGTACGGATATATATTCGGACTGTGGAAAGAATTTTGTCAGATGTAACAATTATCTAAAGACTTATTTTACGTAGTGATGTTGTTCATAATACAATTAATCAACAAACTCCTGAACAGGGACTTACGTGGCACTTTTAATCTCCGTATGCTAGCCATTTTGAAGGTCTCTTCGAAGCCAGTGTTAAAAGTTTCAAGCACCACCTACATCATGTGTTTGGAACTCGTACTTAAACTTACGACGAGATGCATACTCTTCTCCGTCAAATCGAATCGTGTTAAATTCACGCCCCCTTTGCGCCATAAATTTGGCTTCTACCGATACTCTCCCCTTACCACCGTCTTATTTTTAATAGAAGTACCCTTAACTATCTACTACTTGATGTATCTTTATAGGACGAAAACCCTTACCATCTCCTACGTTGGCGCTGGATTCAAAAGTCGGTCCAGCACTTTTGGAAAAGATGGAGTAGAGAATATCTTCATCACTAACAATATGGTAGTAAGTTGCTTCACGTTCGCGGTTCTGCCATTTGCGAACCGTCTTATTAAAACTGTCGACGCTTACGTGATTGTGGATTGTGTGATTGTGGCCTATAGACTCTTGAGCGATACATTCTGCTGAACCTTGATATTACTATTATTGCATCGAATGCAGCGAGCTCCTTTAGCCAGCCCCTGGATTCATGGTTGCAGGGATATTGTTGCAGTAAGTCGCCAAACCCAGTAGACAATAATTTTATTGTCTTACAATACATATTGGTTATTCAGGAATTTTTATTATTTAAACTGTAGGTTTATAGTAATTAACAAGTTCCTCCGACAAAAGATAATTTTCTATAAAGTCTATGTTTATTAATTACTCTAAATTCACGAAAGTTGATAGCATGCAATAAACTATGTTATTGTTTAAAATATTTTTATCATCTTACAATACATGCAACTAGTCTACACACATACGTCTAGTTGCACACACACAAACACCGTGCCGAATTCGAATTCCGAACTGAAACGACGTTAGACGATGTTAGGTTTTGGGGTGTTAGGTTCATTTTCGTTACGGAATTTCAAAGCCCGTGATACAAGCTCAAAAATAATAATTTAAATTATAACAGAACACAAATTAAAATTATGAATATATAATCCATTAAGATTAAGAAATAATTTATAATTAGAATATTATCAGAATATACGACTGTTAAATTTCAGTAAATATTTTTTCTTCTTTGTTATTCTTTTTTGTTTTTCCTCCACTTATAAAACCCAAATTTCATTAGTCATCAAAAGTCTTAAGACTGTGATGCGGAGAAGTCCCACCGATTAGGACTTCGCATGAAAACACAATGTATCTCACAAGTAATACATATTGTATTAAATAGATTGTTTACTGCCAAGTTAATTTATTCATATAAAAGATATGTTTTTTATATTGATACGGTCACTATAAGATATTTTTGGTTAGCTAATTACGTGATAACTTAACTTAGGACCCTTATGTAGGGAGTGTATAAATTAAACGACTTGGATGACACACATGGATGAACGACATGAATCTCACATTTTTTAAGGTAGAGGAACTGAGTCGCGAGCCTTGGTTTTTTACAACTTATGTTTTTGATGGCAACTCATTTCTTTTAGTAGCTAGTCCTACTTTTTTCCTTTCTGGTAGCTTCTACTTCTTAAATACCAACAAGGTACACAATTTATTCACTGCAAATGTACTCACTGCAATGGTAGCTCAGTGGTTAATGCTCGCTGTAAATATAACAGAACGCGAGTAACCCGGGTTCGATCCCCGCCGGCACCAATGAAATTGTTAATTGCAATTTTAAGTGCTAATTAACCACGTGCTCGGCGGTGAAGGAAAACATCGTGAGGAAACCTGCATGTCTGAGGAATAAGAAAAAAAAATATTTCAAAGACATGTGAAGTTCGTTAACACGCATTTGGGCACCGCGGCGGACACTTCCTTGCCCTAAACCCTCTCAGAAATGGCCTGAGCCCTGCAGTATATAGGCTGTAACTTTACTTTTTTACTTTATTAAATGAAACTTTGTAATCATATTATATATTTATATGGGATTACAAAGTAATTTATGTAGTTAGTGTATCAGAAAACTGGACTAAAATTGCAAAATAATTTAGTTTTATTATTTGTACACTAAACACTAATTGCATTATACATTTGAAGCTTCTATGTTTGCAAGAAGTGCCTTAGAGTTTTGATGATCGGTCTGTCAATCAGTGAGTGGAAAAATTAAGAAAATTTGACTTATTATAATTCTTAAACTTCTAGTTCAAATGGAATGAAATTTGTATTTCACCTTTACCACATCGAAGTTATAGGGGAGTCGAAAATGTCCTGAACTGCTTCGCGAGAAATGGATAGTACGGCCGTGCCTCTTTTTTGCTCAACTTGGCGGGAGCACTGCAGTGCCCCCAGAAATTTTATTCATGCAGATGCTCACTTTCCATGTATTTGAACTTAGACTTTGCCCAATTACAAAAGGTTTTAAGTCTCGCAAACTTTTGCAGTAGTAGGTACATTTTTTGTCTTTGTTGCCGTCGAGTAATATATCTACGACGTTGTTGTTCATTTTAGGTAATAATAAAGTTAGCGACCATAGAACTATACTGCAGAGTTTTCAATTATATAAAAAATGTTCTGAGCTGACTAACTCATTGCTAGTCGTGGAATTTAGATATTCAAGTAACGCTAATGAAAACACTGAACGTAAGTCGTTTTCTCATTATATTATTATTGTCTGTGTCGCACGCTTAACTTGGCAGTTTAACTAAGAATATCTCGGCGATGATATCACATGTTGGAATATCCACTCATGTAAGAATTTTCGAAAAATGTTAGATGCTGACTCGGGGCAATTATCCCTCATTACTATTTCTGGCATACCGCGTTTGCTAAACACTTGATTTTTCAATAATAATTTACGATTTTTTATTTAAATATCCCATCCGGGGAGCTACTTAGTTTCATAGATTTAACAACTTTACATATTTCAGTACAATCAGAATCATATAGGACGAATGATCCAATCGCGACAATCACTACTATTTGACTCCTGCGTGCAGAGAAAGAGAACAAGCCTGCCGCGGCAGTTAATCAGCATACAACACAAATGAGTACTGGATTCGCCACAACCAGTTACTTGTGTTCAGCCAAGTGGGTTCCTCATTGTTCAAAGTCGGGTGACCAAGTCATGGCTACTAACAACCCGGAAACCTCCCATTCGGATAAGATGTGTCACATTAAGAAAGGAATGCTTCGGTGGTTTGGTCACGTGGAAAGAATGAATGAGGAAAGAGTAACAAAGAAAATTTATGTTGCAGAAGTGAATGGCAGAGACGGAAAGGGACGTCCAAGGCGAAAAGTTATCGACCAAATTAGGAGTACCCTTAACCGACGAGCATGTATGCGTAGGTGTATGGCTGTGAAGGAGGCGAGAGAGGTGTGTCAAGATCGTGCCAAATGGAAATCTGTAGTCTCTGCCTACCCCTCTTGGTGATAGGCGTGAGTGTTTATGTATGTATGTATGTATCACATTCATATACTAACATACTGTAATAATGTCCTCAGATCATTTTTTTAGCACGGCAGTCAGTCTCACCGGAGGCACCCACCCACCGGTCCGGTGACGGCCATTTGCGCAAGACAGGATTATACTCCTATGAGAGTAAGTATTTACGCACTCTAATGCCTCGCTCTCATAGTCCGGTGGGACAGTAATTTGAAACGACTGAACTTTCAGGCGTACGAGCAAGTCTTTACGTGATTTCCGGGCACGAGTGTAAAGCACCGTCAATTTTCTGACTCCGGGCTACTACCGAAAATTTCTTGACAAAAAAACCCAACTACCGATTTTGGCCCTACATGATATTCGAAACCGTGATCCCGTGATTAGCATTTGCGTTTACGACCAAGAGACCAACGAGGTGGACAACATATCTTGTAATAATCCTGTGAAATATATAAAATTATATTTGTCCCGCTAAGATCAGTAACGTATTAATTAAAGTATTGATATCAGCTAACAATAAAAAGTGTTATGTTAATTTCGTTTTATCAGACTAAACGGCAAGAAAGTGAAAATGGAAAACAATTTACCGTTGTCTATCTTTCCAATCGATTACAATCTAGTCTCCTTTTAAGAAAGAATGAATGAATAAACTTTTGTGACACTAAGACAATGCGATTTATTATCTTCACCGCTTGGTGACCTGGTGGGATTAAATTCAAACATTAGCTTATAATAAGTAAAAAAGCATAATATCGTTTATGACGCGAACCTAAAATCGAAATATTTATTCAAAACTATTTTTGTTTTTTGTTTTTAGTTTTTACGGCAGCACGAAAATATTGCATTTACATTAAGCAAGAATAAACAAAATTAACGATTCTCTTTTTTGGCTGTTAACGCAGTTCACACATCTCAGCATCATTTCATTTATAAGTTTAGTTAATATTATAATTATAATATATTAATTTATACGTGCATATAAGTGTTAGTTAAATTTATAACTGGTAGAGATACTTTCACCATGTATATCATACTTAAAGATCTGTTTAGATTGCATAAACATTGTTAATTATTCTATCAATAGCAATACATTACATTTTCATGTGTCGTCATTGTAATAGCCTACTGACATACAATTTGTACCTTTACCTTTCGACCCTTAAACTGTTAGACATACCCTCAAAATATAATATTTTGTAAAAGTCTATCAAACAAAATTTTTGGAATAATACTAAAAAAACTACCATTTATTTGCACAATGTCGTATACTTTTTTTTTGTAATAGAAATAAAACTATTTCTTCAACAATTTATACCAAACATAAATATATACGTGGTGACGGCGTTATGGAATCTTATAGAAAATTCATTACCCCATTTTGGGATATATTCACATGGGGTGTCGAAAGAGGTGATTATGATAGATTGATGATGGCTTCTAGGCAGAAATAATATATTTTGGTTTCCGAAAGACAGTGATTTTAAGTGGTAGAGCCTTGCTGCAGTTATATTTGTAGTTGTAGCACGAATGGGTCGGCTCGACCGTGGAAGGACCACGCTCTCACATAATATCAACATAAAATAGTAGCTTAATGATGGTGAGTGTAGAGAAATGGAAACCCTTTTTACTGGAAACGAGGCATTTCATCTTAGTCCTTACGGGTGACAACGCATCTGCATTTTGAATCGTAATTGACGATAGATGTAGACGCCTATGGGCCACAGCAACCACTTAGTATAGGGTGCTCGTTCGTCACCCTATTCTACAAAAAAATTTAGTATTTTGGAACAGTGATGAGCAGCAGCGTCAACGATGTAAGACGTCTGGTACTGCGATCGTCAATTCCCGATCGACTGTGATTCATTAATCAGGACGATAATCAACCCAAATCCTCCTCTGGAGAGGGCCACGTCCAAAAATAGACTTTTACAGGCTGATAAAGAAGTAGAAGATGAAGTGCACGTATTATGTTATACAATATGATAATAATAATACTTTAATAATAATAATAATTCATTGAATATCACACACGACGCATCTTCTCGTCAGGTATACCTCAAAACCTGAAAACTAAGTTGTACAACCAGTGCGTGTTGCCATTGATGACCTACGGAACCGAGTCGTGGTCCTTCACTGCTGGCCGTATGAGGACGCTCAAAGTCGCTCTGCGAGCTATGGAGAGGGCTATGCTCGGAGTTTCTCTGCGTGATAAACTTAGAAATGAGGATATCCGCAGTAGAACCAGAGTGACAGACATAGCCCAACGGATTAGTAAGCTGAAGTGGCAATGGGCCGGCCATATGTAGGTGGCTCAGGACCGTGCTTTGTAGCATACCTTGGGGGAGGCCTATGTTCAGCAGTGGACTTGTGAAGGGCTATATGATGATGATGATGAATATTACACATAACATATTGCAGTTACATTATTTATTTACAATATTACAAGACTCAACATACAATCATGTTTAGGATGGTGTACCAATATTTCAATGACTAGATTATCTACTTCCTGTATTATTTAAAAAAAAATTAATCCTTAACACGTTGATGGATGGACAGTACTCGCTTGCCGATTGCGCTTCAAAATACACTACTTTTTTCCATACATTGGACATAGGCGTTGTGTTACAACTCTGCGTCAAAAATTACCTATTGTGACACAACGGATATATACGTAAACGTCTCACGACGTACTGGTACACGAAATGTGCATTTAAGTGCGTGAATTGCCAGAACGCATGTCGACGCTTGCATCGAGAGGCGTTCATCACGTGTTCACCTTTCTTCAGTTTTTATTTACTATGTCTTTAAGATTGTCTTTTCGATTTGTACGTAAAGTGCCAGTTGTATGCTTTTTCAATTCTAGTATATTTATGACAAGCCCACAGAATCGTAGTAGTTGTCCATAAATAGATGATGTCCATGTAATGGGTATGGACGCATCAACAATATGTTTTTCTTCCAAAAGTCTAACTTAGAAAGATCAACAAATTTTATTATTTATTATACTAATAAAACATAACAAAACATATAAAATTAAACGTGGCTTGACTTTGCGAAATATTTGGTTGCAAGTGTAGCGTAAATGCTCATGGGGCACCACTGACGCGCACTACTCCACTGAATATATGTAAATATGACGTCGAGGGGTGTATTGTGCTCGCGCGGGGTAGTACAAAATCATGGTTGTGTAGGTGACCGGACTTTTTAAAAGGTGTGTAAAACTTGACGATGTAACAGTACAAATATAAAAATTGTTTGTACAATGACAGTACAAAATGCCGCTTCATACATTTTGAAGGAATCTGGAACGTCGTAAGGCGTACTGATATTATAAGACGTTCTGTCATATCGCAAACTTTACCGCAACGTCTATAGGCGTTACTGTCCATCAACGTGTTAACGGATAATAATTAATAAAAACTCACAAAGAGATTCAAAAAATTAGACTACAATTTTGATCAACCTGCTGATACCACTCGTACTTGCATGCTCAAGAATTAAGAAACCAATCAAAAATTGGAGCTTTAAAAAATAATTTAGCTTAATAATTTAAATATATTTTTAACTTGGTAGAAGTTACATCATAATGCTTCCCTAGATCGTGCAGCGCATGACTAATCCATACCTATACTCAGTATGGTGGTTTTGGAAATATTTAAAAGCAACAGCAGTTCTGCGGGTAGTATGTAAGGTAATGATAGTAGGTAAGGACCGCTAACTTAAATTAGTTTTGACTCTCCATTCTACTTATATCGTGAACCATCTCTAACGCAAGCATTTAATGCTTATCGGAGTGATTAACAATACCAGTATTATAAAAGCATTTGTAGTGTTTTTTTTTTAGGGTTCCGTAGTCAACTAGGAACCCTTATAGTTTCGCCATGTCTGTCTGTCCGTCTGTCCGTCCTCGCTTAATCTCTGTGACCGTTTGCACTAGAAAGCTGAAATTTGGTACCAATATGTGTATCAATCACGCCGACAAAGTGGTAAAATACTTACTTACTTACTTATCGTCACGCACAATCCCTAACGGGGTAGCCAGAGAGAACAGATCGCCAAGTGTCACGATCCTTATATACCTCTTTCGCTTCTTTCAGGTTCATTAACTTCTTCATACATGCACGTCTAGGTATCCGAGTACTCTTGACCCTCCCCTCTTCGAGCAATTTGCTCACATGGTCTTCGAAAGTTAGTCTCGGTCTACCTCGACACCTTTTAATATTTACTTTCGCTCTATATATTTTCTTCACCATTCGGTCTTCACTCATTCGTTCAACGTGTCCAAACCATTGGAGTACGCCCCTATCAATTTTTGTGATAAGGTCATCTTTCAATCCTGCCATATTGCGAATCTCTTCGTTTCGCTTTCGGTCGGCTATGGTAACGCCACACATTTTACGAAGAGATCGCATCTCCACTGCATTCAACTTGCTTTTATGCTTCTTCTGGCATACCCAGGTTTCGCTGCCATATAACAAAGTCGGTACCAACACTGCGTTATGTATTGCAAGGCGTGCACTCTTCACCACGCCTTGCCTTTTCATTAATGCATTCAGGGCACCATTGACTTTGTTTCCGGCAGCGACACGCCTATCCACATCTAAATCACATCTTCCATCCCGGCTGAAAGCACTCCCCAAGTATACAATTTCATTTACCTGTTCTAGACATGGTAAAATAAAAATTGGAAAAAAATGTTTTATTAGGGTAGCCCCCCTATATGTAAAGTGGGAAGTGATTTTTTTTTAATTTCAACCCTAACGCGTATTGTTGGAAAGGTATTTAAAAATGAATAGGGGTTTACTAAGACCATTTTTAGGGTTCCGTAGTCAACTAGGAACCCTTATAGTTTCGCCATGTCTGTCTGTCCGTCTGTCCGTCCTCGCTTAATCTCTGTGACCGTTAGCACTAGAAAGCTGAAATTTGGTACCAATATGTGTATCAATCACGCCGACAAAGTGGTAAAATAAAAATTGGAAAAAAATGTTTTATTAGGGTAGCCCCCCTATATGTAAAGTGGGAAGTGATTTTTTTTTAATTTCAACCCTAACGTGTGATATATTGTTGGAAAGGTATTTAAAAATGAATAGGGGTTTACTAAGACCATTTTTTGATAATGTCAATAATTTCGGAAATAATCGCTCCAAAAGTAAAAAACAATGTGTCCCTCTAACTTTTGAACCATAAGTTTAGAAAATATGAAAAAAATCTGAAAAGTAGAACCTTATAAGGTCTTTCTAGGAAAATTATTTTGAACTTGGATGGAATGTCGGAGCGCCTGCCGTGGAGCGTGCAATGTTGCACGCTCCATGTTCGCGCACGTACCCACTACCGGGAGCATTTGCAGGAGCGCGGAGCGCTGCTGGAGCGCGAACATAATGGTTACCCACCTTTGAACTCATAAGTGGGAACACTTATTGTGACGGACGGGAAACTACGGAACCCTACACTGAGCGTGGCCTGACAAGCTCTTGGCCGGTTTTATTTCAAAATATTACCACTTTGTTACAGCTATAAATATGAAGATTTTACCCATCGTGTAAATTTATCAACGAGAAAATCTTATAGTATTCGTAAACTATATACAAAATATAAAAGCTCCGAGCAGAAACTTATTGTTGCGGAACGACTGATAGCCCCAGCGCTTGTCTGAATATTTTTCAAATAATCCTTTTTGTTGTTGTTTATTAAAAATAACGAACGAAGGAAGACAAATTACATACTTCTATTTTAAAAATTAAAACTCTAGTACATCATTTAATTAGTTTGATTGTTACTTATATAGACTTATGCTTTTGGAAAATTATTGGTTCTCGTAAAACTATTGTAGTGCAGTTCTCTCTATTTGTATGTATAACATTTTTTTAAAGAATTTAGTTGACCAATGAACTAAAAGTCCATCTGATGGTGACTGCAGCCCATCAACACATGACCACGGGGGTCATTGATGCGCGAATGAGCGAAATGCGCTCTCACCTTCGGGGACCATGATGGAAAGCCTCACAACCTGTAATAACTCTGGCTATACCCTTCAGACCTAAAAGTTTGGCTTACTTTCAGTCCGGGAGTCAATCTGGGTATATACCAAATACTCAGACATGACTCCCAGACTGAAAGTAAGTCCTACCAGATCTATTCAGAAAGATTTATATTTTATATATACCAACTTTAAATGAGCCGTGGTAGCTTAGATGGTTTGCGCTCGCTGTAAATTTCACAGTACGCGAGCAAACCGGATTCGACCCCCGCCAGCACCAATGAAATCGTTAATTGCAATTTTAAGTGCTGATTTACCACGTGCTCTGCGGTAAAGGAAATCATCGTGAGGAAACCTGCATGTCAGAGAAATAAGAAAAAAATATTTCGCAGACATGTGAAGTTCGCCAACACGCATTGGGCGAACAATTCCTTGCCCTAAAACCCTCTCAGAAATGAGCGGGAGACCTGTGCCCAATCCATACGTTTTTTCCTTATCATAAGTCAGTACTTGACTAGTTTTTCTAACTGATGATACTGTTATATCAACTTAGATGTAAAATCGCGCTGTGTAGCGGAGAAAAACCTATCAGCTATTGCCTTAAGGCGTTTTTATTATACATTGTGTAGGTATGAAAACGTTACTTAATACCCGTCAATTTTTGAGTCTATTAGTGCTAAAATTAAAAAAAAAGTGTACGTCCAACCTCGAAGATGTCCACCACAGCCGCGAGCGCTTAAACTTTTTAATTTTACTATTATTTTCATAAAAATAATTAGCCTTTTCATTTGATATAACATTTACACGGTTTCATTATTGAAATCCTTGCAAGTTACTCGTTTAAATAGCGATTTAGCCTGAAATTCATGATTTTTTTATCGAGCCAATTTTTATGGTTCGCGTTACTTCACACACATCACCACACATCACCATGACGTATGTTTAATTTTACCATGTTTTTATTAAGTCACTTTCTTATTTTTGTCTGTACGTCGTTTCGGGTGGATTCTTGCAACTAAAATTTCGAGCAATTTTAACATAGCTCAAATATGCATGAAAATGTAGAAATATGAAAAATAAATGTGGAATAAAAATATTAGTGCAAAATTTTGAAAAAAAATCAATTGTTTGTAAAATAATTTTATTTGTATAATAATTACATTTTAATAGATTTACAGAGGTTTAAAAAATTAAGGAAGTTAAAAAGTACTGCGACGTTGTCTTAAAGGCACAATGCAATATATTGGAAAGATATATACGGAAAGGAACCGAAGAATTAAATAATGATTTCTAAGAGTGTCTGCTCACTCCCCGGAATGTATCCTACGAATACCGAGAGATGCTTGACACTGACAATTTTCCATACATCTGTCCATCCAAAACAGCCTATTTGAGTCCATTCAAACATTGATTTATAGGGGTGATTTTGCACTAGTTTCCACATGGCTGGCAACCGCAGTTTCTTATTATTTTCCTGTTTTATCCTGTTTCAAATTCACTTACGACGATGTGGTGTAAAATATTGTAATTGGTTTCAACCAAATGACATTCACCAAGAAGTCTTAATGCCACTCCACTGAGGACCAATGAAATAATAGTCATAATCCGAAATAATAGTTTTTGTCCATTGACTTATTATTTATTACCAGCGTATTTTATCATGTTAAAATATTTAGCTTTATATATAATTTCAAAAACATATTGCAGTACTCGCCGGCTTAAGGCACTACTATTGTGTGAATTACTGGTTCTCTAAAAATCGTGTCGGTATGTCGGATCCTGACGGCGTACGGTGGGGGCATGGCCAGCCCACAGTCAAGCATGAATCACTTCATACGAAAAGTATAATATTAATACTTTTTTATATAGAAGAGGGGACAAACGAGCATACGGTTCACCTGATGTTAAGTGATTACCGCAGCCATGAACAACCGCAACATCAGGGTAATTGCAGGTGCGTTGCCGGTTCTTTAGAAAGGAGTAAGCTCTTTTCTTGAAAGTTCCTTGTTCGTATCGGTCGAGAAAAATCACCAGTGGTAATCTATTCCACAGAGAGGTCGTACGCGGAAGAACACTTCTAGTGAAACGTACAGTGGTGGAACGCCAAGCACCCAGATGGTGTGGATGGTATCGAGAGGTTTGCCGCGTAGTGCGTCCATGAAATTTGCCGGCTAGGATTAATCCGAGTAATTCTTTAGAGCACTCCCCGTGATAGATGCAATAAAATACGCAAAGAGGTGCAACACCTCTTCGTAGTGCCAGTGAATCGAGCCGATCGGAAAGCACTCGGTTCGGTCGACGATTCGACCCACTCTGCGCTAGATGCGGTCAAATGGAAGGAGCTGGTACTGGGGAGCCCCAGCCCAGAGATGGGAACAGTATTCCATGTGCCGCCAAACCTGCGCCTTGTAAAGGTGCAGGTGGTGCGGTGGCATGAAATACTGTCCCGCTCTGCTGAGCAGCTTTTAGAGCCCAATTTAGCCTTCCCCTCCAAGTCCTGTTTTGGCCTTCTTTTCCAAGTAACAACAAAACTGAATGCCACTCGATATGTCGACACCTTGGATTCCGATACTGGCTGAGACAATAGGGGGAGTGCCTTGAAACTAAGGAGAGACGACAAAAGTGTTCTTTTTAGTAGTTAACGCGCAAATTTGTGTCTTTTGAGGGTTAAACTGGTCTAGATTTATTCGCCCCCAATCCGAGACTTTGTTTAGCAAAGACTCGACTTCAGACACAAGTTTGTCCCGGTAATCGAAGACGTTTTCCCGAGAAATTATTGCATGGCCGGTGAACAGAGCATCACCAGTGCTGCCTTCTGCATAGCAATGAATATTGCCGGTTTGCAACATTAATATGCAGAAGAAACAGCGTTGGTGATAGCACGCATCCTTGTGGAACACAAGCATTAATAGGCTTAAAATCGGTGCTTGCACCGTCTACAACGACCTTTAAACTCCGATCTGCAAGAAAGCTGGTGATCCAACCACAAAATTTCGCGGGAAGCCCATAAGAAGGAAGCTTCGAAATAAGCGCTTTGTGTCAAACCCGATCGAAGGCCTTCGCAATGTCCAAAATAACGGCCAATGCCTCTCTCTTGGACTCTACTGCCGCCGCCCCTCTATGAGTCAGGTAGACCAGAAGATCACCCACTGATCGTCCACGATGAAAACCGTGTTGGCGATCACTAATCAGCTGGTGATTCTCAAGGTACCTCATGAGCTGGCAGTTTACAATGAATTCCATTGTTTTGGAGAACAAGGAGGTGTTTGCGATGGCCCGTTGTTTGACGGGTCTGAGCGGTCGCCTTTTTTAGGGATCGGTTGTACGAAAGCCATCTTCCATGAATTTAGGATTACGCCTAGAGAGTAAGAGTACCGGAAAAGATGCGTTAAGAACGGTGCCAACTCTGGAGCACACGTCCTCAGGACTATTGAGGGGATACCGTCAGGCCCACTCAACTTGTGGATCCAGGGAGAGGAGTTTGTGAACCAAGCGCTGCGTGGACCACACCCCCAGCATGGAGCACTCACACCGCGGTATGGTCGGCGGCATACTCTTCCCTTCGTCGAGAGTCGAAGTGGATGGAAAAAAGAGCCTAGCAGATCAGCTTTCTCCTCTGCGGCATGAGCCTGTGAGTCGTCCTTCGTGTTCAGAGATAGAAGAGATGGCTGAAATTCATTTGATGCATGAAATTCCCCTGGACGGTCTTGGTGAGAGACCAGAATGCACGGGTTTTAGAAGGAAGGCGAACTAGTTTCTCGCCAATTCTGCCTATGTACTCTGACTTTGCCTTGACGATGACTCTTTTGAAGGACATGGAGACGGAATTTTACTTTTTTTAGAGCGCTGGTGTTTACATCTTGGGACTTTGATGCGTCAGCCCAGGCTTGGTGGCACTCCTGCTTATAGCATGATGCTATTTTACAGGAGCGACCAAACCATGACTGAGATTTGCCTCCGATGGTTACCACAGAGGAAAGAATAAAAAGTGTTTACCCTGAAGTACCATATCAGTGACAAAATCAGTAACAACCTTGGGATCGTCCTGACATAATTTCACATTTTAAGACATAATTTCGGTTACGGTGGCCGGTTTTAGCGGAGACTAGTCTTTTGCGCAGGTTAGGATTATAGTGCGCAATGCATGACGCAAGAAAATTTCCTTACTTTTTGATTCAATCGGTCACACGATGTTAACTTCCTGATTTCTTGTTGCTTCTGAAAAAACCTAAAATGAATAAAATAAACAGAGATGGTTTTTGAACACTATGCATCATTCTGCCTATCTTTTTTCCTTTTGAATTTTGTACACTCAGAGTTAAGAACTATTGGGTGACAAAATAGCATACAGTCCACTTAATGGTTAGTACAGAATGTTGTGGCCCATAAACATCTACATTTGTCCTCAATTAGTATTCAAAATTTAGATGCGTTTTCACCCCTGAGAACTTAGATGGAATGCCTAACTATATATATAATAAACAGGGATTCCCTTTGCATTTTGTATACATTTAGCATTAGGAATATAATACGTCGGCTCTAGGTGCCTCGTCGTTTTTTCATATTTAATATAATTTTGAATACAAATCAAGACCTAATGCAGTCAAACCTTCAAAAGAAAAACACACAAAAAAAAATTTTTTGTTCAAAATAGCAAAAATATCAGAAAGATTTCTCTACATAATGATTTCTTATATTCACGCGAACACTATACACTTAAATAAAACTACTTTTTGCGTATTTAATCACGTATATTAACTTATTTTATATTCCCGAACTTCGAGCAATTTACAGCACCCATGGTCACGAGGGACTGAGGTACTTGATGTCCGAATGTCACAGTAAGTTACGGCAACCTCCAAATCAATTTTTTTGTTTTTGTTCCCATCTACGCAGTATAAACTTATAGTATTTTGAAGTCTTGCAGTTATATGCTTGGGTTGGGCTTTATTTTTAATGATTATTGGGTCCCTACATATAAAATTAGCGTTTGGTCGTACTGACCAATTTGATCTAAAATATCTCCTCCTTGGTTAAGAATTCCGAATTCAAATTTATAAACTCATTTAACTGGTATATTTGAATTTTGAAAAAAGTTACTCATTTGTTTTTTCCTTGTTATTTTTTTTCCTCGGCGTCGCTTATTACCGCACAATGGAAAACATGAAATATCGGTATATTTACGAGTATATGTCCTACCGTGGCACTAGTGCCGCAGAAACAGTTCAAAGGATTAATGATGTGTACGGCGCTGGTGTCGCAAAAGAAAGCACGGTTTTGGTTTAAACGTTTTCGTTCTGGAAATTTCGACCTTCCAAACCAACCCCGTGGACGGCCGGAGACTAAAGTAGAAAAGAATAATTAAAGGCTGTTATGGAAGCGGATCCATCACAAAGCATTTCAGAGATAGCTGCAGGCTTCGGGGTAAGTGACAAAACTGTATTGACTTGTAGCAAATCGGGAAAGTAAAAAAACTTGAACGATGGGAACCTCATGAATTGAGTGAATCCAACTTGGAAACACGCGTCGACTACTGTGTTACTTTGCTCAACCGACACAATAACGAGGGGATTTTAAATCGAATCATTACTTGTGATAAAAATGGATACTGTACGATAATCGGAAGTGCTCGTCGTCAATGTCTGAACCCTGGAGACCCAGCCAAATCCTGCCCTAAACAAAAATTGACTCAGAAAATGTTACTAGAGAGTGTTTGGTGGACTAGCGCCGGTGTCATTCACTACAGCTTTGTAAAATCTGGCCAAACGATTATAGCAGATATCTGTTGTCAGCAACTGCAATCCATGAAGGAAGAACTAGCTGCTAAACAACCGAGATTGGTCAATCGCTATAGGCCACTGCTGCTTCATGACAACGCAAGACCACACACTGCACAAGAAACAACAATTAAGTTATGTGAGCTACAATTGGAATGTCTGCGACATCCACTGTACTCTCCGGACCTTGCTCCAACAGATTACCATTTTTCCGGAATTTGGACAAGTTCTTATAAGGAAAAAAATTCAACTCCGATGCGGCAGACCAAACTGCCTTTATGGAGTTCATTGATTCTCGCCCCCATGGTTTTTTGGTACAAGGATCAATGAACAACCTACGAGATGGCAAAAGTGCATAGACAACAACGGTGCATACTTTGATTATTTAAATATATTTCACAAAAAAATGACTTTATATTCCTACCGTAAAAAACGCCAATTTCATATGTAAGGAACTATTATAGGATCCCAAGCACATGGTCGCACCCAGCCTTGTTCTTTATTGGAATTAAAATGTTTTTGATTTCCCTCTCTCATCTCTTAATTTGGCCGTTTCATATTGTTACGAGCTTGAAGTTCGTGACAATAAAAATTGCCGATAGAATTACCTAAATTAACACTTTAATTTACAAATTAAAGTTAAAAACACTAATAATTAAACACACTAATTCACTTAATTCCGCTCCGAAGCTTCGCTTTGTCGCCGAGTTCAACTCTGTCTGATCGCATCTTGCGCCACCTATTTATTTAAATTAGCAAAATATCCGGAATGTTCAAGTAAACACGCGCAAGGTACCGAGAGTTCGAGTATAGATTTTCTAGAAACTTAGTCCTTCGGGTGGCGCTGTCGGTTGAGAGATCTGTGATGTCATTCTCTGCAAAGCTCCCCTCGCTCTCGTTCCTGACACTAGATGGCGCTATTTGACTTATTCACACAACACTGCCCCCTCCTAAGACATGCTCGTCCCGAGCATTATCGGTCCCATAATAACGCGCCAAGCGATCCACATGGACGATCTTAGGAGTCCCTCTTACGCCTTTCTGTATCCGGTAGGTCACATCGTTAATCCTGGTTACAATCCGGTACGGGCCGTACCATTTAGCTTGAAGCTTAGGAGATTTCCCTTTGCTGCGGACTGGATTGTGCAACCACACTAATGAACCTTCGTTGAACCCTTTATTGTTCATTTTGCGGTCATACCGGGTTTTCATTTTCTCAGACATTTGCTGGCCCGATTGTCTGACGTGCTCATAAATGTCATTCATTTTGTTCCGCAAGTCACATGCATAATCGGTTATACTGCTTGGGGCATCAGGTGGTATCCCAGTGATCAGGTCTGCAGGCAGCCGTAATTCTCTTCTAAAGTTTGCGAAAGCTGGTGTCACTGCTGTACTTTCGTGAACAGAACTTCGATATGACAACAAAAACGGTTGTATGTGCTTGTCCCAATCTCGTTGCCGATTGTCTACAACTTTTGCTAGGTACCTCTCCAATGTCTGATTAAATCGTTCCACCATTCCATCAGATTGCGGGTGATAAGAAGTCGTTCTTGTTTTATAAGTACCCATAACTCGGCAAGTTTCCTGGAATATTTGAGACTCAAAATTCCTTCCTTGATCGCTGTGAATCTCTAAAGGTACTCCAAAACGACAGAAGACTTCATGAACTAGTTTATCTGCAACTGTTGAAGCTTCTTGATTTGGAATGGCGAAGACTTCTGGCCACTTAGTGAAGTAATCCATCACAACCATGAAATACTTGTTACCGCTTTCACTCTCCGGAAACGGCCCCGCCACGTCAATGGCTATTCTCTCCCATGGTGCACCAACATTGTACAACTTCAATAAACCTCTACTACGAGTCTGAGGTCCCTTTACAGCTGCACAACTTGTACATTTGCGACACCAGTCCTCGACATCGTTTCGACAGTGGACCCAGTAAAACCGTTCTCGGATCTTCAGTAGAGTTCGTTTAACTCCCAGATGGCCTCCTGAGTAATCATTATGGTACAGCTGTAGAACATCCGGTACTTTAGCTTTAGGGACGACCATTTGTAAATGACAGCTGTCTCCCCGAACATTTTCCCATTTACGGCACAGAACTCCATCCTGAAGCAGCAAGCTATCCCACTGGGCCCAATAGCTTTTAGTGGTCGAACTCATCGCTGAGACGTCGCTCCACTTGGGCTTGGGAGCACTGGCCTTCATCAATTCCAGGATCGGCTTGATGTCCGGATCTTCCTGCTGTGCACGTTGTAAGCTGTCCTTCCACTCGTTGCTGAGGTGGTCTGCCCTGAGCATCCTCACGGATACCACTCTCTTACTCTCTTGCCTAGTACAATGTTTGCAATCTTCAGGACAAGGTCTTCGTGATAATGCATCTGCGTTGCCATGAGATTTCCCGCTGCGATGTTCGATCTCAAAGTCGTATTCCTGCGGTAGTTCAATCCACCTCACAACTTGTCCTTCTGGATTTTTAAACTGCAATAGCCATTTTGAGAGCCGTGGTAGCTCAGATGGTTAGCGTTCGCTGTAAATTTCACAATACGCGAGCAAACCGGGTTCGATCCTCGCCGGCACCAATGAAATTGTTAATTGCAATTTTACGTGCTGATTTACCACGTGCTCGGCGGTGAAGGAAAACATTGTGAGGAAACCTGCATGTCTGAGAAATAAGAAAAAAAATATTTCGAAGACATGTGAAGTTCGCCAACACGCATTGGGACAGCGCGGTGGGCTATTCCTTGCCCTAAAACCCTCTCAGAAATGAGAGGAGGGCTGTGCCCAGCAGTGGGACGTATATAGGCTGTAACTTTACTTTTTTTACTTTATAGCCATTTTAGTGCAGCATGGTCAGTTCGTAAGTGAAATTTTCGCCCCAGAAGATATTTGCTAAAATGCTGCAACGACTTTACCACAGCTAGCAATTCGCGTCTTGTGACACAATAGTTCCTTTCCGGTTTTGACAACGACTTGCTGAAGTACGCTATCACGACCTCTTGGTCACCATTCCGTTGAGACAACACACCGCCAAGTCCTATATCACTTGCGTCTGTGTCAACTATAAATTCTTTGCTTGCATCAGGGTATCCCAAAATAGGTGTTTTGCACAGACGGTCCTTGAGCTCCTGGAATGCGATATTACAACTTTCATCCCAGCAGAAATGTCGCTTCTCCTCGGTTAGCTTATGCAGAGGTTTGGCTATATCTGCAAAGTTCTTCACAAATCGCCGGTAATAGGAGCACAAACCCAAAAATGCTCTAACCTGCGTCTTGTCTTTTGGAACCGGCCAATCCTTTACAGCTGCAATTTTCTCTGGATCCGTGCGGATACCTTCTTCCGACACTACATACCCCAAAAACTTGACTTGCCGTTTGAACAGTGAACATTTCTTCGGACTCAGCTTGAGATTGGCACTCTGAATCTTCATGAGCACGCGCCCCAGGTTTTCAAGGTGTTCCTCAAATGTACGGCCCACGATGATGATGCCATCCAAGTAGACCAGACAGGCATCGCCAATTAGCCCGGTAAGTACAAGTTCCATCAGCCTTTCAAACGTTGCTGGAGCATTGCACAACCCAAACGGCATTACTTTGAATTGCCACAGACCCTTTCCCGTCGAGAACGCAGTTTTCTCCTTGTCCTTAGGGTCAATTTCAACTTGCCAGTAGCCACTTTTTAGATCCAGCGTGCTAAACCATTTTACTCCTGTAAGCATGTCCAACGTGTCATCAATTCTTGGCAAGGGATAGCTGTCCTTCTTTGTAACGTCGTTCAGACGGCGGTAGTCAACACAAAACCGCATGCTGCCATCCTTCTTTTTTACCAGCACCACGGGTGAACACCATGGACTAGATGAAGGTTCAATAACACCATCCTTCACCATTCCCTCAATCATGGTTTCCACTTCCTTTTCACGTGCTACCGGCAATCTTCTTGGCCGCTGACGGATAGGCAATTCCTCTCCTGTGTTTATTTTGTGTTGAACTAAGCCAGTCTTTCCTATGTCAGCATCGTTTGACGAGCACACATCGGCGTACTTGAGTAACAACTTCTTCGCCTTGACCAATTCGTTCGGGGAGAGAACACTGCGACAGTCTTCCAAAAGTGTGGTCACTCTCGTTTCTGAAACCTTGCTGGGGGTCCCACTCGATATATATTGGCACCGACGTAACCAATCCACTTCCTCACAAGTGCCAACCAGTGTGCCTTTTTCTATAATCTGTTCCCGGTCGCAAAGGTTCAACACACGTATTCTTGAGATGTCAGTGGTTCTGACCAAGGTTCGAGCTACTTTCCATGGAAGGTCATTGTTTACCCTTTCCACAAGTACACAACGGTGAGCTTGCCCAGCGTTTCGGGGAAGACTAACCGGAACAATCGTTTCCGATCTCGGCGGAAGAACAATCTTCTTAATGCTGTACACGTTCCCTAGTAACGCACCATCCATAAAAAGTTCCTCCTGTCCACATTTCAAAACACCTTGCTTAACGCCGATCTCACAACAATTATTCCTCATAAAGTCTAGGCCTAGGATGCAGTCGTCCATTATATCAGCCACGATGACATTATGCAGGTAGATCACGTTGCCAAGCTTCAACTCCATCTCCTTCTCTCCACGGACGGGTATACGCTGACCGGTGGCTGTTACCAAATTAATGCGTTCTCGGTTGTATGCGGAGTCCCCAAGGAACTGACTTATAAGTTGGGAACTAACAACCGTACGAGAGGCTCCAGTGTCTATGGTCAGTTTACACGGCATTCCGTTGACCTCGCCCTTGATGATTAGACTGTTCCCATCATGGGTTTGTGAGATCGAGATCCTTGGGGCTCTTTTAACATCAGCCAGCACCCGCCCCGCAGTTCTGGCTTTTACTCGTTTCCCTACTGCTGCTGGGCGGTGTTGTTGGCCGCACTACCCTCCTGGGATCGTTCACCTTCCCTTTCTAGGGTTCGCTTAGGGCAGCTGGATCGGAGATGGCCCTTTTCCCCACAGCCATAGCACCTAGGGCTGTATCCTTTGTTGCGGTCGCGAACTGTAGCTGCTGCAACCTCCCTGACGCGATGGGAACGATGATCCTGCCGCACGGCTTCTACCTCGAGTGCATGGGCCAAGGCGTCCTTAAGCGTCTCGTGGTGCCCAAGCCTCACAGCAGCTCTGACTTCCAGGTCGCGGATGCCGTCGATGAATGTTTGCACCAGGTTCCCTCCAATGAGCGCAGGTACAGACTGGTATGCTTTTCGAACCATCTTCTCCACCTCAAGGGCCCACTGCTGCAGGTTTTCGTTGCTGCGTTGCACAAGATCTTTAAGCTGCGCGCGAAAGACGTGTTCCAGGTGAGCGTCACCATATCTTGCCTCCAAGGCCTCAAGAAGCTGCTCATAGGTCACTTTCTTACCGAGAGCTTCCAACACAGTTAAGGCTTGGTCGCGCAGGCCTAGGGTGAGTGCAGTCATGGCCTGGCTTTTATTCCAGCCGTTCGCCTCCATGACGGCCTCGAACTGGATTTTGTAGGCCGACCAGGAAGAGGTCCCGTCGAACGGCGGCACTTTGAATCCACGTAGCGAAGGTGCTGCAGCTACTACGGGAGCTGTAGTTCCATCCCCAAGTTTGAGTTCGTCCAGTGATTTCTTCATGTCAGCCATTACGTTGTCAACCCGATTGTTTAATTGGTCGATTCGGGTTTCAGCTTTCTCGATTCGGTTTTCAGCTTCCGACAGGCGGTTGTCATGGTGAGCAACCCTATCCTTCACCTCCTTTATCTCCTTCCCGAAGGTAGCGTGAAGGTCCTTCATGAGGAGCATCTGTTCCTCCTGTCGGCGAGCCTGTTCCTCGTGTCGGCGGGCCTGTTCCTCGTGTCGACGGGCCTGTTCCTCCTGCTGCTCCTCCAACTGACGGCCTGTTCCTCCTGTCCGCCCCGCAGATGCTGCAGCATCACCATCAGAGCACCTAAGTTAGGTGCCACAGACGTAGAAGCTGCTGACGGACCGGTTTCCGTGGCCGGCGGCTGGCCCTCAGACATCTGCGGCGTTGCACCACCAAATCTCCTCTGGTCCGTCTCCTGCTGGCGTTGACTTCGGGTACGGACACCCTCCGTTTCCTCCTTAGGTAAAATCGGCATTATTTTATCCCACTTCTGACACCAATTGTTACGAGCTTGAGGTTCGTGACAATAAAAATTGCCGATAGAATTACCTAAATTAACACTTTAATTCACTTTATACAAATTAAAGTTAAAAACACTAATAATTAAACACACTAATTCACTTAATTCCGCTCCGAAGCTTCGCTTTGTCGCCGAGTTCAACTCTGTCTGATCGCATCTTGCGCCACCTATTTATTTAAATTAGCAAAATATCCGGAATGTTCAAGTAAACACGCGCAAGGTACCGAGAGTTCGAGTATAGATTTTCTAGAAACTTAGTCCTTCGGGTAGCGCTGTCGGTTGAGAGATCTGTGATGTCATTCTCTGCAAAGCTCCCCTCGCTCTCGTTCCTGACACTAGATGGCGCTAGTTGACTTATTCACACAACAATATTGTATCACAAATATTTTATTTAAAAACTTCCGTCTAGGGTGTCACTTGCCGATTCTACCACTCACCACAGCATACTCGTTATATTTACATGTTACTTTTTCATTAATTATTTACATTAGTCTAAACTATCGAAACATTACTTTCTTTATCCTGAACAACATCTTGCCAAGCACATCTTCCTCTTATCACACAACTTATTGCATTAAACTTAAAACATTAAAAACATTAAAAATTAAATTAAATTGTTTCATTAAATTAAACTTATTTTGTGGCTATCTGAACAATAAACGTTTTTCTCGTTACTCAAAAAATATGTGTTTACAGGTCAATTGTCGTTTAAATAATTGAAATAAATAATTTAAGAATTATATCAAATCGAACACTTTCAGCTAGAAACACTAAATAAGTTATACACGCTACGTGAATTAGAAAAGTTACTCCTTCAAATAGAAAACTACATACAGGTAAAACATGCTGAAAACTAAAATATTAAATAGTTGCGAGTTTTCTGCACAATTTATATTAATTTTCAGCGCAGAAATATTCAAAAAAAGCAGTTTCAATATTGAATTTTAGGGATGTTCAATGAAAATAAAAAAAACACACATGGGTTTAATATGCATATTTTCAAACAGAACATAACATATACATTCACAATTTTCACCAAGAGGGGTAGCAAGAGACTACGGACTTCTATTTGGTACGATACTGACACACCTCCCTTGCCTCATTTACATCCATATAACTGCGCATACGTGTTCGGCGCTTAAGGGTAGGTACTGTTAATCTGGCCCATCTTCAATATATAGCCAATTTCGTTGATAAACTTTCGTCTAGGCGGTCCCTTCATGAATCTGCCGTTCACTTCTGCAACATAGATTTGCTCTGCCACTTTTTCCACACACTATAATGTGTTACCCATTAGAGAAATTTCAACGGTTGTTGAATTTATACTCTGAGTAACCAATACTCAAACATAATGCTTCCAAGTAGAAATAACTCAAAGGAAACAACCCTATACCGAGAATTAAATTTGAGACAGCGTTCACAAGGTAATTTGAATATACCCGAAAACGAAGACCTTTATTTCTATTAAGAGCAGGATTTGTGGCATCTACTGGTCGTTGAATTTATTCTCTGAGTTCTTATAAATCCAACACATAAGACTACACTTCTCAGGTTCACATAGTTACTGAGTTTACTGCCAAAGTTCTCCTTATAACGCTTTCAGTATCGTAACATCATAAAAGTCCGCTGTGGAAAAATTAATGTAATCATCATTGTACCCCATCATCATGCGTTATTGAAAAGGAACCGGGCGTGCTTAAACGTTCAACTAAGAAACAGAAGGGAGGAATCGAGGCTTCTCTCGATCCGGCCTCCTATAACGCCTACGTTGGGTTCGGGAACAACGTATGTGATCTCCGCAACGGAGTAACACACAAGGGTGGTAACCTCTTCCTTTTCAGAAAATAGGTTCAGGCGGGGATTATGGGTCTTCCGAAGTCGTCCCGGTCCCAACGCCTTAATTCTTCGATGTGGACTGTATTATTTTGAGGGACGAATTTCTTGGGAATAAAACAGCAATTATCTTCAAACCGTTCCGTGAGAGAGTAAATACTTTTCCCTATCACTTCCCTACACTTTTTCTTTCTTCTTATTGACTGCTGGTCTTGCACTTTTCCCGAAGTTTCTCCGAAATTTCCCGAAACATTCCCGAAGGATTCCCGAACTTATCCCGAAGGATTCCCGAACTTCCCCGAAGGATTCCCGAACGAATTGCAAGAAAACTCGTTTACTGAGCTACCCCTGAGCTATACGCGAAAGTCAGCCGCGCCATTTGTGCGCTTGCGCAACTCAATTACATCAATTTGTACTATCACTCTCTCACGGTTTTCTCAATAATTTTATTTGTATAAGACATACATTTATACAATTTACTTAAAAAGATAGCACAAAAATTATCTATACTACGATATACATTGCATTTTCATATCACAAAAAACCTTTTATTTATTTAACAAAATATGCTTATTTTACTCACATGTTCAAAGTTGGAATTTCTTAAATATTTAACATAGAAAGTTAAAACAATGTTTCCCATTTGAAATTATACATATCTTAACCAATACAATAGTTTAATTTACATTTTCTCTATTCATTTCACTATTAAAACACTTTTAAATTTCTTATACAAAACTATCATTATTTCACTTATTCACGGGAATTTTCACATAAAAATAACACAGCATTTACCTCTTTTGCACGTACAATCAATCTGAAATGTTTTACAAGTCATTTTTACACAAATTGCTGAAATTGCAAATATTTAAATTTCTACATATTTGGCCTCCTAAGTACGTGGCTAGCGTGCGTCTATGATCTCACACTATTTGAACAACTAACTTTTGCACGGCTATCGACTATCAGTAAAAATGGAAAGTCTAATCAACAATAATAGGTGAATAAATGCTTCTACACAATTCTCGAACTGTAGGAAACTATTTCTAATCAGATTCTTATCAGTTATCATGTCTCTTATCAGATAACATAGACAAAATATTTCATGAATCAATACATTGAAAATAGGCATTTGTTTTCATACAAAACATATCAAACTCATACAAGACAATACTTATGCAATTAATTTCCATCAATTCTACTTATGCACAGCGATCATCTCGACCGGGGAACACATCCGGTCTCTAATTTATTTTAATATTTCTTTAAATTAACAGCTGGTGGCGACGCACACCAGCTCGTCCCCGTTGGTGTGGAATGCAGCGCGCAAAGCCGCGATGGGGACCGCCACCCGTCACGCACAGCCCGACACGGCGGAAGGTGGAGGACGGAGTGCAGAGTTGGCACGTGGAATGTTAGAGGAGGCATGAGAGATAAGACGAATGAGTTGATCGAAATAATGAAAGAAAGAGAATTAGATGTCGTGTGTATGTCGGAGACCAAACGGAAAGGCAGTGGTATTGAAGAGCTCCCTGGCGGGACGTTAGCTATATGGTCCGGAGTCCCGGAAAGCGAGAACGCCTGCCAAGGAGTGAGAGTGCTGTTGTCGTCCCGGTTGGTCGATCTTATGACTGAATACAAGGTTGTGAACTCAAGACTTCTCTGGGTTCGCTTCAAAATGGGACTGACGAAGTTATTCCTTTTGGCTGTTTATGCGCCGGTAGCTTCGTCGTCCAGGGCTGAGCTGGAGGAGTTTTGGGAGAATGTAAGAGAGGTTCTAGATTTGGTTAAGGGAAACGAAAGAACTGTTGTATGTGGTGATTTGAATGGATGGGTAGGTATCGCTCGACCAGGATACGAGTCGGTGCTTGGAAAGTATGGCGATAAAAGGGTTAATGATGCTGGCAAGCTTATACTGGCTGTATGCAAGGAAAAGGGTCTTTTTGTGACAAACACTATGTTTAATCACAGGAAGATCCATATGTACACTAGAGAAAGAAAGAATGAGAGAAGTATGATTGATTTGTTCCTGGTGGATGACCGACTGCGAAAACAGGTGATGGATACACGAGTGTTCAGGGGTGCTGACCTGGGAACGGATCATTATCTAGTAATTACTAGATTTAGGGGTTTGTTCGCGGGTTGGCGCTGCCGGACGGCAGTAACAGAACCACAGTCGGTCTGTCGCATCCGAAGCTGGAAGCTTCAGGAAGCGGATACTAGGGACAAATATCACACGAGGGTAGCCGAAAAGCTTGACACCATCGATGGCAGGAAAGAATGTGTGGAGAGAACATGGCAGAACCTTAGGGATGGAATGGTAAGTGCAGCGGAAGAAGTATGTGGTACGACAAAAAGAGGTAGTAGTAAAAGAAGAGATGCATGGTGGAATGATGAAGTGAAAGAAGCTGTAAAAAAGAAGAAAAAAGCATGGTTAGACTACTTGGCCTCTAGTTACGATGAGCATGTGAGAGAGAAGATGAAAGAAAGATATAAGCTGCAGAAAGTTCATGAGAAAACATTGATTGAGGAAGTACGTGAAAGGTGTAGAATAGAAGCGGACGAGAGGTTGTCGCACAACTTTAGGGAAAACTCCAAACTCTTCTGGAAAGAGGTTGGAAGATCCCGGAGTGGTGCGACAGCTTTAAGAATGAACAAAGTGCTTTCGAGAACCAATGACGTCCTCTCAGAAAAATCGGACGTCATGCAGCGATGGAGTGAATTTTATAGAGAATTGTATGCGTGTCATGATCTTAGTAAAGGATCCGAGGGTGACGCCGTGACTGGCACGCCAGACACGGACCTCGATGACACTGAGGTCATCAGCATGAAAGAGATTGAACGTGCGATTCGAAGTTTGAAATGTGGTAAGTCTGCGGGACTAGACAGAGTTACTGCTGAAATGGTCAAGTACGGTGGGCCTCGCGTCTGGGACAGCTTTCATCTGCTGTGCAATTTGTGCTGGCGGACGGGAGATGTCCCGGATGATTGGCGATCCGCGGTCATTGTGCCTTTATATAAAGGTAAAGGTTCACATTTTGACTGTGGGTGCTATCGGGCGATCAGCTTGACCAGTTTAGCAAGTAAAGTTTGTTCGAAGGTTTTGACACGCAGGATGCAAGAGAAATCGGAAAGATTCTTATGGGAGGCACAATGCGGATTTAGACCTGGAAGAGGATGCACGGATCAAATGTTTTCTCTCCGCATGATCACGGAGAAGCTTCTGAGTGTTAATCAGAGGATTTTCTGTGCTTTTGTGGATCTGGAGAAAGCATTTGATAAGGTTATAAGGAAGAAAATGTGGGAACTGTTGCCGGGATATGGTGTGGATGGTCGATTGTTAAGGGCTGTGCAGTCACTTTACAATGACTGTAAAGCCTGTGTGCGGGTAGGGCATGACCTGTCACCCATGTTTAGCGTACAAACGGGCGTAAAACAGGGTTGTGTCATGTCTTCCTGGCTGTTCATACTGTATCTCGACAGCTGTTTACAGAAGCTGAAAGATAGCTGTTTGAGTGTGAAATTGGGTGACATAAAAGTTAATTGTCTGCTGTATGCTGATGATGCAGTGCTTATTGCACCATCAGAAGCAGAACTGCAGGCATTAGTCACGTGTATGAAAGAGGAATGTGAAATTAAAGGTCTCCGTTTGAATGCTAATAAAACTAAGGTTCTGGTATTTGAAAAGGACGAAGAGAGAACGAAATGTGAAATATGGGTAAATCAGGAATGTCTAGAACAGGTAAATGAAATTGTATACTTGGGGAGTGCTTTCAGCCGGGATGGAAGATGTGATTTAGATGTGGATAGGCGTGTCGCTGCCGGAAACAAAGTCAATGGTGCCCTGAATGCATTGGTAAAATGGCAAGGCGTGGTGAAGAGTGCACGCCTTGCAATACATAACGCAGTGTTGGTACCGACTTTGTTATATGGCAGCGAAACCTGGGTATGCCAGAAGAAGCATAAAAGCAAGTTGAATGCAGTGGAGATGCGATCTCTTCGTAAAATGTGTGGCGTTACCATAGCCGACCGAAAGCGAAACGAAGAGATTCGCAATATGGCAGGATTGAAAGATGACCTTATCACAAAAATTGATAGGGGCGTACTCCAATGGTTTGGGCACGTTGAACGAATGAGTGAAGACCGAATGGTGAAGAAAATATATAGAGCGAAAGTAAATATTAAAAGGCGTCGAGGTAGACCGAGACTAACTTTCGAAGACCATGTGAGCAAATTGCTCGAAGAGGGGAGGGTCAAGAGTACTCGGATACCTAGACGTGCATGTATGAAGAAGTTAATGAACCTGAAAGAAGCGAAAGAGGTATGTAAGGATCGTGACACTTGGCGATCTGTTCTCTCTGGCTACCCCGTTAGGGATTGTGCGTGACGATAAGTAAGTAAGTAAGTAAGTAAGTAAATTGACATCATTGGAAAGATGATTTCAACCGGGGAACAAATCCGGTAACATAATTTATATCTTAAAAATTCCCTATATGAATTTATTAAGAAAATATTACTAAGAAAACGATAATCTATTCCGGCCTGGGAGTCGAACCCAAGACCTTCATATCATTAATTCGATATTTCTTTAAGATTCAACTGAGCATTTTCTTATCGGAATATTGTTGCTTGATAATTCGCTTTTTAGAAGCTATTCGTAATCGGTTAACCAATAAATTGAAATATTCTTATAGGCGCGTCGCCAACAATCTCCCCCCCGTGCATCAGCACCATCATTTGGGAGGCGTCGCGGGTACCAGGACTATTATTCTGGATGTAGGTCTCTTCAAGATACCTGTGCTAGTAATGACGTCAACCACTCTGGTGTGACCGTCTGGTACCAGTAGCGTCCTACTAATCTTACCTTTGGGCCACGTATTTCGTGGCAACGAATGATCTATTATCAAGACAATATCACCTTCTTTGGGTTCCATGAACTTTCCGTTATTACCTGTTCGAGGTATTAAAGTAGGCATGTATTCTTTTAGCCATCTTGTCCAAAAATGGTCGGCTAACCTCTGTGCAGATTTCCAATTGAGTTGACCCGTCAGATGTTGCTCTAAAAATAATCCAGGTGGTCTATCACCACATGAACGTCCCAGAAGAAAATGGTTGGGTGTCAAACCCTCTTCAGGACTATCCATACTGAATGTTACCAGAGGTCTGGAATTTACAGTATGCTCTGCTTCTAAAGGCAACGTATGCAGAACCTCCTCTCGCGGGCTCCTTTCTTTGAGCGTAGCGGTCAACGCAATTTTAATTGATCTTACTAACCTCTCCCAGGCGCCACCCATGTGCGGTGCTCCCGGAGGTATAAATTTCCATTTCATATATTTTTTAAATGACTCATTTTCATGCCCTCATAGCATTCTTCGCATGCTTTCAATAATTCTTTATTCGCAGCTTTGAAATTTGTCCCGTTATCGCTGTATATAACGGCTGGTTTTCCTCTTCTGGCGATAAATCGCCTCAATGCCATTATCATTGACGCTGGTGTCAATGAGGCTGCTAATTCTAGGTGTACTGCTCTGATGGTCAGACACGTAAATAAAACGCCCCAACGTTTTTCTTGTCGCCTTCCTATAGTCACACTCATAGGTCCGAAATAATCCACGGCTGAGCATTTTTTTTTTATAGAAGAGGGGGCAAACGAGCATGCGTCTCACCTGATGTTAAGTGACTACCGCCGCCCATGATCAACCGCAACACCAGGAGAATTGCGGGTGCGTTGCTGGCCCTTTAGAAAGGAGTAAGCTCTTTTCTTGAAGGTCCCCAGGTCGTATCGGTCCGGAAAAATCACCGGTGATAAACTATTCCACAGAGAGGTTGTACGTGGAAGAAAACTCCTTGTGAAACGTACAGTGGTGGACCGCCAAGCATCCAGATGGTGTGGATGGTATCGGGACGTTTGCCGTGTCATGCGTTTACGAAATTTGGCGGCTGGGATTAATCCGAACAATTCCTCAGAGCACTCCCCGTGATAGATGCGATAAAATACACGCCACATACAACATCTCTTCGCAACGCCAGTGAATCGAGCCGATCGGAAAGCACTCGGTCGTCGACGATTCGAGCCGCTCTGCGCTGGATGCGGTCAAGTGGAAGGAGCTGGTACTGGGGAGCCCCAGCCCAGAGATGGGAACAGTATTCCATGTGCGGCCGAACCTGTGCCTTGTAAAGTTGCAGGCGGTGTGCCGGCATGAAATACTGTCGCGCTCTGCTGAGCACGCCAAGCTTTTTAGAGGCAATTTGGCCTTCCCTTCCAAGTGAACACGAAACTGCACGTCACTCGATATGTCGACGCCGAGGATTCCGATACTGGCTGAGGCAACAAGGGGAGTGCCTTGAAACTGAGGGGATACGACAAAGGGGTTCTTTTTAGCGGTTAACGCGCAAACTTGTGTCTTCTGGGGGTTAAACTGGACTAGATTTAGTCGTCCCCAATCCGAGACTCTGTTCAGCAAAGACTCGACTTCAGACACAAGTTTGTCCCGGCACTCGGAGACGTTTTCCCGAGAAATATTGGCTCGGCCGGTGTAAAGAGCATCACCAGTGCTGTCATCTGCATAGCAATGAATGTTACGGGTGTGCAACATATCATTGATATGCAAAAGAAACAGCGTTGGCGATAGCACGCAGCCCTGTGGAACACCAGCATTAATAGGCTTGCAATCGGAGCTTGCACCGTCTACAACGACCTTGATGCTCCGATCTGCAAGAAAGCTGGTGATCCAATCGCACAATTTCTCGGGAAGCCCATAGGAAGAGAGCTTCGAAAGAAGCGCTTTGTGCCAAACCCGATCGAAGGCCTTCGCAATGTCCAAACTAACGGCCAATGCCTCCCCCTTGAACTCTACTGCCTCCGCCCATGTAAGAGCATGTAAAAGGTGGTTCATTGTGAGCTATTCTCTCCAGAGGAATATTTCCTTGTGGCACGTTCTGCGGCTTTGACCTGTATGTCCAGCACCACTGACAGTGATGTGACACACTTCGTACTACATTACGCAGGTTCAAGACATAAAATTTTTGGTTCACCTCATTCATCACCGTCTGGTGATTGGCATGTCCAAAATGATGATGAACTTCTCTAATCATCGTTTTAACGATTTCGTGTTTACCGTCTAATACGACAGGTTTTCTACTTTCCTCGGTCAAATTAGACTTAAAAGGTAAACGCCCATTTAAACGAAGTAAGTTGTCTTCTCCTATTTCCATAGATAATTTACTTAAGCGTGAACGTCTTTCGACGCTTTTGCCTGCTTTCAAGCATTTTATTTCCAAATGAAAACACTCGTCTTGAACGAACCTCCAAATTAACAATTCAGCTTTTTTCAAGAGCGCTATGTCCAACGCGCTATCGGGTCCTTTAACCGACTTTGCTAAAACTTCGTTGGAACACATAACCGACTTTTCGGCTGCGTGGTCGGGTCCTTTAACCGACTTTCTTAAACTCTTGAATTTTTCTACCGCTTGCAAGGTGCGCGTAGTTGCCCCAAGGAATTTCTTAAAGCTACTAAATCGTCCGTATTCGGGTAGACTTAACGGTTCCTGCTTTCTCAGCGCATTTACGCCTTTTGGCGATTTTTCTTCACCTGTTTCTAAGCTATTTATGGTGTCCACTTGCTTGTGCCATAAATCAGGACTTTTCCTGAGGAATTCAGGTCCTTGAAACCATCGATAACTTACATCGAATGTGGAAGGAAAATTTCTAGTGGGGTCGTCTGCCACGTTTTGTGACGTCATTCTATACTCTTCCGGTGGCGCGTCACGCTTGTGCCGCCATAAGAATCGAAGGCTGTCCCTGTCTTCTTCCCGGATTTTTACTTGCAGGAACATTTCTTTAATAAGTAATCTACCATTACTGCCACGCTTCCTTCTATGAAACGTAGTAGAACTCCAAACAACGACTTTAATAAGTCCGGTCCGGTTAACAATGCATCATTAAGACAACGTCCGCCCGTCCTAGCGGCGGCGTCGAAAACTATTCTTATTTTCTTTTTCTGTGGGTGAGTCACTGCAAAGTGAGGAAGATACCACGTGCGTAGGGAAATGGAAATATGGTTCGCTTTCTCTGCGTAACCGTCAACGATGAGATTTTCAATTTGCTTCTCATATTCCTTTTTCAATTCGCTATTTTTGTCGAGCTTCTTTTCGATATTAAACAGGCGACTTTCAACCTGCGCTCTATTCGACGGCATGCACTCATTATCTGTGCGCCACAACAAAGCAGTCTCGCACCTCTTATTAGGTATACAACGTACCGTTTTGTTCAAAATATTTAAAGCTCGTTCTTCTGGGTCGTTTGCGGGCTTTCTCGCAGACACTCCTAGAGATTCCAAACTAAAATAATCTTTGATCAACTTATCCATGTCTTCCTCCTTCTTCGTGGAAATGTGGTTAACAATCTTGATTGGTTTGATGGCACCCGATATGTGACCATGTAAAACCCATCCAAGTTTGGTGAGCGATGCTACAGGTAGGTTCTTTCATCCTGAAATTAATTCACGAGTAACTATGAGATGCCAATTGTCCTGGCCAATTAATATGGTAGGTCTGGACCTCTCATACATCAACTCGTCCTTAATCGGTGTCAAATGAGAACACCGTTGCAATAATTCTCGGCTCACTGACTGCGGAGAAAGGTTAAGTGACTAAATTGTTTGTATACTTATCTCTTCTAAGTCGTTCGAGTAAATGCCTTTTATCTTAACGTTTAAGCGATACGAACTGTCGTCGTTAATTCGCTTACCTCCCACGGCTTCAATACCTCTTCTTATACTAATAAATTCTTCTTTACGTCCGCGAGGCGCTAACTTCTGAGCCATCCACTCTTCTATGAGTGTCATGGTTGATCCCTCACCAGAAGAGCTGTTGTCTTGACCCTTCCTCTAGGTCCATACAACTCGACCGGTATAATCTTTAAGTATGCACATGCCAGTGCATTCACTGTACTAACAGTTGTAATTTGAGCCTCTTTACCCCCCTCTTCCCCTTGCGGCGAGGTATTTTCATTGGGGTATCAGTGTAGCATTCGATGATGTGACATTCTACATCCCTCTACACTACATTTTTTCGCTCTGCACTCTAACCTCCTATGGTTAGGTGACAAACATTGAAAACATACTTTCGCTTTTTTAACCGCGTCCCATTTCTCGCGATTATTCATGTCCTTAAACTTGTAACAACTCACTATAGAGTGCTCCTTGTTGCATATAACACACTTCTGTGTTACCCGGCTTACAGGCTTGTCCTGGGTTATTATAGCCACTTGTCGGTTGTGCCCTTTATTGTTTCGGCATTCTAGACGCTCGCTCGTATTACTTCGGCGCTCATAGCGCTCGCTCTTGACACGGTTGCGTACAGACCCCTTTGCGGTGTGTACAGTTTGCTTCCTGAATTCAGGACGCTTCCGTTTTTCAGGCACATTTTCATTGCTTAAGGACGTTCCAAATTGTTCACTCAATAAATTCAAGAACTTGGCCATCTTCTGTAACTCTGGCTCCAAAGGATGCTGAGCTCGATATTCAAACCATTTAAATTTAACCATAGTGCCGAGTTTCTCCACTATACGGCTCACTAACTCCAGTGAGTATAAATACTGTGGTTGATTCAACGCTTGTATTGTGGCAACCACGTTCGTAATACGACTTGCAAAAGATCCTATATTCCGGCAATCTTCTGTCAATCTTGGCATACGTCTTACATTCTCGATTTCGGCTAAAATGAGCATCTCAACCCTACCGAATCTTCTTTCAAGAGCGTTCATTATTTCTTCAGGTTCACACAAAGTAAACAACAGCGACTTAACCGCTTCCTTAGCGGTGCCCTTTAATGCCCTCCTAAGGCGTGCGACATTCTGCACCCCTGAAAATTGGCTTCTTGTGTCTTCAAACAGCGTTTTGAAAATTATCCATTCACTCGGGTCTCCATCGAACACCGGTAATTCCTGGAGGAAATGAAGCTGGGAAGACTTATCTTTTCCCGCTATCTTTATTGCACTCACAATCGCTTCGGTCAATTCTGACACCTCACTCGCGTTTTCTGAGCATTTCCTTGGTTGCGCTCGATCTCCGCTCCTTTGCGGCGTGATCCTTTACACGCTTCCTTATCAGTAATATCGGGTTGCGTTACACTAACCGGCGCGCTCATTATGGTCTGTTGAACCCAACTCCTTACGAAAGGTTCCACCTGAGTATTCCGCTCTTTATCGTCCTCACTCGAGTCGATCTCCTCTTTTCGGTTGAGTCGTGCCAACTCCAATTGATACTTGGCTAAGGCAGCAGGTGCCTGTGCTCGTTCGAGCTCTGAGCGTTCGAATTTAATCCGCGCCTCTGATTCGGCTTTCAGCCTCGCCGATCGCGATGACCTACTACCTCTCTGTGACCCTTTGCCACTAGTGTGCCCGAATACTGTCCTTGACGATGCCGCTTCTTCGGTCCTTTGACCTACTTTTTCGACTACCGTTTCACTCCTGGATATAACGGATTGTTGTGCGGTGCTGGCCTGCGTACCACTGGTGTCCGTCCTGTTGCTTTTCGTTGCCATGGACGTCCCTGAGTCCCACGTGCATGTGGACGTATCGGTGGTGGCTCCACTTGAAGGAGTTGTTCCACTCAAAGCAGTAGCTGTGGTCGCTCCAGATGATTCCGCCTCTTTAGCCTTTCTTGAGAGCCCTGTTCTTGTCCTGCTTCCTTCGCTCCTCTCTGTCTGGTCTTGTGCCTTCTTCATCTTGCAGGAAGGTGATTGTTAGACTACGGTCCCTAACTGTCCCTACGGTCCCTACAACCCCTTACCTACAACCCTTCTACACCCCAACCTAACCCCACTACCCCTTCCCCCCTTTATCTCCCAACCCTACAACCTTACTACCACCCTAACAGCCTTATCAGCCCTATCAATCCTGAACGGGGCCTACCGTGGTGAGCCGTCCAGGGATAGAGTCATGCAGGAATGGAATGGAGGAAAGGTTTAGGAACTGTCCCGCCAAGGAATATGACGAAACAGTCGAGCGGTAGTGCAAGCGCAGTCTCGCTCGAGAGAACTGCTCCACCCGAGGGTGTTGTGCCAGAGCCCGACCGTTTGGCACCGTTAGGTGGTCGGGATGTATGCCGCGCTTCGTCGCCCAGTCGCCGGTGATGCCTCGTCCAAGCGCCCTCCTCCGGCCGCGATGCAGTCAGGTGCCCACGAGCACCCTCGCCTGGCAGCAGCAGCGGTGGATGCTTCTTCTTCTTCTTGCACCCTCTGATGACCCGACAGGAAATGCCGGACACGTTCGTCCGACAGGAAACGCCGGACACGATCGTCCGACAGGAAAATGCCGAGCACGCTTGCCCGACAGGAATAATGCCAAGCCCTGCTTGGCCACGATGAGCGCCTTCACAAGGCACCTGCTGCACAAGGCGCGTCGCCAACAGTTATAGCATGATGATGGGGTACAATGATGAACGGCGGTGATTGAATTTATTTAAAACAATAAAATTTGTAAGAGATTCCTCAATATTACCTCCCATTCATGTACAAACAGATCGCACTCATGGTTTTTGTCCATGAGATAATTGAGCACTATAAAGACACGGAAATATTGTTAAAAAATCCCTTAATCAATGTATTTCCTGATGTCATAGCTGTATCCTCAATATTCCTGCTTCAACCCTCAATTAAAACTGTAATATTTCATATATTTTTAATACCTTAAATAAAAGCAACAGTGGTTTAAGATACAAAGTCTTCGTTAGTAGTTATGACTTTAATTTTATTTTTTAGAAGCTTATGCCCATGGCTTTGTCAGCGAATAATCCGAGTAGTAAAAACTAATCTCTTTAGCCAGCGTCGGAATATCAGAGGCGAATAAAAAAGTCAACTCTAAGCATGTGCACATTTGTATAAAACACAAAACCACAAAAATTCCGTAGCTACACATGGGACCTTCACGTTACAGGGAATAAATTTGTTCAGTACATTGAATGTTATACAAATAAATATTATCCAACTGTAATAACGAGTTTACAAGACATTATATTTCCTATACCTCATCAAAATCTCACCCCAATCCTACAGCGTACAACCTCAAACTAACGTATTTTTTGCGCCACAACTTAAGACACCAGTCACCTGTATTTGTTAAACTTATTGGTTTCGCATCTTTGAGCCCCGAGCAAGCGCGTTTGTTTTTTTTTTGTGCATATTTAAAATATGTTGTGACATGACATATTTGATTCCTCGGTAGAATAGTAGCTAAACATATGTGAGTATTTTTAAAACAGATTAATTTAATTAATACTTTTTAAATGTTGGCATTAAGTTTAATAATAGACAAAAACGACACTGTTTATTTTATAACTTTTTTATATAATAGTTCATATTTAAATATGTTGTGACATGTAGGATGTGACATGAGGATATATTTGATCCTTCGGTAGAATAGTAGCTAAACATATTATGTAAGTATTTTTAAAACAGATTAATTTATTTAATACTTTTTATATGTTGACATTAATTTTCATAATAGACAAAAACGATACACTTTGTTTTATAACTTTTTTATAAAATAATGGTGACTAACTCTATTAAAAATGCAGATGCGTTATTATCCCCCTTCTGTTTTTCTGGTAAAAAGACTCTCCGAACCTCTACACTCACTACACGAAAAGCAGCAACATTAAGCTGTTTTTTCACGCCGATATTCTGTGAGAGCATGGTAAGCTTAAGTGATTCTTTTAAAGTTATATTGTGGTTAATTTTAATTTTATGAGTTTTATTGATATATATGTTGCTAAAGGAGAATCGAGTCATCATGATCATCATTAAACAATCACCGCATTTACATGCGGTGATTGTTTAATGATGATCATGATAAGTAATTACCATCGGATAAACTGCATGCTCATTTGTCGCCGTAAGTGCGAAGTTGAGCATGCGCCCACGAGTACATACTTTTCCTAACTTAAACTAGAATATTATTTTAAAACTATTGTAGACGTAAATGTGCTTATAATTGGTAAGTTTACTTAAATCGAAGCTGAATTTATTTAATATTTATTTAAAGAGAAAAGTATGAGTTTTATTTATTGCTAACCGAACTTCAACGAAATTAAAATAATATATATTTAAATTCCACAAAACAGTGTGAATAATATGTAATATCGTGGTACACTACAGTAATCAACACGTTTTAAGAGTGATGGCGATGTAAAAAAAATAATCCATATGCCTATTTCGTTTCGTTGTAATCAAAAAGGTAACTGTAGGAAAACCTTAGAAATACTTCACGGCATCCGATACATAGCAGTATATCATCTAGTAAATGTAGGATATAATAACCAGACCAGCAAAAGAATGCAGAATCAAATACGTTTAGTATCGCATGTACCAAATGTATCTGACTTAAGGACAAATTTAAGTCTTAAAACGTAGAACTAAACAAATATAAAATACTATCCTGGAATCTTCGCACAACTACAAGTAAAAAACTATATTACAAAAATCAGCCGTCTAGTAGCTGTGTAATAATATCCATCAACCCAAATTGTCCTTTGGATGTTGTAAATGACGACAGAAGGAAAGAAACCAGAAGATGGGCAAGAGCAACTTCCGAATAACAACGAAAATATACAACGCGACCACTATGGCAATAATTCCTCCTCTGAGGCAATTTATGAAGGAGGCCTATGTTGAGCAGTGAATTCTATTAAAATTTGTAGTGGTTACATAAAAAGGATAGGTACATTGTCATGGCTTATATACCGCCCACCGCTGAGCACTACTACTACAAAATATTGTATTCTAAGTTGTTAAAATGAAATTAATCCCAATTTCCTTTATTTTTAAAATTAAATGCACGTTAATCTGAAAATAAATAACTTAAAGCGGCGACCTGTAGGGAAGTTTCCTTCAAAATCTATATATATTTTTGAATATCAGCCGGAACCAAGAATTTTAAATATATTGAAATAATACTTGTTTTTACGGAATTTATCGCGTATATTTAACTTTTTAATACCCGACGTTTCGAGAGCTTTACAGCACCCATGGTCACGGGAAGGACTGAGATGTTTAACGTCCAGATGTCATAGTTAACCGCGGTTACCATAGATTAAAATTTAACTTTTGTTCCGATCTACACAGTATGAACTTATGGTATCATGAAGCCTTGCAGTTGTATGCTTGGGTTGGGATTTAATTTTATTTATTATAGGATCCCAAGCAGATGGTAGCACCCAGCCATCTTCTCTATTGAAATTAGGGTGTTTTTTGATTTCAATAGCCTCGCGAATCATCCTTGGAAGGAATCGGTGTTCTTTAGCGAGGATTTGTGGTCTATCAAATCTGATGTAGTGACGTGGGCGATCCTGTACATGTTCACAGACTGCAGACTTCCCGGAGCGTCGATTCTTCACATCAGCTATATGTTCTTTGACGCGGGTTTTAATTGATCTTTTAGTTTGTCCTATGTAGGAGAGACCACATTCACAATCAAGCTTGTACACTCCTGCATCTTGCAGAGGGACGTTACACTTGACTGATGGTAAAAACTGACCAATCTTCTTCGGCGGCTTGAAGTATGTTTTGATGGAAGCGCGCTTCAAGATGTAGCCAATCTTGTCAGTGACTCCTCTAACATATGGCAGTACAGCAGGTACACGCTCGACTGTGGCCGGCTTCACTCGTTCTCTGTGACGTAGGCGCGGGACCCGAAGCTTGTTGTCATGCAAAACTTTTTGCATGGAAACATTAAATAAACGCGAAATTAGTAAATATAACGAATGCAAAAACAAACATATAGAAAAATATCAAAAATTAACGGCCAAATCAAATGTCAAACATCCGAATCAATGCCAGAACCAAAAGCAACCATTGACAAACACAGATCATAGATTAATCGCGGTCTATAATCTGTCAAAACAAACACTGGATGATGCAACAATAAAGGTTTTATCCAAAGGACTAAATTTTGCTATAAGTCCGCGCAGATTACCGTACGAAGAAATTATCTGTAGCGTCGAGGACTGTTTATTTAAAAACAATATGCGGAAAGAAGATTTGGAGGCGATACGTCAAGACATTTCGTCTATGTTACGTCGATGTTCAGTGCCTAAACCGAATCTTCCCAGAGACGAATTTATAGCGTTAAAGAACCTACGCAATAAACCAGAACTTACGATTCTCCGCGCAGATAAGGGAAACGCCACGGTAGTCATGGATACGTCAGATTATAATTCAAAAATACAAGAACTTTTGTCGGATGTAAGTACTTATAAAAAGGTTAAAAACGACCCAACAAATAGCACACTAAAAACAACTAGTGACCTCATAAAGAAACACTCCGAAAAATTAAATCTGGACGTAAAATGGATAATACCTACGTGCGCCAAATCACCAAAGTTGTACGGGTTACCAAAAATACACAAGCTCAATGCTCCATTACGTCCCATAGTGAGCCAAATCGATTCACCAACTTACAGATTGGCTCAACACTTAGCGAAAATACTCTCACCGCTCAGGGGACACACAAGAGCACACATAAAGGATTCCTACCATTTTGTCAGCGAGATTAAAGACCTGCGTCTGGCAGACAATGAAACTATGGTCAGTTTTGATGTGCAGTCATTGTTTACATGCTTACCTGTTGAAGACTGCATCTCAATTGTAACTAGGAGGCTGGAGGAAAACAACATGCCCGTAGAATATGCAGTATTACTCAGACACTGCCTTACATCTGGCTACTTATTGTGGAAGGAGGAGTTCTACAAGCAAGTAGATGGTGTGGCGATGGGCTCACCTGTATCTCCCATTGTCGCCGACATATTCATGGAAGACTTTGAGGAGAAAGCCCTGCTTACTTCTCCCATAAATCCAAGATTCTACAAGCGGTACGTAGACGACACTTTCACAATTCTACCTTTAGATAAAGTAACTGCATTTTTAGACCATCTTAACTCTATAAATTCTAAAATTCAGTTCACAATGGAGTTAGAGGCAAACAATTCCTTAGCTTTTCTAGATGTGTTAGTAATTCGGAATCCTGATAACACCTTGAGCCATACTGTGTATAGAAAAAAGACCCATACAGATAGATATTTAAACGGTGATTCTCACCACCATCCTTCACAGTTAGCTACCGTGGGTAAATCTTTGTTTCAGAGAGCACGAGGGATCTGTGACAGTAAACACCTGGCTGCCGAGCTCCAACACGTCAAGCAAGTTTTGCATGACAACAAGCTTCGGGTCCCGCGCCTACGTCACAGAGAACGAGTGAAGCCGGCCACAGTCGAGCGTGTACCTGCTGTACTGCCATATGTTAGAGGAGTCACTGACAAGATTGGCTACATCTTGAAGCGCGCTTCCATCAAAACATACTTCAAGCCGCCGAAGAAGATTGGTCAGTTTTTACCATCAGTCAAGTGTAACGTCCCTCTGCAAGATGCAGGAGTGTACAAGCTTGATTGTGAATGTGGTCTCTCCTACATAGGACAAACTAAAAGATCAATTGAAACCCGCGTCAAAGAACATATAGCTGATGTGAAGAATCGACGCTCCGGGAAGTCTGCAGTCTGTGAACATGTACAGGATCGCCCACGTCACTACATCAGATTTGATAGACCACAAATCCTCGCTAAAGAACACCGATTCCTTCCAAGGATGATTCGCGAGGCTATTGAAATCAAAAAACACCCTAATTTCAATAGAGAAGATGGCTGGGTGCTACCATCTGCTTGGGATCCTATAATAAATAAAATTAAATCCCAACCCAAGCATACAACTGCAAGGCTTCATGATACCATAAGTTCATACTGTGTAGATCGGAACAAAAGTTAAATTTTAATCTATGGTAACCGCGGTTAACTATGACATCTGGACGTTAAACATCTCAGTCCTTCCCGTGACCATGGGTGCTGTAAAGCTCTCGAAACGTCGGGTATTAAAAAGTTAAATATACGCGATAAATTCCGTAAAAACGAGTATTATTTCAATGTGTAGTGTTCGCGTAAATATAAGAAATCATAATTTTAAATATATATATATATATATATATATATATATATATATATATATATATATATATATATATATATATATATATATATATATATATATATATATATATATTTATATATATATATATATATATATATATATATATATATATATATATATTTATATATATATATATATATATATATATATATATAATACAAAAAATGTATCTACTTATGTCCGTTATAGACTTTGAAAGCATCCTACCTATTTTGATGAATTTTTTGTGTGTGTTTGAAAGGGTCTTTACATGATTATTATTCACATTTGGACCGGGTAGGTGGTGCTGTTGTTGAAAACAAAAGACAACTGCACCTATTAAAATGTTGCTTATAAATTCAATTTTACACGTTTACGTATAACCACACCAAACTAAACGATCACATAATGTAGGTATGGTATATACTATACAGTGATTGACATCGCGTAGTGAAGTGGTCCTTTAAAATTTTGTCCAACTAACTGTAGTACCACTACAGATCATCTACTACTAAATTGAAGCTCGTGTGAAGTATCTGAAACTGCTATTTCCATTACCTTTCAAAAGATTAGGAATAAAAAACATCAGCGAAACGGGGAACTTAGGGAAACCTTATATGCTATATTTCTCTAAGACTGAGATCTATAAACTCATCTTTTCTTTTGCTCACACTTACATTTTTAGTCAAAATCGGTTAATTTATGATTTTTAAAAAAATAATTTTATAGATTTTCAATATAAAATATATCAATTAATAAAACAAAAAGTATTTTTTAGCTATTCCTCAAAATTGACGTGGGAGGGAAAATTCGAATTGCAATATTTACTTATGTACGAGAGAAGTGAAGCTCGCAACTTAGTACCATCCAACTAATCATTTTAGGTGTTAACATTACAACTTATAGACTTAGTATTAAGTACTTATAGAAATAATATAAAACTCGATGCAAAGATGATATTATTTATCGTAAGTTTCTTTCAATCCTTTTTCAGTTTTGTCGAAAAACAAAAACTAATTGAAATTCTTTGATAGAGAAAGCAGTGTGCACTTATTAAGTTTTATAGAAATTCACATAGAAAACTTTCCTTTGGATTATTTCTAATAAATGCTTCGGCTGCTGCCAAAGAATATCGTCAACGTTACCAAAACTGTGACCGCTTTCCTGACTGTAAGGTTTTTATACGTCACTTGCCCGGTCAACATAATTCAGAAGACGATCGTGATCGTTTTGGTGTACAGGAATATTCAAAATTTATAATTTACAGTACTACGCTGTTGTAAATCTACACTTAATTAGAAATGATCATTTTCAACACCAGTTCAACGTCAATGTGTGGGCTGGGATCATTGAAGGACAGCTGGTAACTTTTGAAATGCCACCAAGATTAAACGGCGCTCAGTATTTGGACTTTTTACAAAACAAATTACATAAAATCTTGCGCCAAGCTGAAATTATAATATATAAATTTATTAATATAAGTATAAGTGCATTTGTAAGTAGATTTATAGTGTTATTATTAACTAAAAATTTATGAATTCTAATAGCTGTTTTTGACTATCTTCTGATTTTTTTAAATTTAGACATTGCTATGAAAAAAATGACCTTAAAAATAATTTAGCTGCAAACAGCTATGTGTCACATCTCAATTTAATTGTCATTAAAAAGGAAATTATTTTTTATACAGTACAAGTCATTTGTATGTTCTTGAAAAACACTCAAATAGCCATCACTTTTTAATGCAAATTACACCAACTATCAACCTGTTTCGTTTAGTCCACAATTTTTAACCTACCCGTATAGTACGAAATACGTGCAGACTAAGACAAATGTAGCATACATACATAAACATAGGCTTTGACTGAACGACAACAGCATGTGGAAAGAATGAATGAGGAACTCTTTCCTGACAAAGAAAATTTATGTTTCATAAGTGAATGGCAGAGTCGGAAAGGAACATCCTAGGCGAAAATTTATCGACTGAATTTGCGATTTATTGAAAACGGGCCAAATTATGACTACCCTTAACCGACGAGCATGTATGCGTAGGTGTATGGATGTGAAGGAGGCGAGAGAGGTGTGTCAGGATTGTGCCAAATGGAAGTCTGTAGTCTCTGTCTACCCTTTTAGGTAACAGGCGTGAGTGTTCTATGTATTTTATTATATTATTATGACAACAGCATCAATTATTCATATTCAAGATTAATTATTGTGTTTACGAGACAATTACGCCATTAAATTATAAATGCCACCTGGCGTTTTAAATTGAAAAATATGTTAGTTATTTTCTACTTTTACAGCATGGCTAATGACACTAATTTTCTGTCCGCGCTTTTGCTATCTATCACGTTGGACCATTTTTCGTCGTTGAGTAGCGAGGGATCATTTTACACCAAATGTGCTGTAGAGAGCATAAACATGGTGGGATAATAAGATCAGAAATATCAAAGCTCTTTCACCTATAACGTTACTCCCCACCACCGCTCTGAGTATTACATTTAGCTTACTGTAGACAGTGATATGATAGCTATCTAAAGCCATGAAATGATTCCAGCATTCTTCATAGCCACCTCGGATACCCACGGAATCAAATGAGATACACATTTTGTATGTATGTATATAGGCATAGAACACACGTATAATACTTAAGAGTTTATATTCACTATATTAAATTACTGGTTGGTCTAGTGATCTTAAGCGTGACTGTTTGGTCCAAAAATTGTTATAGGGTTTTTCTGTCAAGAAATTCTCAAACAAATCTATTGGTGTGTTCTCCCCGTGCCTCAAAGAAAACGTGAAGCCATTCTTTCACTTAATCTCTCCGGTTTTGTTGGATTACCGTCCAACCAAACTATAAGATAAAATGCAAACATGTCCTGCGCTGCTGAATAGTATCCATTGAGGCTAGTCACTGTAACTGAAATTCTGTCTGGAAGATACAACATTATTTAAGTACCAAAATAGTGAAGTAGCGGTTGCTACTTCACTATTTTGGTACTTGTGGTGGCTTCATTTCTTGTTGAAGTAATTACTTCGTCTTTAGAATGCATGAGAATGGAATTTCAGATCGATCCATGAGCCTCTAAGAAATGACGTAATAATGTTATGGAGATCAGCGATAAAGCTGTAATGACTGTTGTATGTTTTAAAATTTCTTCCACAGCGAGCTATGAGATGTTATGAGATGTAAGATATTGTAGAGTCAGATATTGTTTCTTTAAATATCAACTTAGTTACCTTTCATTAGCTCGGCTACCTGGCTGCACATGAATTAGTAGGAAGGAGTATTGGATCCTACAAACCCTAAATAAATTCTCTATATCTAGCAGTCCACAAGAGACAAAATGTCAGAACTAGGTCAAGCAGACTCACAACTCTTGCTCGCAGTGAGAGGGGCCAGGAGTCTCGGTGGTAGTAAAGAAGAGGTCGTCCCACGTTGAAAGAGGATTTAATTAATAAATCATTACAAATTATACAATTGCATTTAGGTCAATATTTACGTTATGTATAAGATTATTCAGCAAAAAAATTGGTGTACGTGAATTCTGGTAACATGGTCACAGTGTAGGTGATTGCAATGTTCAGAGCTGAAAAGGTGTTAAATTATTGTTATAAGCGAATAAAACCACTGATTATAGAGATCAATTTCAGTTAATGTCGTTTCTGTCTTGAATTTAATACACGTGTGGGGAAGTTGAAATTTTATTCAATAAAAGAACTTTACTTTCAAAAATTCTTTTAATTTACCGTATCTTTTTTCTTTTATTTAATTATACGTCTAAATTATTCGTTATAGTATGCTATTGCCACGCCATATTTTCCTCTCATACTAGTCATCCCACCATACTTTTCCTTCAACTAAGTTAAATTTCCTTTGTTACATAGATGTCACAGTTAATACAGAATTCATATTTGACTACACATAAAAGTACTTTTTGTGATATCCTTTCAATTTACAATCACGCTTCGTAATGGAAAAAAATAAGCATGTAGCGTGACAACATTTGCTAAAACGTTCCGTTTATTCATAGAAGACCGCGCAATACAGTTGGCGGGCAACTATATATATCCAGTCGCAGCATTTAAGGTGATATGAGTGACTTCATCGGAGTCAGAATGAACAGCATGCACATGAGCGAGCTTCCATTGTAATGGCGGAAGGTATTAGTCGCCTACCACAATAACCTCGACTTCACAAATGGCGTAACCGCGATCATGAAGCCACTGACTACTCTGTTGTAAGTGATGGAGATATTCTCTACTCCATCTTTTCCAAAAATATTGAATCGATTGCTAAGCCTTTTGGTGGCTTATAATACTTTAATGATAATTCATTGACTTTTTTGTCTCTATATCATTCCCTGTTTCAAAAATAATACAAAAGGCGGAGATAATGTCTTTAGATATTCTTTAGAAACACACCCATATTTAATTAAGAAGTATATATAGGTATTATATTATTTCGCTTTTCTTAATTTATGTAAGATATTATAAATTTTTTTTTTTATATAGAAGAGGGGGCAAACGAGCGTGCGGCTCACCTGATGTTAAGTGACTACCGCCGCCCATGATCAACCGCAACACCAGGAGAATTGCGGGTGCGTTGCCGGCCCTTTAGAAAGGAGTAAGCTCTTTTCTTGAAGGTCCCCAGGTCGTATCGGTCCGGAAAAATCGCCGATGATAAACTATTCCACAGAGAGGTTGTATGTGGAAGAAAACTCCTTGTGAAACGTACAGTGGTGGACCGCCAAGCATCCAGATGGTGTGGATGGTATCGGGACGTTTGCCGTGTCGTGCGTTCACGAAATTTGGCGGCTGGGATTAATCCGAACAATTCCTCAGAGCACTCCCTGTGATAGATGCGATAAAATACGCAAAGAGATGCAACATCTCTTCGCAACGCATTTTTTCAGCATAACAACAGAATCAATGGTCAATAATTCTCAGATTGCGTTATACCGCACTTAGATGTATAGTAAGCAAGTTATTAATTGTCAAGGAGATACATATAATGCAAGCATTATTTTAGTATACTTGCTACTGCAAGTGCAAGCGGGATTTATAAATACTATTATTATGATTTATAAATTATAAATCATAATAATAGTAATTTATAATTTATTTTTTATAAATTACTATTATTATGATTTATAAATTATAATTATAATTAGTTTCAATCTTACTAAGCAATTATAAAAATTCAAAACTCGATATTACATATATTTAAATCTGAATCATACAATAGGCTACACTTTTACAGAAAGTAATTATGACAATCAATATATTTTTGAATCTGTAGACTATATTACTATAAAGCTTAAACGGAAATAAATAGTTATATTTCTCTAAAAAAAACTAAAGAAACTCGCTAAAGATAAAGTTATTTCATTTTGTCCTGGTAATCTTATCAGGATACTAGGGCAAAGCTAATAAATTATTGTATTGTCATCGATCCTTAATTCAAATCAATCGGCCGTCTGCAATTTGATGAAAATTACATTAAAAGATTCTGTTACAATCTATGTATTATTATCTAGATAGCTTACACACGAAGCTAATAATTGCGTGTAAATAAATCTTGATAAATGATAACAATCAGCAAGAAAGTAATTCGTAGTTTCGCTTGTATAAAAAGAGATTGATAAATTCATGTCTAAATTGAGAATACTCCAATGCATCGTAAAATACTTTTGATATATCACTTTCATTTCATTCCAACATTCTGTTCATTTTTCCGTATTTTTCTCATGCTTCTGTTGTTATAAAAGAGTTATTTTATCAACATTTCGGAATCAATATTTCAAAATGTGTTTTAAATTAATTTTAAGTTGTTTTAAGTAAGACTTGAAAATATTGTATAGATAAGACCACATAATATTATGCTTTGCAATACTCCGTACTTATTTTAACAAAATATTTTACTTAAGAAGTCATCTTTACAGCCGTTATGAAGTCCACTGCTGGACATTGGCCTCTCCCAAATAATTCCACAAAAATGGCCCTACGTTAAATGCATCAATCATTAAATTTTGAGGTCGTCCACATTTACGCTGACCAATTAATATATGCTTGAGATGTTAAGTGAAATAATAATTTCTTATATTTTCGCGAACACTTCATATTGAATAAAAATATTCTAACTTTAATTACGTAAGTGTAAAAATAGTTTTATTTAAATAAGTTACGTAAATATAAACTACTTTCTTGAAGAATGTAGGGGATTATCTTAAAGTTCCTAGCTTAGAACCAAATTAAGTTTTTGTGGGAAAATCAACTAATATTTTAGAGCTCAAAAGTAAAAGAACGTAATAAAAGTAATTAAGATTTTATTTGAAATATTTATTTATTAAATAGGTGTTTCGTTAGACCTATTGACTAAAGTAACAAAACGTTTCGGTAGCTAAAGGCTTAATGGAAAAACTTTATTCATTAGTTATGCGTGAAATTCATGAGAGGCGACCATTGTTTCCAATAGGCCGAGGAAAGGAATACTTCAAATTGATGAGTGGGTGAGTGTTTAGTTTCTAACAATACTAAAGGCTCATTACTACTTTATTATAAAATAAAATAGTCAAAAAAGTAGAAGCCAACTACAAAAATTAAAAAAAAAACTTTTTTTACAAAATAGCATCCAAAAGTCTGTGCTAAGCCAGTGTATAGAAGAGGTAAAGCCCCGATTTAGAAGCTTTTACTTGGATTTTATTTTATTCTGTTTAGCTCTTCGAATTCGACTTTTACTTTTTATTAAAAAAGTTTGAGTTTTGTTATTTTTAAGTCGAGTTAGGAATATCACAAGCTTAATGTAACTACTACTAACTTCATCCTCTATTATCCTCGTCAAATTAGGAGTGAAGTTTTATTTCAAGTTTGTAAGAAACCACTGACGTATAACCTACTTGAAAGATGAGTCAAAATTGACAAATATATTCTGTAGTATATATACAAAATAATCAAATAATTAAACCTTTAATGGAAGGTATTTGCGACTTAAAAATAAAAAAAGTCCACATAGTATCAATCAACATAATAAAAGCTTCTTAATTCGGAGTTTTACTCGTAATACATTATGTCTTAGCCTATCCTACCTTATTTCGCTAGTGATATAAAAGGCGTTTATAAAAAAGCCCAAAAAGTCTTTGTGAACTTTGATCGTGTTATATTCTATGTAAACTTTCCACATTGTTGTCCAAACACCGAGGCATCTGAATATTGTGATCGTCAATCCGCGTACCGCAGATGACGATTACAGAAATATCTTCCTATAATATTAGTGGTCCATGTTTAACTACAAATTATTACGGTTCAACAATATGCTGTCGGTGCAAAGACATAGTATAATAGTAGAATTAATCTCCAATTTTTAAGCCTTCAAAATGTGAAGAAGTTGTTTTGTTACATTTAGTTCTTTGAATGATGGCTCTTACTTTTTAATGAAAGTTATCTTTTTTATTCTTTTGAATGTCAGAATAAACATACCCACACTGCCCCATATTAGTATTTAGATTTCACCAGTGCGAAGCCAGGGCGGGTCGCTAGTGAAAAATAAATAACCATCATTTTTCATAACAAAAGAACTATTTACACCCGAACGAAGTCGCAAGAATAGTTATAATAAGATAATCAAATCTGTACATTTTCGATTTTAAAATTCTCTTGACAAACTTCATTTTTAATACATTCATTACAGACAAGGCTACTATATTATATTATGTGTGTAACACTACAATATGAGCTCAATTAAAATCGATATTCAGTTTTATGTTATAAAAGTTTTAAATTCAATTTTTACAGTTGCAAATTTATAAAATGGAAAATTAAGTTGTATAGTAAGAATATACAGACAAATCGTCCAAACTCTGAGCCAAGGACTTACGGAAAGCGACTGGCTTCGTTAAGTGCTTTAACTTTTTTGAAACTATTTTTTTTTCTTTTACCCGAAGACAACATGAAAGCAATACGCAGTACTTGGTAGTTCTAGCTTTGAATTCTTACTTTGAATAAAAAAGTTTGATGACAGTGCGACGGCCCAATATTATTATTAATAATTAAATTCAATATAAAGGGGCGTCAAAAATAGTCTTAAAGATATATATTAAGCAATTAAGTTAAATTAATAAACATAAAGTTAAATATATTTCAGACATTATCCCAATAACATAGTAAAATAAAGGCAAAATTATTGTTTTTCGTAATAAATAAATTTATTTAAAAACTTGGTAAAATATTTAAAATAAGATAAATAATAGAAATACAAGTCAAAAATATTATAAAATTAAGTTAAATAACGGTTATAAGATAATTAGAAAATTTGTTAAAAATTGTTTAAGTGGGAGGTGTTCGTGTATAAAAGAAAATTTTTCTAAGTTGTGGAAGGAGTTCACGTATAGATGAAATTTCCTAAGTTGTTGAAGGAGTTCATATATTAAAGAAAATTTTCCTAAGTTGTTGAAGGAGTTCATGTATTAAGGAAAATTTTCCTAAGTTATGGAAGGTGTTCACGTATAGATGTCTTGTATGGATGAGCTGCCGGAGATACATTCCTGCAGTTCTACATATATATGGGGTGGTCGGGAGCCTGACTGCCTGAAGTACTGTAGCACAATGACTAGTCCTATATTAGGGACTTATGATATTAAACTATGATACAAAAGCAATACTATAGAAGGTCTCCATGATGAATTTGCATTACAATAGTAGGGTCGTGGGTTCGAACCCTATATATGAATGACTTATGAAAGTAAGGTCTATGATTCAAAAGCAATACTATAGAAGGTCTCTGTGATTAATATGCATTACAATAGTAGGGTCGTGGGTTCGAACCCTATATATGAATGACTTATGAAAGTAAGGTCTAAGATTCAAAAGCAATACTAAAGAAGGTCTCTGTAATTAATATGCATTACAATAGTAGGGTCGTGGGTTCGAATCCTATATATGAATGATTTATGAAAGTAAGGTCTGTGATTCAAAAGCAATACTATAGAAGGTCTCTATGATTAATATGCATTACAATAGTAGGGTCATGGGTTCGAATCCTATATATACATGACTTATGAAAGTAAGGTCTATGATACAAAAGCAATTTTATAGGAGGTCTCCTTGATGCATAAGCATTGTATGGGGTGGTCGGGTGACTGACTGCTCCTAGTACTGTAGCAAAATGACTAGTCCTTATTAGGGACATGAAAAGGAATATTATGGTGGCGTGTGTGCTGCTTCACTAGCAATTGGTCCGAGGTAAACTTGGACTCGCTAACCGATGTGTCCTAGACATATCATCTTAGTGCCGGTGGTAAGCGGGTTTGTTGTAGCAATACGGCTTTCCCGTGGACATCGCACACCCATACCGATTGTGGGCGGCGTAGTAGCGCATAGCGATGCGTCGTCTATATTTCGGATTGGGATGATGAGTGTGTTTGATAGCACTTTTAAGTGTAACAGGCATACTCAACTTCATGTCTTAGTGCATTAGCGCTATGATACGTGAAATTTTGTCCACTGGCGTCTTAGTTGCGTGCTACTATGATACGTTGGTGCAGTTTTATATAAGAACAATCTTAGTGCGGGTGGTAAGCGGGTTTGTTGTAGCAATACGGCTTTCCCGTGGACATCGCACACCCATACCGTTTGTGGGCGGCATAGTAGCGTATAGCGATGCGTCGTCTATATTTCGGATTGGGACGATGAGTGTATTTGGTAGCACTTTTAAGTGTAACAGGCATACTCAACTTCATGTCTTAGTGCATTAGCGCTATGATACGTGGAGTTTTGTTCATTGACGTCTTAGTAGCGTGCTACTATGATACGTTGGTGCAGTTTTATATAACAACAATCTTAGTGCGGGTGGTAAGCGGGTTTGTTGTAGCAATACGGCTTTCCCGTGGACATCGCACACCCATACCGTTTGTGGGCGGCATAGTAGCGTATAGCGATGCGTCGTCTATATTTCGGATTGGGATGATGAGTGTGTTTGGTAGCACTTTTAAGTGTAACAGGCATACTCAACTTCATGTCTTAGTGCATTAGCGCTATGATACGTGGAGTTTTGTTCATTGACGTCTTAGTAGCGTGCTACTATGATACGTTGGTGCAGTTTTATATAACAACAATCTTAGTGCCGGTGATGAGCGGGTTCGTTGTAGCAATACGACTTTCCCGTGGACATCGCACACCCATACCGTTTGTGGGCGACGTCGTTGCGCATAGCGATGTGTCGTCTATCTTTCGGATGGGGATGATGAGTGTGTTTGGTAGCACTTTTAAGTGTAACAGGCACACTCAGCTTCATGTCTTAGTGCATTAGCGCTATGATACGTGGAGTTTTGTTCATTGACGTCTTAGTAGCGTGCTACTATGATACGTTAGTGATATTTTTTATATAACAACAATACCAACTTTGTTGCCAAAGTCGATAGGAGTCATGTGGGTGTGTTGTGAGGGTGCGCCGCCCGTATGATAGTTGCATTGATGCTTACTGCTACTTGCGGTATTGCGTCTTGTGATGGATCTGCGGGTGTGCTGCGCCTGATTCGACGCTCTCTTGTGGTTCTGGTCGATGGAGGTATACAATTAACATCTTAGTGTCGGTGGTAAGCGGGTTTGTTGTAGCAATACGGCTTTCCCGTGGACATCGCACACCCATACCGTTTGTGGGCGACGTCGTTGCGCATAGCGATGTGTCGTCTATATTTCGGATTGGGATGATGAGTGTGTTTGGTAGCACTTTTAAGTGTAACGGGCATACTCAACTTCATGTCTTAGTGCATTAGCGCTATGATACGTGAAGTTTTGTCCACTGGCGTCTTAGTAGCGTGCTACTATGATACGTTGGTGCAGTTTTATATAACAACAATACTAACTTTGTTGCCAAAGTCGATAGGAGTCATGTGGGTGTGTTGTGAGGGTGCGCCGCCCGTATGATAGTTGCATTGATGCTTACTGCTACTTGCGGTATTGCGTCTTGTGATGGATCTGCGGGTGTGCTGCGCCTGATTCGACGCATTCCTGTTGTTCTGGTCGATGGAGGTATACAATTAACATCTTAGTGTCGGTGGTAAGCGGGTTTGTTGTAGCAATACGGCTTTCCCGTGGACATCGCACACCCATACCGTTTGTGGGCGACGTCGTTGCGCATACCGATGTGTCGTCTATATTTCGGATTGGGATGATGAGTGTGTTTGGTAGCACTTTTAAGTGTAACGGGCATACTCAACTTCATGTCTTAGTGCATTAGCGCTATGATACGTGAAGTTTTGTCCACTGGCGTCTTAGTAGCGTGCTACTATGATACGTTGGTGCAGTTTTATATAACAACAATACTAACTTTGTTGCCAAAGTCGATAGGAGTCATGTGGGTGTGTTGTGAGGGTGCGCCGCCCGTATGATAGTTGCATTGATGCTTACTGCTACATGCGGTATTGCGTCTTGTGATGGATCTGCGGGTGTGCTGCGCCTGATTCGACGCTCTCTTGTGGTTCTGGTCGATGGAGGTATACAATTAACATATTAGTGTCGGTGGTAAGCGGGTTTGTTGTAGCAATACGGCTTTCCCGTGGACATCGCACACCCATACCGTTTGTGGGCGACGTCGTTGCGCATAGCAATGTGTCGTCTATCTTTCGGATGGGGATGATGAGTGTGTTTGGTAGCACTTTTAAGTGTAACAGGCATACTCAGCTTCATGTCTTAGTGCATTAGCGCTATGATACGTGGAGTTTTGTTCATTGGCGTCTTAGTGGCGTTCTACTATGATACGTTGGTGACATTTTTTATATAACAACAATACTAACTTTGTTGCCAAAGTCGATAGGGATCATGTGGATGTGTTGTGAGGGGGCGCCACCCGTATGATAGTTGCATTGATGCTTACTGCTACTCTCGGTATTGCGTCTTGTGATGGATCTGCGGGTGTGCTGCGCCTGATTCGACGCATTCCTGTTGTTCTGGTCGATGGAGGTATACAATTAACATCTTAGTGTCGGTGGTAAGCGGGTTTGTTGTAGCAATACGGCTTTCCCGTGGACATCGCACACCCATACCGTTTGTGGGCGACGTCGTTGCGCATAGCGATGTGTCGTCCATATTTCGGATTAGGATGATGAGTGTGTTTGGTAGCACTTTTAAGTGTAACGGGCATACTCAACTTCATGTCTTAGTGCATTAGCGCTATGATACGTGAAGTTTTGTCCACTGGCGTCTTAGTAGCGTGCTACTATGATACGTTGGTGCAGTTTTATATAACAACAATACTAACTTTGTTGCCAAAGTCGATAGGAGTCATGTGGGTGTGTTGTGAGGGTGCGCCGCCCGTATGATAGTTGCATTGATGCTTACTGCTACTTGCGGTATTGCGTCTTGTGATGGATCTGCGGGTGTGCTGCGCCTGATTCGACGCTCTCTTGTGGTTCTGGTCGATGGAGGTATACAATTAACATATTAGTGTCGGTGGTAAGCGGGTTTGTTGTAGCAATACGGCTTTCCCGTGGACATCGCACACCCATACCGTTTGTGGGCGACGTCGTTGCGCATAGCAATGTGTCGTCTATCTTTCGGATGGGGATGATGAGTGTGTTTGGTAGCACTTTTAAGTGTAACAGGCATACTCAGCTTCATGTCTTAGTGCATTAGCGCTATGATACGTGGAGTTTTGTTCATTGGCGTCTTAGTGGCGTGCTACTATGATACGTTGGTGACATTTTTTATATAACAACAATACTAACTTTGTTGCCAAAGTCGATAGGGATCATGTGGATGTGTTGTGAGGGGGCGCCACCCGTATGATAGTTGCATTGATGCTTACTGCTACTCTCGGTATTGCGTCTTGTGATGGATCTGCGGGTGTGCTGCGCCTGATTCGACGCTCTCTTGTGGTTCTGGTCGATGGAGGTATAGAATTAACATCTTAGTGTCGGTGGTAAGCGGGTTTGTTGTAGCAATACGGCTTACCCGTGGACATCGCACACCCATACCGTTTGTGGGCGGCGTCGTAGCGCATAGCGATGCGTCGTCTATCTTTCGGATGGGGATGATGAGTGTGTTTGGTAGCACTTTTAAGTGTAACAGGCATACTCAGCTTCATGTCTTAGTGCATTACCGCTATGATACGTGGAGTTTTGTTCATTGGCGTCTTAGTAGCGTGCTACTATGATACGTTGGTGATATTTTTTTTATATAACAACAATACCAACTTTGTTACCAAAGTCGATAGGGATCATGTTGTGTGTGTTGTGAGGGGCGCCATCCGTATGATAGTTGCATTGATGCTTACTGCCACTGGCGGTATTGCGTCTTGTGATGGATCTACGGGTGTGCTGCGCCTGATTCGACGCTCTCTGTGGTTCTGGTCGATGAAGGTATACGGGTGGTGATGTCTGCTGGGATGTATGGGGGACCTTGGAATGGTGTAAGCCGACGATAGTCGTATTGATGCTTGTTTCGTTCTGCAGCATTGCATCTCTGCCATGGTTGTTTGGTGGGACGCTATTCTCAATGGCGCTCTCTGCGTCTTGGATTGACTCACACCTAAGTAGCTTTGCCCAAGTCGGGTCCCTTCATTGCGGGGCTGCAGACTGTCTGCCCTCCACGATGTTTTATATAACAACATAATATTATATCTCTGTAACTTTCCCACCTTTGAATGATTGAAGGCAACTTGTTGGTGGGTGAGACAAACATGATCGAAAATGCATTTATTCAACGTCAGTGACACAAACCCTTTCTGATGGCGAATTATTACTCTTATCTTATAACTGCCTTTTGGCTATATCTGCCGTTGTATTGGTTGGTGGAGCATATGTGTCGACCTCATGCGGGTGGTAGCTGGCGGGAGGATCTGAGGAGACTCTCAAGGCTGCGGCCGAAAGCCGCACAACGTGGAACCCCATTCCCTTGAGGTGAGCAGTAGTCTCATGACACGCTCTGCGGCTAGTAGCCGTGCTGATCATGCAATTGGTGGTGATGCCATACACTTACATCACGTCTGCAGGAGCGGCGGTCTGGCAGGTGGTGGCGCTCACGGAGGGTTTACGGCCAGTGTGTCTATTTGCCTAAACCGTGTGACGTACATTCACTGTGGCTGGATTCGTTCGTATTCTGTATGGCGTTTACACACATTGACATGCGCGACTTCGGTCGATGTTTGTGCTTACGCACTAACAAGGGGCCAAGCCTGTTTTACTGGTTCGCCAGTTATTTTGCTGTGGACTACGGTCCAGTTCCCGAATTAGCGTTCCCTTCGTGGGGAGTGCATCAAAATGGTTGGCGCTCACCGTGCACGGCGTGTGTGGGGCTGTGTACCTCCCCTATATTTTTTTTAAATAAATGTAGGAGAGCGAAGGCCTTGTATCGGGTATTTTTTGTATAAATATATTGTGAGCCTTTTCGAAGCGGGAAGGGATAAATGATAATAAATTAATAATGTAAACCTGATACAAGTGGAATAGAGACGTTTATGTTCTTAACCTTTTTCGAGCCCTGTCTTCGTGAACGGGGTTCACTTAGCTTATAAGGCACTACCAACAGCTTTCAATTGCTCTAGTGAATATTCATTTTTCCAAAAGACACCTAAAAGAACTAAGTTACAAACAAACACAACGTAAATAAGGGTCCTAACTAAGACGATCACGCCAAAAGATTACAAACGGCCTATTATTAAACCTTTAGAAAGATCATTTAGAAAGATCTAAACATAATTCATTAATCCTGGTCACATATATATAATGTTATTTAAAAGGGGATATTTTTAATATTATAAAATTTTTATATATAGAGGGGGGGGATCGTTACAACAGGAACTGATTGTAATTTATCTTTATCTTTTTTTGTCGACAGACAACTGTAATTACAGTGTTATTTTAAATAGTACCAGCACATTTAATACAGGTTTTATAGAAAAAGTGCAGGAGTGTTAACAGGCAAGAATACCGGCGTGAAGTGGAAGCTCTGCTTCCGCGTTTCGTCTGGTGAGTGCAGGTGGCCGGAGGCCCAAATCCCCCCCCCCCCATCAACATGGTAGCGGAATTAAATAATGATAGACTAAGGAGGGTATCAGCACCCCTGGAGAATCCCTCGCTGAGCATCCACGACCATGTTTCTCCACTTCTGAGCGTGGGTGCTCAGGCTGCCCCGCGTATTCTGGGGGGGGGGGGGGCAAAATTCCGCTCAAGACTACAACTGCTCGGGGCAAACGGAGCAACAAGACCAAGGTGACCCCTGCCACGCTGTCCGTGAATTTCTGCAATATCAGGGGACTTCACTCTAACCTAAACGCCGTCCACTACCATCTCGAGACGGCGAGGCCGGCTCTGCTCTTTCTTACCGAGACGCAGGTGTCCTCTCCGGCTGATGTCTCGTATCTCTCCTGGCCGGGGTACAAACTGGAACACTCCTTTGTGCCTCGAGCTGGAGTTTGCGTTTACGTCAGAGAGGACATCTGTTCTCGACGCCTCGGCAGACTTGAAGGTTCGGACCTGTCCATCCTTTGGCTACGCGTAGACAGCGACGATCATCCGCGCGTCTAAGGGTGCCTCTATAGGTCCCATAGCGGTAATGCCGAAACAGACCGACTCTTCGACCACGTCCAAATGGCTGCAGATTCGTTGCTACAGCAGATCCCCTCCGCAGAGATCGTGATCCTCGGCGACTTTAACGCCCATCACGCCGAATGGTTTGGATCATGTTCAACCGATCATGCGGGGAGATCTGTTCATGATTTTGCCTTGGCATATGGTCTGACACAACTGGTTACTTCGCCTACGCGGATTCCAGATGTGGAGGATCATGCACCTTCCCTATTGGACCTTCTGCTGACCTCTCACCCGGACGGATATCAGATTTCCGTCGACGACCCTTTAGGCTCCTCGGACCATTGTCTGGTCCGGAGTGTTGTGCCACTCACGCTGAAATTGCGGTTGCATTCTGCAGGCTGCCGCCGTGTTTGGCACTATAGGTCAGCCGATTGGGATGGGATGCGGTCTTTCTTTGCATCCTACCCTTGGGGGCGGGTTTGCTTCTCGCCGGATGATCCCAACGTTGTTGCGGATTCTGTTACTGATGTGGTACTTCAGGGTATGGAACTTTTTATTCCATCCTCTGTGGTGCCCGTTGGAGGCAAGTCTCAGCCATGGTTTGGTCGCTCCTGTAAAATGGCATCATGCTATAAGCAGGAGTGCTACCAAGCCTGGGTTTATGCATCAGCGTCCCGGGATGTAAACACCAGCGCTCTAAAAAAGAAGTATAATTCCGCCTCTAGGTCCTTCAAAAGAGTCATTGCCAAGGCAAAGTCGGAGCACATAGGCAGAATTGGCGAGAAACTAGTTCGCCTTCCTTCTGGAACCCGTGCATTCTGGTCTCTCGCCAAGGCTGTCCAGGGGAATTTCTGTCAGCCATCTCTTCCATCTCTGCACAGGGAGGACGACTCACTGGCCCATACTGCAAAGGAGAAAGCCGATCTTCTAGGCTCTTTCTTTGCGTCTAACTCGACTCTCGATGACGGGGGGAGTACGCCGCCGACCATCCCGCGGTGTGAGTGCTCCATGCCGGAAGTGCAGTTCACACAGCGCTCGGTTTGCAAAGCACTCCTCTCCCTGGACATCCACAAGTCGAGTGGGCCTGACGGAATCCCCCCAATTGTGCTGAGGACGTGTGCTCCAGAGTTGGCACCGGTTTTAACACGTCTTTTCCGGTACTCCTACTCCCTAGGCGTAGTCCCAAAATCATGGAAGACGGCTTTTGTCCACCCGATCCCTAAAAAAGGCGACCGCTCAGACCCGTCCAACTACCGGCCAATCGCCATCACCTCCTTGTTCTCCAAAACAATGGAGTCCATTGTAAACTGCCAGCTCATGAGGTACCTTGAGGATCACCAGCTGATTAGTGACCGCCAATACGGTTTTCGCCGTGGTCGGTCAGCTGGTGATCTTCTGGTCTACCTCACTCCCAGATGGGCGGAAGCAGTAGAGTTCAAGGGGGAGGCATTGGCCGTTAGTTTGGACATTGCGAAGGCCTTCGATCGGGTTTGGCACAAAGCGCTTCTTTCGAAGCTCCCTTCCTATGGGCTTCCCGAGAAATTGTGCGATTGGATCACCAGCTTTCTTGCAGATCGGAGCATCAAGGTCGTTGTAGATGGTGCAAGCTCCGATTGCAAGCCTATTAATGCTGGTGTTCCACAGGGCTGCGTGCTATCGCCAACGCTGTTTCTTCTGCATATCAATGATATGTTGCATACCCGTAACATTCATTGCTATGCAGATGACAGCACTGGTGATGCTCTTTACACCGGCCGAGCCAATATTTCTCGGGAAAACGTCTCCGAGTGCCGGGACAAACTTGTGTCCGAAGTCGAGTCTTTGCTGAACAGAGTCTCGGATTAGGGACGACTAAATCTAGTCCAGTTTAACCCCCAAAAGACACAAGTTTGCGCGTTAACCGCTAAAAAGAACCCCTTTGTCGTATCCCCTCAGTTTCAAGGCACTCCCCTTGTTGCCTCAGCCAGTATCGGAATCCTCGGCGTCGACATATCGAGTGACGTGCAGTTTCGTGGTCACTTGGAAGGGAAGGCCAAATTGGCCTCTAAAAAGCTTGGCGTGCTCAGCAGAGCGGGACAGTATTTCATGCCGGCACACCGCCTGCAACTTTACAAGGCGCAGGTTCGGCCGCACATGGAATACTGTTCCCATCTCTGGGCTGGGGCTCCCCAGTACCAGCTCCTTCCACTTAACCGCATCCAGCGCAGAGCGGCTCGAATCATCGACGACCGAGTGCTTTCCGATCGGCTTGACTCACTGGCGCTGCGAAGAGATGTTGCATCTCTTTGCGTATTTTATCGCATCTATCACGGGGAGTGCTCTGAGGAATTGTTCGGATTAATCACAGCCGCCAAATTTCGTGAACGCACTACACGGCAAACGTCCCGATACCATCCACACCATCTGGATGCTTGGCGGTCCACCACTGTACGTTTCACAAGGAGTTTTCTTCCACGTACAACCTCTCTGTGGAATAGTTTACCACCGGCGATTTTTCCGGACCGATACGACCTGGGGACCTTCAAGAAAAGAGCTTACTCCTTTCTAAAGGGCCGGCAACGCACTCGCAATTCTCCTGGTGTTGCGGTTGATCATGGGCGGCGGTAGTCACTTAACATCAGGTAAGCCGCATGCTCGTTTGCCCCCTCTTCTATAAAAAAAAGGCCTAGGCCAACGAATCAGCGTTATAACATGATGCAAACATTACTCTAGCTCTAAAATATAAATGCAAATCTGTGTCTAGATTCATAAAAAGAGTAATTGTTGAGGCAAAGTCAGAACATATTGGCAGAATTGGAAAAAAAACTTATCACTTTCTTTCAGAAAGCAACGTATTATTGTCTATCGCCAAAGATAATATCGGTTAGCCATCGCTACCACCTCTACGTAGAGAGTTTGACTCGCTGGTACATGCCAAAAAGTAAAACGCCGATGTTTTAAGTTATAGTTTTAGTTCTTTTTAAGAAACGTTAAAACTTAAGACTATAATGGTTTCTTACATATACGCGAACACTACACTTTGATTAAATCTACTTACACGGATGCTATCGCGTTTAATTTACATATTTTTTTTATTTTTGACGTTTCGAGTGCTTTCCAGAGCCTGCTAAAAACTAAACACAAGCATACCACTGCAAGACTTCAAGACACATTAAGTTCATTTTGCGTAGATCAGACCATAAATAATAATTAAAAACCTGAAGGTACTCCGGATTAACACTGACATCGAGGCGTCTGTCATCTCAGTGTCCCGTGACCATGGGTGCTGGAAAGACCCCAAAGCGCGGGGAATAAAAAATCTAATAAGACTTTCATTAAGTTATTCTATTATATTTAATAAAATATATTTTATTCCGTTCTTTTTCATTCTATTCTATTCTATTTAATATTTATGAATAATCTGTTCTTTCTTAATCGATTGCCCTAGAAAGAGGCTAACAGTTTGTGCGCATATGTGTTTGTTTAAATTATATTCTCTGTAAAATATGTCTTTTACAGAGAATATAGTCAGTTTACTTCCATGTTAATAATACCTATAAAGACGACAATGACAAAAATATTACTTTGCTAGCGTAAAATACATTATAACGAATAACTCATTAATTTAAATTTTTTAACTAATTTTATTAGTAATTACATTGTATTACCGTTCTACACTAAATATTATGTAAGGCGGTCTGTTTAACTTCGTAGCATTTATGAACCAAACAAAAAATCTTTTTTTTTTCCTCATTTGCCGCCATATTATACAATATTTTTGTAAGTTAAGGGTTTAAAATTTATAACTTAATTAAAATTTATATAGCTGCTTAGCCTAACAAAAATGTTCCTGACCGCTAATGTTCATGAAGGATTTTGTGCACTTGACTCATACCGATGTCTAAGCTTGTCCGAATCCGCAGATAAGTCACTCTTTGGTCAGTCTCTATTATACGCCGCACAACACTGATTGTGGCGGCGCTGTCGTCGCGCCACAAGCGAAAACACACCGAAGCCTAAATCGCGCTATCAACATTCCGAAGTCAGTGGCTTGTTGTTTCTACAATTTTTTTTTTAATTTAAGTAACAGAGTTTGTTGGTTTAAATGATACATATATTATGAAAGGATTAAAATGGCTTCAATCGGAAATTTTCTTACAGACACATTATTCTATTTAGGTCATTTACCTACTTTGAAGAGCTTTTTTATCTAACGGTGAGAAGCACTAAGGCAAAGAAAAGAAATCAGTCTTACCAAATACCTATTTATTTTATCTTGTAACGTTTTTCTGCCAAATCGTTATTACTAAATTTCATATTTTGTAAGAATAGGCTTTATTCTACTTACGCAAGGGGACATTTTTTTATCTAAAAAATTGTGTTATATATTTTTGTCACATTTTAGGTATGTACGAATTCTAGAATACTTTATTGCTGTTTTATACGAGAAGGCTCCACCTAATCTTCCCTTTCTTCCTTTTTTCTATTTATTTTCCATCTTCAGTTAATATATCATGAATCAAATAGATAATTAAGAACTAACTGAAACTTAAAAATAACTTACTTTGCTTAACAAAACCATATTCACTTTTGCCTTGAAGACGTCCACATTATAATTTGGTGGAAATGCAAATACTGGCAAATTATTCCGCACCTTTTCTATATTCATGACTAACGACGAAGCAAACCGTTTGGTTCGGAAGTGTGGAAATCGACAACAAAGAAATGAAGCCAGGCTCGGCTTTTTGAAAGCCGGGGCGCCCTGCGGACTCTCCGTCCGCATACTGGGCCGTGGTGCTGCTCGACGAGGTGGGCAAGCTCTTTGAGAGAGTCATTGCAAACCGCCTCGCCGAGCACCTTGCGGGGACGGGGCCGGATCTTGCGGAACACCAGTTTGGTTTCCGCAGGAGGCGCTCTACGGTGGACGCCATCATGCGCGTGAGAGCCCTCACGATGGGTATGCAGTGGCCAGAGGGGGGGTTGTCTTGGCGGTGTCTCTCGACATCGCCAACGCCTTCAACTCCATGCCCTGGAGCTGCATTAGGGAGGCACTCCGGTATCACCGGGTGCGGACCTATCTCCGTCGTATAGTTGGGGACTATCTGACGGACAGGGCCGTCATCTACCCCGGTCGCAACGGTGAGTGGAACCGGCGAGAGATGTCGTGCGGTGTCCCACAGGGTTCGGTTCTGGGGCCACCTCTGTGGAACATCGGTTACGACTGGGTGCTGCGCGCCGACCTCCCTACCGACGTCAGCGTAGCAAACTACGCTGGTACTGGCACAAAGGGGGTCGTACAAGGCGGCGGCGGAAACTATGACACGCGGGGTTGCGATAGTCGTTGAGAGGATTCGGCAACTGGGTCTCGAGGTGGCTCTGCGCAAATCCGAGGCCATGCACTTCCATGGTCCTCGGAACAGGCCACCACCGGGATCCTGAGTGATGGTAGGAGTGGTATCCATCGGCGTCGAGTCGACGATGAAGTACCTAGGACTCGTCCTCGACGGCCGATGGAACTTCGTTGAGCACTTCCGATGTTTGGCTCCCAAACTGGAACGGACCGGGGCTGCCTTCAGGGGGCTCCTGCCGAACCTGGGGGGCCAAACGCCTCCTGCCGGAGGCTCTACGCGGGGATCGTGCGGTCCATGGCCCTTTACGGGGCCCCGGTGTGGGCGCGTGGTTTGGCGCGGCTTGCCGTCCACCACCTGAACGCGCCCCAAAGGGTGGTTGCGGTGAAAATGGTTCGCGGCTACCGTACGATCTCCCGCGAGGCGGCGAGCCTCCTTGCCGTATTGCCGCCATGGGATCTGGAGGCGATAGTCCTCGCGCGCCTGCACGAATGGCGCGCGGAGGCACTATGCCGGGGGGAAACCCCGCTGCAGCGGCAAATTATCGCGCAGCGGACAGACTTCCGGCACGATCTCATGGCGACATGGAGAGAGCGACTGTCGCAACCCCGTGCTGGGCACGTTACTATAGCGGCGATAAGACCCCTCTTTGAGGAGTGGCTTGAGAGACGCCACGGCATCCTCACCTTCCGCCTGACGCAGGTCTTCACCGGACACGGTGTGTTCGGGAGGTTCCTGCATCGAATCGGGCGGAAAGAAACGCCCGGGTGGTCCCACTGCGAGGATGGACCGGAGGACACGGTGAAACACACCGTGGAGGTGTGCCCTGCTTGGGCGGAGCACCGCCGTGTCCTCGTAGCGGCGATAGGCGGCGGCGACCTCTCGCGTCCGGCCCTGGTCGAAGCCATGGTCCGGAGCGAGACGGAATGGGATGCCGTCACCACCTTCTGCGAAGCAGTGATGCTAGCGAAGGAGGTGGCGGAGCGGGAGAGGGAGAGAGCAGCAGCTTTCCTCCCCGGCCGGCGCGGAAGACGCCCCGAGCGTCGGGGGCTACGTCGCCCCCGGCCACCGTAGGCGCGGGCCTGTGGACGGCGAGCAATGGGTAGCTCGCCGTCCGTCCGTCTAACGACGACAGGCCGTGTCGACGGCGCGTTTTGTTCCACGCGCGCCTCAAAGAGCTGTCAGCAACGTGAAGGGGCCCGCAAGGGCCGACGCCTGCCGGGGTTGCGGGCTGTTCGAAAGAGATACCGCGGCTCCGGAATGTAAGGGCACTGAAGGAACACGGATGGTTTTTAGTCAGTAAAAGTCTGACACTCCCTTACGCTCCACCCAGAGCGAAAGGCGTCATTAGATGATTTTCCATCCGCAAAAAAAGGCTTGGCTTTTTGAATTTAATGTTTAGTTTTAGCTCTTCTGTTGACAATACCTCCTAAAGAAACTGAAGAAATGGATAAGGATAATTAAAAAAAGGAAGGTAACATTAACTACTCATATTCAACTATCAAGTACTAAAAAGAAATTGTAGTATTAAATCCTCAAAACGCAAGGAATCTTTAAAAATGTAATTGAAAAGTAGGGTAAATTGTCGTACGTTATATAAAAATGAGTTGTTCAGTCGCTACAACTATTAGGGCCAGTACTTACCACCTAATCTTTTATTTAGTATTCAGTGGTAGATAGATTACAATAATCATTGGTTTGTATTAATTGGTAATTTTTTTAAATGTTTGTTCCGCAAACACCTCGAGCCACACATGTCTGACGGAGGAGGCGCTATGATTCGGTTAGAATTCTTCCATTTTATGTACATATGAGGTTTCATCAAAGTAGGCTAGCGTGCATATCATGCATATTTTGATATAGCAGATGCAAGACACTTGTAACACAACAAAATGCAAAAAAAAATGTATTATAGTTTTACACTTATGGGTCGGCTCAACCGGGGTAGGGACAAGTTGTCACAGAATACTAAAAGTAAAATACTCGTAGTATATTAATGCAACGGTGTTTCATATATATAATTATATATAATAAGATGAACTAACTGCACTGGCAGTGCCCTCAAAATCGGTCTAGCCATTTCGAAGACTAGCCGGAACAAACCGGCCAACATTTAAAAAATTGTGTTTTTGTTATAAGTACCACTTAAACTTTCATACGCATTCGGTAAAAGGTTATTATTTTGAAATTACATACAGACATTTCAACTTTATATATTTGTACAGATTTACATATATGATACGTAAGATTATATTTATATAGTTTACGAACAATTATTTAATATATCTTTGCTACTAAACAACGTATAAAACACACGTTACTTAGTTTTTAATTAATAAATCTACTAACATAATATAATTTGCGCTAGGCTACTCACGTACATTTTTATCATTCAACTAGCTTCCCAGGCAGACGTTGTTCTGCCCTTTTCGATGACCCTTTGTTATGTCCTATTAAAATTCTTAAATACACAAAAAATAAAATTATATGTTTTTGGCCCATGAGTGGGCAAAAAACTATCCTATCTCTCAAGTTGGACCATACTGCATACGGTGTGCATATTTAATTAAAATGGGTTGAGAAGTTTAGGAGTCCATCGCGTACAAACAACGTGACAATTAATTTATAACAAGAATAGCAAAATTAGACACCGTCGAAAGTCATAAATTATCTTAAAATGTAGTAGAACTTTCATTTCTAAGTAGAGCACTATTAGAGTATTCAGTGGCACTTTATTATAAAGATGTATATAAAAGTATCGTGTTTTGTTCTACAACTGTAGTACTACAACTGTAGTACTGTGTACTGTCTTTGTTCTTTTGTTTTATAGTAAAACTAAAAGCGCAGAACCTATTCTTGATTGTTCCCAAAATTCCCTTTTTTATTAAATTCAAACGAAAATGATTTTGCCATAGAAGATATTTCCTGACACATAATTTTCTTTTTGTGCACATTTATGGGACAGTATCTTTTGAATGATATAATTTTCATTCCCCTCATTTAATTATAAGTACTAAAGAGGTTACTTCTGTTTTCAATGTTTACGTATGAAAATAAAGATCATCACCAACTTCATCATCGTCAGCATGTAAAAATAGCTAAAAAAGTAAGAACAATTTGAAAAATAATATATTATTATTGTAAATAGTAATGCATTGCGATGGTAACGCGGGCTACCGCTCCACTTTGGTCGCCCTGTAGTTTTTCAATTTGTGAATGTAAACCGACTCTACGATACAAAAGATAATTATTTTAGTATCGTTATTATTAAAAACATGTACCTATCGGTTAGTTATGAGTAGGTGAATATAAAAAGATTTTTCAGGATAAGGGAAGTTCCTGTTGTGGTATTGCGAAAAAGAAAAAATATACAAAAAGAGAGCCATAAAAATTTTATCAACATACTAAATAAAACCTTAAAAGGTTTTTTTCGGTTGAAACAGACCTTATCTTCACAGGTAGATGATTTCATGTCGCGGATGACGGCTTTGTCTATCAGAGGGATTACATTACAGCTTTGTTATAACTTTCGTTATTAATGCATGTATATTTCTTATGTTTGTATTATATTTGAAAATGGCATAGGAGATACCTGATTCTAGTAGTCCTAAAAGGGCCATTTTTTGTTACATCATTATTCAAAGCAATTTCACCGATTTTGGTGTGGATTTTCTATTAGCTCTTATTATGTCTCTTTATATATGGTGTTGCTAATGGTTGCTGATTTTAAATCTGCAATGAAGGGCCACAAATTGGTGTGGCGATAGGGTTCCTCGGTTAGAATCCGCAAAACGGATTGTCGCAAAACATTAATAGCTTAAAGTAGACTGTATTCAGCATAGTTGACTATAACTTCAAACAATATGGCGGACGTGGCACGTGGCGGGTTTTCGATAATGCACTTGATGAGTCTTAATTTACTATATGTAGCAAAAAGAGTATCAGTTGTTTTTGTTTTAAGAAAATATATTTATTCATTTTAGTTTTAGAATTTTAATAATAATTTAATATACTGAGTACTTAAAGATAATTAATTTTTAATCATACTGTAAAAACAAGTACACTAGACTTATAATGAACGTGATCATCTTTTTTTTCATCATCATTACAGCTCTCCACAAGTCCATTGCTGAACAAAGGCTTCCCCCAAGTAATGGCATGAAGTTCTGTCCTGAGACACCTCCATCCATTGACTCCTTGCTACTTTTACAAGGTCGTCGCTCTATCTAGTGGGGGTCCGCCCTACACTTCACCTACTACTACGAAACTGCCACTTAAAAACCTTTTATTACTATCGGTTGTGGGTTCTTCGACCTATGTGGCTGGAACAATTCCACTTAAAGAAAATTATCCCTAGGGCTATTATTTTTAAATTATAGGATGATGAACGAGCACACAGTCTACCTGATGGTGTTTGCTGTGGCCTATAGACATCTACATTTATCCTCAAACACGAATCAAAATGCAGATGCGTAGTCACGCGTAAGGACTAAGGTGGAATGCCTCTTTTCGAGCAAAAAGGGTCTCCAGTTCTCTAAATTCATCATATAAAACACGGCAATGTTAAACTGCCATTTTATGCTGCTATTCTGTGCAAGGGTCATGAAAGAAACTAATGAAAAAATTCGGGATGTGCAAGCGGGATTTAGAAAGGGAAAGGGGTGTGCAGATCAAGTTTTCTCCGTGGGCATGATTGCGAAAAAGTTTTTGGCCAAAAACCAGAAAGTTTTTGCGCGTTCATGGACTTGGTAAAGGATTATAACAGAGTGAACAGAACTGTGTTATGGCAAACACTGAACTCATTTGGCTTGAGCGCTGGTTGACCCAGCCTCCCTTATTGCGGGTGGTACGACCCAGTCTCCTTCTCTATTGAAATTAGGATGATTTTTAGTTTCAAAAGCCTCACGTATCACCCTTGGTAGGAATCGAGGATTTTGCTTTCGCTAGGATTTGCGGTCTATCCAATCTTATGTAATTGTAGGGGCCGCCTAAGATATGATCACAAACTGCAGACTTCCTGGAACGTTGATGCTTCACGTCAGCTATATGTTCTTTTACGCGGGTTTTAATAGATCTTTTTGTTTGCCCTATGTATGAGAGATCACATTCACAATCAAACTTGTACACTCCTGCATCCTGTAGAGAAATATGATACTTGACAGATGGTAAGAACTGACTTAGCTTTGAAATAATACTCGTTTTTACGGAATTTATCGCGTATATTTAACTTTTTAATACCCGACGTTTCAAGAGCTTTACAGCACCCATGGTCACGGGAAGGACTGAGATGTTTAACGTCCAGATGTCATAGTTAACCGCGGTTACCATAGAGTCCTTCCCGTGACCATGGGTGCTGTAAAGCTCTTGAAACGTCGGGTATTAAAAAGTTAAATATACGCGATAAATTCCGTAAAAACGATTATTATTTCAATGTGTAGTGTTCACGTAAATATAAGAAATCACTGACTTAGCTTCTTCGGCGACTTGTAGAATGTTCTAATAGAAGCTCGCTTGAAGATGTAGCCAATCTTGTATGTGACACCTCTGACATATGGTAGTACAGCATGCACACGCTCGACTGTGACCAGCTTCACTTGGTCACTGTGACGGTGCGGTCCCTGTTATTTAATAAAATTGAAACTAAACCCAAGCATACCACTGCAAGACTTTAAGACATAGTAAGTTCATTCTGCATAGATCGGACCATAAACAATATTTAAAAAGCTGAAGGTACTCCGAGTTAACATTGTTATCGGGACGTCAGTCTCCTCAGTCCCCCGTGACCATGGGTTGCTGGAAAGCACCCAAAACATCGGCAATTAAAATTAAACGCGATAAAATCCGTAAAAGTATGTAGTTTTAATCAAAGTGTAGTGTTCGCGTAAATATAAGAAATCAAGAAGTTTTAACATTTACGTAATCATACACACCAAGTTTCAGTCGTTTCATAAAAAATTCATTTCAATATTCCCATATTCATATAAAATCAGATTGTGACAGACATGATTCGGACATAATGATATTTTATAACTCATTATATCTTATTGAATGTACTCTTGATTCAAAAATTTTCAGCCGCGTTGATAATAGCATAAATAATAATAACACGTTCCATTTAAAACTATAAGATAGTTGGAGTACTTGGGATTCATTGTATCGATATAGTAAACTGAAAGTAGGTACATGATGTACCTACTTTTACCTATCTCTTCTTTCTTAAAGTGCTGCTGTTGGTCGAAGAAAACCTGACTGCTTTAATGTATATCAGGATTTTTGTATTTAATATTATTTTACAGCAAAGTCTCCTTTTTAATGATAATATATTATTGGTACACCTAAAATACAAACCTATACGTCCACTAGCTTCATCAGATTGAATAACATAAATAAAAATATTGAAAGTGTAATTAGAAGACTGAAATGGCAATGGGCCGGCATCAGCTCGTACAACCGATAATTGATAAAGAAGGTTTGTTCTCGATTGGCAATATCCGCGATTTGAAGAGACAGTCACTTTTTTCCAAGAATATATTAAATTCTAATGACTGGATGAATCAATGCCCTTGGTTAATAGGCGCAATATAGATACTACAGATAGCCCTGGCCCGATGCTTTATTGTAACTTTAATGGATTTTTATGTTCAATAATTAACTTTTGATATTTCTTGAACTATTTCTGTAAAAATATTTTAATATGGAAAAAGTAATTTTCTTAAAAAAAAACAAGGTAATTTTTAAACTAATTTAAAATATTAAACCAACAAATATTAAATGCAGTTCATCCACAGTATGTTCATAACTAAATTTCGTTATTTCCGTAATATTTTAACAAAGATGGGCACCTCATTTATTTTATGCCATACCTTCCGTCATGTCATGCCTTTAATTATAGTGTCAGTATAAATTACGTCAGCACATAAGAGATATATCCCATCTAGTGTACTTTATTTATTTTCCTTTAGTATAATTACTATTAACATGTGGTAAAATTGAAACGTTTGTATAACACTTCAATATAAATAAAATGAGAACATCATCAATGTAGTCGAAGTCAATTAAATACGCCTTATTAATGATAACTCAAGATTGACTGGTCCGATATTTATCAAATTTAAATAAGGTCACACGAGAAGCACTGGGTTTAAAAAACAAAACCAAAAACAAAAAGTCGATTAAAAGAAGGAGCTTGTTTAAGTAAGGATAAGTAACCTACGGGTTGATAGCAATTGGCCTTCATACAGAGGGAGGCATGGCACTTTTTTGTATTAACACGGGAACGGATACTTAAAATAATCCTTTAATTTGATTTTTTCCTTCTTTGTGGCACTTTGTGGCTTTAGGCGTGAAAAAAATTGGAATATTGGGATTCTATTACCTCTTCTCCTTTTGCTCTTATAGTTTACCGCTGAACATGGAGCTCTCCTAATGAAAGAATAAAATGTAGAATCGCTGTCCACAAGTCTCGACCTTTTACTGTTGACCTTTGCTGATATATTCGATCTACTTTTTCTATATCTGTATACCATATGGTTATACCGTCCCAAATCAAAGGACATGAGATCTGTTAGACACTACCCATAACCTCCTAATTGATGATTTTATGAAATCCACGTAACGATATTATGAGATGATGGAAAATTTTACTTAAACGTTACATGGCAAATATAGTTATAATATCAAATAAAGTAATATATTCATTTTGAGTGAAATATGTAAGCCATTTTATAATAAAAATAATTGAAAGTTTGAATTACAGGCTAACTTTGACACTAGGACGTCCATCACTTCACTCCACCGATGTCATAAAGACATAGAAGTAAATACTTCAAGTAATTACAAACATGCGTATGCATAGAGACATTTATTCCAATACTAACATCTACGTACATGACAAATTACATTTAAAATATAAGAAGTAACTTATTAACAAACAAACAAAAAAAGTAAATGGCATAAAGTAAAGAAGTGCATCGTCTATTATACGTCTTGAATTGGTTTAAAAGATCGTCTCGGTATTAGCCGCGAGTTAACAGCTTTGATTTTCAGCCGGCCCCGAACATGTTAGTAATAAGTAGATGTAAAACAACCCGACGTTGTGACATAAAAATAGTTTAAAAATTAACCCGATATAACCTCAAAATATTAGGTTTGATCAGTGTGCCCGAAAATAAGTAATAATTTCTGCCAGTTTGTTACAATTACTCTGTATCATAATATTAATGATTGTTCACACAATAAACCTGCACAAGCGCTCCTTCTCCATTACGTCGAAAACAATAGAAGCTATTTAGGAGTTTTTGCCTCATATATGCGTAATGAATAAAGTTCCTTCATTTAGCCTGATACGTTATACTGCTTAAGCTTTTATTAGTATTCACTGGCGATAAAACTTAAATATTTAAAAACCAAAGTCGTTATATGATAAAACGGAGTACCGAAAAGCTTGTAATGACAGCTTATGACATAATTTACAATTAAATATCCTGAGAAACACGTGGGTACATAAAATACCAAAAGAATCTGTAATAAAATTTAAGGACTTTGTACTTAGCCAAAAATTTATTGCGGACATTGCGGTGATGGATGATGTGGTAAGTACAGCGGACCTTGTTATCCATGCATTATTATCTATAGGTGCTGTATGAACATTTGTTAAGATTGCGTTGTAAAGGCCGGTGTCCGCAAAACTTCGTCTTACGATTTTTTTACTTGGTGCCGCTAAGTGAAATAAATATGTATGTATAAATTTATATCCCTATATTTTTGACACTTTAAGGTTATAGTTCAATCAAAGTACTACAATCGTATATATTTGATTACTCTAAGTATATGTTTGTATATCTAAATGTAGCAAGGTCCCATTTATGCCTTTATCGGCAGTTCTTCAATTTCTTTGTATTCAAATTAATATCGGACAAGCACAGTCAATTTATTATGAATGCCAACGGATCCGATAAAGATCAAAAACCTTCCGAGGGCCGTCATCTCAGTGTCCTTGAATCATTAAGTTAATTTCATTCAAAATAATTTAAAGTAGTAAGTATATCATTAATAAGTCCTAGCCACTCAATACATTGTACGATAAAATATTTTTAATAGTTAGGACAACTTACTGAATAGCGAGAAATAAAATAACCATAATTCTAATTGTCTTCATAAGCAGATTCAAAAGAAATTTTAACATTCACGGGCGTACATAAGTACATTTTTATAGCATATACCAGTAGTATACATCAATTAAAAAATGTTTTGAGTTATGGATGGGGAAGATTTAAGTATAAATATATAATTTATGAATAGTTTGTGCAAATTAGCTAATATTATGTTGATATTGTAATTAAGTATAGAAAAATCGCACATAGTTAATCTTTTAAAGCGTATGCTGCATAAATCGATCGGAAATAATGTATTTTATTCTATAATAACTACTCTAAAACTAGTTTTAAAGTAAAGTCCAGTTCACATGTTAATATATTTAGATTAATTGCAAAAACAAAAAGCAATTAATAAATAAACCCTACGCTTGAAGGAGTAACGATCTGGTCTTATAAGGACTTTGATGCATATAAAGCAATGCCTGTGGTTTTGGCAGGTGATTAACGATTCTAATATCAAATTAGAATCGCTGGAGGCCTTAAACACTATGCTCAATGATCTCAATAGTGCCTCCCAACAGATAGGTCTTAAAATTAACATGAACAAAATAAAGGTCATATTATGTAATATCCATGTCACACCTATTATGGTAGTTGTTTGGATCACTACGCTCGGAATTGTCAAGTAAGTAAACACTTAGGAAATAGTCTGACTAGGTAAGTCCAACTTCAACCGAGAGCTCAATCGACGAACTGAACGGCTGGGATCGTCCAGGTGATTACGACATATCTCTTCATCAGGTATACCTCAAAACTTGAAAACTAAGTTATATAATTATACGCGGTCCTTCACTGGTGGCCGTATGATGATGCTCAAGGTGGCTCAGTTAGCTGTGGAGGGGCAATGCTTGGAGTTTATCTACTTTTTAAACATAGAAATGAAGATATCCACTGTAGAACCAGAGTATACGACATGTATACGACATAGCCCAACGAATTAGTAAGCTGAAGTAGCAGGGGCTGAAGTAGCAATAGGCTGGCCATATAGCTCGAAAAACCGACAACCAATGGAGAAGAAATGTTCTTGAGTGGCAACCTCGTACCATTAAGCGAAGTGTAGGGCAGCCTTCCAATAGATAAAATGACGACCTGGTAAGATCTTTTCGGTTCTTAATGGAAGATAGATGTCTAAGGGCCCCAGCATCCGATTACCACTATTTAACAGTGTGATTATTTGTCGTCACTCTTATTCTATATAAAAATATACTGGAAGTCGAAGGATGCAGGTGGATCAGGACCGTGATTTGTGGCATTTCTTAAAGGAAGCCCACATTCAGCAGTGGAATTGTAAAAGGATGTCATGATTATGATAAGGTAGCTTAAAGCGTGTATGTGGAATAATTTTGGAGAAACAATGAGTTTACGAAGGGCTGTTGATGATGGTGATTTAGTTTTATCTGTATTAAAACATTCTCTGTCTAAAAACACGTTGGGTGGCTAAAGAAAATTAAAGATGACTTGGTAGGAGCATGATCCGAATAAAAACTAAATATGATTAAAAAAAACTGCGGTTGCCAACCTGTCTACCAAGCGTGGCGCGATGTAACTTTTCTTTACTCCACTGGATTCTAAATGTCGCATTACTCATAAACTTCAATAATGAATGTAAAATATCATGAAGAAATGAATACTTTAAATAACATAAGTAAAATAACGATATAGTAAATAAAATAACGATAAATAACTCAACATCAAGAACGTTCTTATTAAAATCTTGATATGAATCTTTGGAATTTTATGACTTTTGTAACGTACTGATTTCCGCTTTCACATTCCAACGACTTTAGGGAAAATTCTTTTGATGACATAAATTTATTAATAAAAATTTTATCATACGATATGTAATATCTTTGGCGAATATGTTTTACCTTTTCCGTCCCATTGAAATGTTTTAAGCCCTCATCTAGCCCAGACCTCAACCTACACATAACCTACAAATTATGGTCAGTTGTAGAGGACATGGCTTGCTCTAAACGACACGGCGACATTGAGTCTTTTAAAAAATGCTACAGCTAATGGGATACTGTAGCTATATTCAAAGAAAGAAAGGCTACAGACGTGTTTTGACTTCCCAGGACTAAGATGGAATACCTCACAGTTAGATGACTCTCCTTTACCTTTCAGGTAGAAGCACAGCGGTGCAAACACTAGGTAAAAGTGTTTCTACTCAGACGAACACCTAGTACTTCCATCTCCAAATAAGTTGCGATGAATGTTATTGAACAAGACTTCAATTTATGCATTTATTATATTGAATCTTTCCATTTAGAGAGTATAGAAGTACTGAACACTTAAATCCTATAATACTTCGAAGGTTTCCTCAACAACTGATATTACAAATTTGGTTGAAATAATTTTAATGGAGACCATATTTACTCATTTCATAGAGTTTGTACAGTTTTGATTATTTTACGAATACATTTTGTAGACTTTACGGTAAGGTTACGGCCGCATTTTGTACGATTCCTTACAATGTGTGTATTTAGCTATTTGCTTTGCTTGCAATCTCAAGGCAACGGCAAAAGGCAAATTCAAAATGCGCGGCAATGCATTATTTTAAGTGATTTTACTGCACACGCACAGATTTGTAAGGTTCGATTGGTATGCAAAAACGTTTTTACGCCCATAAAGCAGATTTAATTTGGGATACTTTTAAATAAAAGTAGAAACCTTATTTACTCGTATTTTCAAAAACTGCAATAACATTATATCGTTATTAATGTATTTGAGCTTAAGTTTGAAATTTGGTTCCCCTTTGAAACATCACCCTTATGTATATAATGGCAATAATATTTATCATTTTATTAGTCCGGAAAGAGTGTTAACAGGATCGTAATACTAAGCCTACAATGTCTATCTTGCATGCTTAGTATTACAGTCCAGACAGAATGTGACCGCCATGCATCCGATATCGCCGCCACGACTAGTATTGATATTCTGGCCGCCTAATAGCGGGTGATTTTAGTATAATACGTACGTAAATACGTACAGAAATACTAGAACACAACTGACTGGAGACAAAGTTTCTCCAGCAAACTCAGTTCTGTCTATAAAGTTACTAGATAAATTTAAGCACGTAAATAAAAATCAATACTAATAACAATATTTTTGTTGTAAATGTACAGCACAGATAGATAAAAAAATTACTCCTTCATTCCATTATTGTTAAAAAATTAAAGTTCTATAAAAACAAAATGAATGTCAAACTTATCTTTCAACATGACAATATTATTCTAAAAATTTGTTTTCATACATTTTGCTTCGGTAGTTATATAGACATAATGTAGTTAAAATAGCTTTTGTATAATAAACTGTTAAACATATTTCACTACATGTTCTGGGACTATGCAAACGCGATTCGGTACATTGTCAGAAAACAGTGTTTTAAACAAGGTTTTTTTTTGAAAATCTTGTCAGTGCAAACTCACGGTTACAGAGAGTTCGTGACAGGTCGCGCGCGCCGCGTGCACTCAGTACAACAAACTTATCATATTTTAACAACTAAACTGTAACAACATAAGTGAAACCTCAATAACTAGAATAACTTATAACTAACTAGAACAACAAACTGAAACTATATTTAAGTGAACGTCTTTACCAAATGTGATACACAAAATAATAAACATTTGAACTTTTCACTTTTTTTATTTATAACAAATTCCATGGGTGTTTGATGATTTGGGTTTGGTTCATATAATGTTAATATAGATATATAATTCTCAACTAAATCAATTTTAACTTTTATTAAAATTTTGCCCGGTCTTTAAACACGAGTCTTATCTGTCCGTTAGCGTTCTTTCAAAAGGGCAGAAACGCATTGAAGCATTGGCAAATTCCGTCTACTGAAACGAATATTATGAAGATATCATCACTGGGACCATATAACGTCAGAGCTTATCTTAAATTTACGAGTTTTATTACATAGCATATACTTTTTATTTACCTACCAGTATTGTATGTATTATATGTAGTTGTATGAGTAAATTATGCTTGTAATTGTATTATTTTAATATCTTTTCGCTGATAAATGGAATTTTTAAATTTGTATAAGATTTACTTTAATTTAGTATGTACCCTTAAATACATGGAGATATAATTTGCTTCTATCTTTGTGGATTCCATCTAATCAAGAATGATTATCACATCTACGTTCAAACCATACAAATTTAAATCATATTTCATACATTATATGATAAATCGTTTTACTATACCATCTACGCTTTATCTCTTACGCCCTGGGTATTAGGGTATTAGGTGTATCCAAGAAAACAAGCTTTTTTCTATCTGAAAATGGTTTTGCGGCATTCCCGGGTCTCGGCAATCTTACAAAGTTCAAACTTTGTAGGTAAAAACGCCTACAGCAAAAATAAATAGGACACACTTCTTCATGATTTCTTTTAGTTAGTAGTGATGCAGCCCTGGACTCGACAGTCTGCATCACTACTAGCTGAAGGGGTTCGTGGTGTGTCACGCTGTGCTTGCCCAACAGTTTCAATAGGCTCTCGACGAAAATTCACTCCGACTCCGGATCAGTTATTTGTTTCCTAAAGACTGGGATCCGCGCAGACCCGAGCAAATAACGCCCTATTACTTGTAACATTCGTCACCTGGATTTAAATCAGGTGATGTCACGTGCTCAAAATTGATATCGGGGCAATGGTCTTGAATCAAGGACCCATCCCTCATTGACGCGGTCATTGGCAAAGTGGTGAAACGCAATCGTTGGAACTTCTTCGCCGCTGGATAGACTATAGAAAGGCATTCGACTTAGTGTTTCATACGTGGCCAAAGAGGATCCTCAAACTGTACAACGTTAACTTTACGGTTAGAGACTTCCTCGGGCAGCATATGGGTCAGTGGCGTACAATCTTTTGTCATCAGGGTAAGCGGATGACGGATGCGAAAAGCTGCATAAGGATATGATGGGGTACCTTTCAGGGTGACCGTTTGAGTCTGGTTCTGCCTCTCCCTGAACCCTCTCAGTACCTTAGTGTAGGATTCTGGGAGAAGATTTTAACTTTGGAAAGGAGATACTAACTCCTTTTCTATATGGATGATCTCAAGTTATTCGCCTCAATTCACTCCCATTTTGTGGAATTGCTAAATATCACTTGCGATTTTAGTAATTCTATTGCAATGGAGCTGGAAACAGATAAGTGTGTGGTCCTCCATGTTGAAAGGGGAAGGGTTGCTAACTCTGAGGGTAAAGACTTATCTGTGCCTATCAACTCAAGGACCCTTTCCGAAGCTGAAACATACCGATACCTGGTTTGTCACAAAACATCGGTGTCAATGAAGTGGGTATGAAACAGTCAGTTTGCGATGTGTTTTATGCACGCTTGATCAAAGTGATTAACAGCCTTTTGTACAGTGTGAATAAGACACGAGCATAATATAATGGTTGGGTCATGCCTGTACTCATGTTTAACTCTGGCATAATGAGGTGGATCAAACTGAACTTAACACCCTGGATAGAAAAGTCCGCACCAATATGACATCCCGTAGGATGCATCACCCCAAACCTTCGATTATGAGGCTGTACATGCCGCGGAAATATGGTGGGCGTGGCTTTTTAAGCGCTTACCATGCGTAATAGCGAAGTGTGCACTTTCCATAATTGCTTTTTGATGAGAGCGGATGATATATTCTACAGAGACGTCATTTTCTGTGATAAAGGGCTTACCCCCCTATCCCTAGCCAACGATCAATTGCAAAACCAGGCAGTACAGAGTATTTCTGATCGGGAAACCGTATGAAAGGAGAAGGAGCTCCACGGGAGGTATTACAAGGCTCTACATGAGCATTTCGTAGACACAGTTGCCTCCCTCAACTGGCTACGTTTTGATGATCTCTATGGGGAAACCGAGGGTTTTATCTGTGCGATAGAGGAACAGGTTATTTAGACCAACAGCCATCGAAGATATATTCTAAGGGATGACACCATCGACATCTGTCGAGCTTGTCGCCATCCCGGTGAGTCACTTTAGCATGTCATCTCCAATTGTTCAGCACTTTCTAGTTCTGAGTACTAGTCAAAGAGTAGAGTAGTAGTCAAAACCAGAGCCAGAAAGTAAAGTAGCCAGAATTCTACACCAGGAGATCGCTCCGAAATACGGTCTCGTGTACCGGATATTGCTATATTTCAAGTACTTGCGAGAAGCCGTGCTCGAAAATGACCGCTTCAGGCTCTATTGTGACCAGACCATCATCACAGACAGGACTATTCTTGCACATCCAAGGATATTTTTGGTCAATATTACCATTCTGTTTGACGAAAACCTCGTGAAAGCCTTAAAAGAGAATAATAATAATAATAATAGCCATTTAATTCCCATACAGCATTAATTTTCATACAGCAGTCGATATCAGTTTAAACCAATTACAATATTATTATGAGTCATGCAATTTTTTTTAATTAAATGACATGTTAATGCCAGTGTCAATTTTAAATAAAAGTTTAAATTAAATTTATAAAATAAATTTTTGATTGTTTATAAATAATGTTTGGGTGAATAATCAATTTATATTTTTAAGTAATTATCAACTTATTTTGATTTTTGTCACAAAATATATAGTTAAAAATAATAAAATTGGAGTTAATTATAATCTACTGAATTTGGCTATACACACAAAATATTATCATAATTTATTATATTAATTTTATTTAATTATGGGAATCCCATTTCCGGATGAAGGCCTCCTCTATCTTTTTCCATGAGGTTCTGTCTGCGACTAGCCTTGTGCCTTAAAAGATAAGCGAAAACCTGGCTTACGAGGTGACCGACCTGTGGGGTGGACTGCGGACCGAAACTATACCTGTAGTCGTTTCAGCGAATGGGTTGGATGGAGGCGACTAGGACTCCGTGATGGATCGCTCCAAGCTCAAATGCAGAAAACGGTGCACCTTGATACCCGCCCGCATCGTCCGCCGGTTTCTTTCCTTTTCTCTCTAACCCTCTGATGCTTGAGCTTCCCTGCCGGGGGCTTCCATCTGATGGGGTCATTATTTATTTATGTATTTATTTTATTTTATTGATATATATGTATATTTATGATTTTCATTTACAATTATATATTTAGCGGGTTTTAGAAAGGGAATGGGGTGTGCAGATCAAGTCTTTTCCATGCGCATGATTGCGGAGAAGTTTTTGGCTAAAAACCAGAAAGTTTTTTGTGCATTCATGGACTTGGAAAAGGCTTATGACAGAGTGGACAGGAATGTGTTATGGCAAACACTGAACTCATATGGGTTGAGCACTGGTTTGATACAGGCATTAAGGTCTCTTTATAGGGACTCTAGTGCTTGTGTCAGAATCAATGGGGTCTACTCGGACTGGTATGGCATCCAAAAAGGTGTCAGACAGGGCTGTGTAGCTTCCCCTTGGCTGTTCAACCTATTTATGGACCGGTGTTTGCAAACTTTGAAAGATGAAGAATGTGGGTTAAGAATGGGCGAGTTAACCGTCAAATGCCTTTTGTATGCCGATGATCAAGTCATATTTGCGTCATCGGAGGCTGAGTTGCAAATGATGGTGTGACGGCTCAATATTATTATTAATAATTAAATTCAATATAAAGGGGCGTCAAAAATAGTTTTAAAACATATATATTAAGCAATTAAGTTAAATTAATAAACATAAAGTTAATATATTTCAGATATTATCCCAATAACATAGCAAATTAAAGACAAAATTATTGTTTCTCGTAATAAGTAAATTTATTATAAAAAAACTTGTAAAAATATTTAAAATAAAATAAATAATAGAAATACAAGTCAAAAAATATTATAAAATTAAGTTAAATAACGTTTATAAGATAATTAGAAAATTTGTTAAAAATTGTTTAAGTCATGGGAGGTGTTCGTGTATAAAAGAAAATTTTCCTAAGTTGTGGAAGGAGTTCACGTATAGATGAAATTTTCTAAGTTGTTGAAGGAGTTCATGTATTAAAGAAAATTTTCCTAAGTTATGGAAGGTGTTCACGTATAGACGTCTTGTATGGATGAGGTGCCGGAGATACATACCTGCAGTTGTACATATATATGGGGTGGTCGGGAGCCTGACTGCCTGAAGTACTGTAGCACAATGACTAGTCCTATATTAGGGACTTATGATATTAAACTCAATGATACAAAAGCAATATTATAGAAGGTCTCCATGATGAATTTGCATTACAATGGTAGGGTCGTGGGTTCGAACCCTATATATGAATGACTTATGAAAGTGAGGTCTATGATTCAAAAGCAATACTATAGAAGGTCTCTGTGATTAATATGCATTACAATAGTAGGGTCGTGGGTTCGAATCCCATATATGAATGACTTATGAAAGTAAGGTCTGTGATTCAAAAGCAATACTATAGAAGGTCTCTATGATTAATATGCATTACAATAGTAGGGTCGTGGGTTCGAATCCTATATATGAATGACTTATGAAAGTAAGGTCTATGATACAAAAGCAATATTATAGGAGTCATGTGGGTGTGTTGTGAGGGTGCGCCGCCCGTATGATAGTTGCATTGATGCTTACTGCTACATGCGGTATTGCGTCTTGTGATGGATCTGCGGGTGTGCTGCGCCTGATTCGACGCTCTCTTGTGGTTCTGGTCGATGGAGGTATACAATTAACATCTTAGTGTCGGTGGTAAGCGGGTTTGTTGTAGCAATACGGCTTTCCCGTGGACATCGCACACCCATACCGTTTGTGGGCGGCGTAGTAGCGCATAGCGAAGCGTCGTCTATCTTTCGGATGGGGATGATGAGTGTGTTTGGTAGCACTTTTAAGTGTAACAGGCATACTCAACTTCATGTCTTAGTGCATTAGCGCTATGATACGTGGAGTTTTGTTCATTGACGTCTTAGTAGCGGGCTACTATGATACGTTAGTGAAATTTTTTATATAACAACAATACTAACTTTGTTGCCAAAGTCGATAGGAGTCATGTGGGTGTGTTGTGAGGGTGCGCCGCCCGTATGATAGTTGCATTGATGCTTACTGCTACATGCGGTATTGCGTCTTGTGATGGATCTGCGGGTGTGCTGCGCCTGATTCGACGCTCTCTTGTGGTTCTGGTCGATGGAGGTATACAATTAACATCTTAGTGTCGGTGGTAAGCGGGTTTGTTGTAGCAATACGGCTTTCCCGTGGACATCGCACACCCATACCGTTTGTGGGCGGCGTAGTAGCGCATAGCGAAGCGTCGTCTATCTTTCGGATGGGGATGATGAGTGTGTTTGGTAGCACTTTTAAGTGTAACAGGCATACTCAACTTCATGTCTTAGTGCATTAGCGCTATGATACGTGGAGTTTTGTTCATTGACGTCTTAGTAGCGGGCTACTATGATACGTTAGTGAAATTTTTTATATAACAACAATACTAACTTTGTTGCCAAAGTCGATAGGAGTCATGTGGGTGTGTTGTGAGGGTGCGCCGCCCGTATGATAGTTGCATTGATGCTTACTGCTACATGCGGTATTGCGTCTTGTGATGGATCTGCGGGTGTGCTGCGCCTGATTCGACGCTCTCTTGTGGTTATGGTCGATGGAGGTATACAATTAACATCTTAGTGTCGGTGGTAAGCGGGTTTGGTGTAGCAATACGGCTTTCCCGTGGACATCGCACACCCATACCGTTTGTGGGCGGCGTCGTAGCGCATAGCGATGCGTCGTCTATCTTTCGGATGGGGATGATGAGTGTGTTTGGTAGCACTTTTAAGTGTAACAGGCATACTCAACTTCATGTCTTAGTGCATTAGCGCTATGATACGTGGAGTTTTGTTCATTGACGTCTTAGTAGCGTGCTACTATGATACGTTAGTGAAATTTTTTATATAACAACAATACTAACTTTGTTGCCAAAGTCGATAGGAGTCATGTGGGTGTGTTGTGAGGGTGCGCCGCCCGTATGATAGTTGCATTGATGCTTACTGCTACATGCGGTATTGCGTCTTGTGATGGATCTGCGGGTGTGCTGCGCCTGATTCGACACATTCCTGTTGTTCTGGTCGATGGAGGTATACAATTAACATCTTAGTGTCGGTGGTAAGCGGGTTTGTTGTAGCAATACGGCTTTCCCGTGGACATCGAACACCCATACCGTTTGTGGGCGGCGTCGTAGCGCATAGCGATGCGTCGTCTATCTTTCGGATGGGGATGATGAGTGTGTTTGGTAGCACTTTTAAGTGTAACAGGCATACTCAACTTCATGTCTTAGTGCATTAGCGCTATGATACGTGGAGTTTTGTTCATTGACGTCTTAGTAGCGTGCTACTATGATACGTTAGTGAAATTTTTTATATAACAACAATACTAACTTTGTTGCCAAAGTCGATAGGAGTCATGTGGGTGTGTTGTGAGGGTGCGCCGCCCGTATGATAGTTGCATTGATGCTTACTGCTACATGCGGTATTGCGTCTTGTGATGGATCTGCGGGTGTGCTGCGCCTGATTCGACACATTCCTGTTGTTCTGGTCGATGGAGGTATACAATTAACATCTTAGTGTCGGTGGTAAGCGGGTTTGTTGTAGCAATACGGCTTTCCCGTGGACATCGAACACCCATACCGTTTGTGGGCGGCGTCGTAGCGCATAGCGATGCGTCGTCTATCTTTCGGATGGGGATGTTGAGTGTGTTTGGTAGCACTTTTAAGTGTAACAGGCATACTCAGCTTCATGTCTTAGTGCATTAGCGCTATGATACGTGGAGTTTTGTTCATTGGCGTCTTAGTAGCGTGCTACTATTATACGTTGGTGATATTTTTAATATAACAACAATACCAACTTTGTTACCAAAGTCGATAGGGATCATGTTGGGTGTGTTGTGAGGGGGCGCCATCCGTATGAAAGTTGCATTGATGCTTACTGCTACTGGCGGTATTGCGTCTTGTGATGGATCTACGGGTGTGCTGCGCCTGATTCGACGCTCTCTGTGGTTCTGGTCGATGGAGGTATACGGGTGGTGATATCTGCTGGGATGTATGGGGGACCTTGGAATGGTGTAAGCCCGACGATAGTCGTATTGATGCTTGTTGCGTTCTGCAGCATTACTTCTCTGCGATGGTTGTTTGGTGGGACACTATTCTCAATGGCGCTCTCTGCGTCTTGGTTTGACTCACACCTAAGTAGCTTTGCCCAAGTCGGGTCCCTTCATTGCGGGGCTGCAGACTGTCTGCCCTCCACGATGTTTTATATAACAACATAATATTATCTCTCTGTAACTTTCCCACCTTTGAATGATTGAAGGCAACTTGTTGGTGGGTGAGACAAACATGATCGAAAATGCATTTACTCAACGTCAGTGACACAAACCCTTTCTGATGGCGAATTATTACTCTTATCTTATAACTGCCTTTTGGCTATATCTGCCGTTGTATTGGTTGGTGGAGCATATGTGTCGACCTCATGCGGGTGGTAGCTGGCGGGAGGATCTGAGGAGACTCTCAAGGCTGCGGCCGAAAGCTGCACAACGTGGGACCCCATTCCCTTGAGGTGAGCAGTAGTCTCATGACACGCTCTGCGGCTAGTAGCCGTGCTGATCATGCAATTGGTGGTGATGCCATACACTTACATCACGTCTGCAGGAGCGGCGGTCTGGCAGGTGGTGGCGCTCACGGAGGGTTTACAGCCAGTGTGCCTATTTGCCTAAACCGTGTGACGTACATTCACTGTGGCTGGATTCGTTCGTATTCTGTATGGCGTTTACACGCATTGACATGCGCGACTTCGGTCGATGTTTGTGCTTACGCACTAACAAGGGGCCAAGCCTCTTTTACTGGTTCGCCAATTATTTTGCTGTGGACTACGGTCCAGTTCCCGAATTAGCGTTCCCTTCGGGGGGAGTGCATCAAAATGGTTGGCGCTCACCGTGCACGGCGTGTGTGGGGCCGTGTACCTCCCCTACATTTTTTTAAATAAATGTAGGAGAGCGAAGCCCTTGTATCGGGTATTTTTGTATAAATATATTGTGAGCCTTTCCCAAGCGGGAAGGGATAAATAATAATAAATTAATAATGTAAACCTGATACAAGTGGAATAGGAACGTTTTATGTTCTTAACCTTTTTCGAGCCCTGTCTTCGTGAACGGGGTTCACTTAGCTTATTAGGCACTACCAACAGCTTTCAATTGCTTTAGTGAATATTCATTCTTCCAAAAGACACCTAAAAGAACTAAGTTACAAACAAACACAACGTAAATAAGGGTCCTAACTAAGACGATCACGCCAAAAGATTACAAACGGCCTATTATTAAACCTTTAGAGAGATCATTTTAGAAAGATCTAAACATAGTTTATTAATCCTGGTCACATATATATAATGTTATTGAAAAGGGGATATTTTTAATATTATAAAATTTTTATTTTATATCCAATAGAGGGGGGGGGATCGTTACAATGGTTACATTAATGAACTGGGAATTAAAAGAAAGGGGAATGAAAGTGAACGCATGTAAGACGAAAGTGATGGTTTTTGAAAGAGAAGAAAGCAAAACGTTATGTGAAATAAGAATAGAAGGAGAGTTATTTGAGTTTGTGTATTTGGGATGTGTATTTAGCAGGGATGGTAGATATGATAGGGATATAGAACGACGAGTAAATGCAGGGAATAGAGTGAATGGGGCACTACACTCTATTATGAAGAAGCAGAATGTGTCAAAGCAGGCACGTATGGTAATTCATAATGCTGTGTTAGTCCCTACTTTAATGTATGGTAGTGAAAGCTGGGTGTGGCAGAAGAAGCACGAAAGTAGAATAAAAGCTGTAGAAATGCGGTCTTTAAGGAATATGCTAGGGTTGAATCTGAATGACAGGGTGAGAAATTGCGTGATAAGAGATAAATGTGGTATGCAAGATGATGTTGTGACCAGGATTAAGAAAGGAATGCTTCGGTGATTTGGTCATGTGGAAAGAATGAATGAGGAAAGAGTGACAAAGCAAATTTATATGGCAGATGTAAACGGCCGAGTCGGGAAGGGACGCCCTAGGAAAAAGTTTATCGACCAAATTGGCGATATTTTGAAAATGGGCCACGTTAGAAGTACCCTTAACCGACGAGCATGTATGCGTAGATATATGGATGTATGATGACTAGTATCTTCTTAAATATCGTGTCTTATTTCTGTAGATGTCATCAGCCCCACGTCATGCAAACAGTCAATTTGTGTAACCAATAAGAAACAAATTAGGACATTCGCTACGCAAGTTATTTTGCCATTAAGACCCTTGTAATATTGCTATTGTCATAATTATAATATTTTTTCTAACTGTATTCATGTTTATATACCATGAAGTAATTTTTAACCCAATAATTTTTAAAAGTTACTATTTTAAACTTCTTTTGCTGCTGGTAAATTATAACAATAACGCGAATAGTTTGTTTTATATTATCATCGTGAAAATTATTTTCAACTATTTTTTCAGCGGTGAAAACGCATCTTCATTTAATTGGACTGAAAGCATATTGCAAACAATGACTTACGAAGCTGAAATATTTATCAATAACTGAAAATTTTTCACTCACTTCTAAGGTTACCTTATGAATTTGGCGCTAAGCTACCGCTGACCAAATGGCTGCTTTTTGACATTGATATAATATGTACTACGTACTAGAAAGGACGCAGGTATTTGGTTTTTTGCAACAAAAACGACAGAAAAAAGCTCTGGTTAGGTATGACATCAGGAAGTCAAACTCCCTTCCAGAGACTAAGAAGGCTATAAAGTTTCCGAAATTTCGGAAATTTAAAGTAAGTGAAATTCCAACGCAATAAAATCCGTAAAATTAGTTTTGTTCAACTGATAGAACTTTCCAAAAGCAAAATATAATCGTGTTGCTTCTGTTGTAGATGACAAATTGTCGGGATTACTATTTGAACTAAATATTCAAAACACGTTCGTTTTTTTTTTCTTATATTTACGCGAACACTACACATTTAAATAAAACTGGTTTTCACCTTATTTTCTAGTCCCGACGTTTCGAGTACTTTACAGCAACCATGGTCACGGGGGAAACTGAGGTGTTTCACGTCCCAATATGATTGTGGACCACGGCTATCTCCAGACTAAATTTTTTAATTTTTGTTTCAATCTACGTAGTATGAACTTATAGTACACGCACAACTGTAGACGGCTTCTCTCGTTCACTGTGATATAGGCGCGAGACCTGAAGCTTGTTGTCAACCAAGACTTGCTTGACGTGTTGGAGCTCAGCGGCCAGGTGTTTACTGTCACAGATCCCTCGTGCTCTGAGATTTACCCACGGTAGCTAACTGTGTAGGATGGTGGTGAGAATCACCGTTTAAATATCTATCTCTATGGGTATATTTTCTATACAAAGTGTGGCTCAAGGTGTTATCAGGATTTCGAATTACTAACACATCTAGAAAAGCTAAAGAGTTGTTTACTTCTAACTTCATTGCGTACTGAATTTTAGAATTTATGGGGTTAAGATTTTCTGAAAATGCATTTACTTTATCTAAACATATAATTGTATACGTGTCTTTTCAAACCCCACCATGAATATATAATATCCCACAACGCTACGCAACGCCTTAGAATACTTAGCACTCTGTTCACTACTCTTAATGATCCATTGGCCCCAGAGTATTTGAAATGTAAGTTTCAATCCCTGGGTTCTTCCCGTGATTGCAAACTTCGCTCTCGTTACAATTTCGTGCTCCATACTCCCACTCACCGTACTGGTTTCCTCTCAAACTCTTTCGCTGTTACAGCTGTAAGACTGTAATGCGCTTCCCCTAGCAATAAGAAAATCCCCTAACAAGTGGATTTTTTAAACAAAAGTAAATGAACATTATTTGGGTTCATCTGACACATAAATGTATAAATAATCTATAACATTAACATTTAATCTATTAGATCCTTATATATATATATATATATATATATATATATATATATATATATATATATATATATATATATATATATATATATATATATATATATATATATATATTTAATTAAGTCTGAGCTTCGAGTATGTATGAGTGCGGTGTGTGTGCGGGTGTGTGTGTGTGTGTATGTGTGTGTGTGTGTGTGTGTGTGTGTGTGTGTGTATGTGTGTGTGTGTGTGTGTGTGTGTGTGTGTGTGTGTGTGTGTGTGTGCGTGTGTGTGTGTGTGTGTGTGCGTGTTCATCTTAGCCCACTGCAGTACACACATCTCCCACTAACTTTCCGGTTGGCTGGTAGAAAATGCCATATGGAATTAAGTCCGCCGTTGGTACCTTTAGTGTAATAAAGTGTAAATAAATAAATAAAATATATTGATCACGATGGAGGATACAGGTGAGTCCATCGCCACACCATCTAATTGCTTGTGAGACTCCTCCTTCCACAATAGGTAGCCACAATAGTAAGACAGCGTCTGAGTAATATTGCATATTCCACGGGTATGTTGTTTTCTTCCAGTTACAATTGGATGCAGTCTTCAACAGGTAAGTACTTACCTGTTGAAGACTGCATGTACGAAACGTCGGGGTAATAATAAAAACAAATTAAAGTAATTAAACGCGATAAAATCCGTAAATAATAGTTTTACTCAAGGTAAGTACTGCTTAGATACATGATCATAGTTTCATAGTCAGTCAGATCTAGGTCTTTAATCTCGCATACAACTGCGAGACTTCAAGATACTATAAGTTCATACTGCATAGATCGGAACAAAAATTAATAATTTTAATCTGAAGATAGCCATGGTTATTTATGACATTGGGAGGTTAATATCTCAGTCGCACCTGGGACAATGGGTACTGTAAAGTGCTCGATACGTCGAAAATATAAAATAAGTTAATATACGCGACAAAATCCGTAAAAACTAGTTTTATTTCAATTCCTTTTTGATACCTCTTAATTTAAAACTAATTTATTAAAATATCGGTGTTTAGTAATTTTAGTGTAGAAAATATAATAATATCTACTTATTTTTATGTTATTCTACTTCATTTATCATTATCAAGATCATTTCGGCCCTACACATGTCCACTTCTAAACATAGGCCTCCCTTAAGGAATTCCATAAAGCACGATCCAGAGCCACCAGCATCCATCGTCTTCCTTAAGCTAATTCCTTCTCCTTTTACTTTATTAAATACGAGTATCTTTAATTCTTAAAGCCAAATTATTCGAATGAATACACACAAGTAATGATACAGTTATGAGATAAACGTTAATGCTTTTCACAATCTCGCCTCACGAAAAAACGTAAAAACCACTGTACAAAATAAATGGATGATACAAAGCACGTGAAGTTAACCGGAAACTCAGATCGTAATTGAAGATGAAATTTTTTTTGTAGGATAGGGTAACAAACAAGCACATAGTCCACGTGATGGTAAATGGTTGCTGTTGCCAATAGACATCTATTATATCTATCCTCGAATACGAACCAAAATGCAGAGGCGTTGTCACCCGTGATGACTAAGATGGAATGCCTCGTTACCAGTAAAAGGGATCTCCGGATCTCTACACTCACTATACGAAACACAACATCATTAAGCTACTATTTTACGCTGGTACTCTGTGCGAGCATGGTCTTACCCGGTCAAGCCGACACATTGGTGCGACATGTGTACTACTAATATCACTGCAGCACGACTCTACCACGAATAAAATATAATAAATATATGGTTTTTATCCTCAATACGATATATCGAATTGTTCATTCTCTTCGATGTTATAGTTATCATTTTTATTTTTATTGAGATAATAATAAATAACATACAGCAAATTCGAGTTACGATTTCAAACTCTTGTGTAACTCAATTAATAAATCTCACCTCGCTCAGCAACGACAAACTTAATTAATGTAAAAGTAAATTCCTGTGAAGCTAAGTTTGCTTGGGAAATGCGAATTCGACTTAAATAGCGTATACCATATTATTATGGAGTTTTCTAAATTAATAACATTAATAAATTAATATTTAAAAAAATCTACCATAATTTTTATAAAACAAAAACAATATTAAAAAAGAAAACAAGAAAAGTGTGTATGCCATTCATGTCTATCAATTAATAACTACCATTGTTAACGATTTTCTTCCATTCCCAGGTTCTAATCCAGGGTCGGGCTACAATCAACTATCGGGTTTTTCTGTCAAGTAACTTTCAGCAGCAGCCCGTACCTTGAGAGTACGTCAAGCCGTTAATGCTGAGCCTGATCTCTCTCCGATCGTATGGGATTGCCGGCTCATCCAACTATTATAGTGAGGGAAATGAGAGTGCACCTGTTTTTGCGCATATACTCTATAAATATAATCCTATACTCTATAAATATATACTATAAATTATAATCCTGTCCTACGTAGATGGTTAGTCACCGTTACAACTGGTTGCAGTGAACGAGGACGACTGTGAGAAATGGAACGATTACCCAATTTTTTTATTGAAGATAGTCACGCCTAAGCATGTAATGGCTATCAAACAGGCCGCCGCGTTCTAATTTTAATACTTAGTTTCTCAGATGACTGTTACGTTGCGAAATATGAGGTTTGTTCTCACTTTATCTCAAGGCTTCTGAAGCGATTTACGATTATAGCCTCGGATTAAGGTTTTAGAATGATCAAGCTCGATGTATTAAACCAGATTTTAAGTGATTTTTTGCGGTAAAGATTTTCAAGGATCAGTTAGGCCAAGCTTTTTAGATTCTACGAAATGATTCGGCACCAAATTGTTATGGTAGCTTGTAGGCTTCTTCACAATACCCGCATGCTATCTACGGCATTTGTACGGTTTACACGGTCTCCCACTAGCTTTTAGATTACTATGTTTGATCTGAGTGCTGGCAGTGCTGCTAGAATATCGGAATTTATATAAATGCACTAACGGTTGACGTTTTGCATATTGATATCCGCAGAACATATTATGGCATAAATTTCTGCTTAAAAGGTAGAGACCAATTTGCCAAAATTCATAATAAGCTTTAATTTGGGGCGGCCTTCGTAAACGCCAAAGACTTCATTGAGGCCCATTTTTAACCTATCAATACCACATAGAGAATATAACCACTAGAGAGCGTATAGGCAGATTTCTTCTAAGCATACGACTCACTACTGCGGGTCGGGGGACGAGGAGGAACGCGTGGCTGCAAATGGTCAAGTTGCGTTGTTATGGCTATCTTTAGGGTTGCTCTTCTTAATAAAGGAAAATATTCGTTATCGATAAAATGGATTTTATCATTATGAAAAATAATCAATTAAAATCATATAAATAATATTTAATCAAAATCAATCAGTTACAACGAAAACATGTATTTATTATATTATTATTGATTTTTAAAATGAATATTTTTTTATATTTATTTCGAATTAAAGTTAGTTAGGGGTCCTGATTGTTCTTTGTAAAAAAATATAAACAAGCGTCTACAAATTTGTAAATTATGCATCTTGCTAATTCAAATAAATGATTTGTTGATTCTATTACATATTGATGAAATATCCGGGAATCAATAATACCTAATCAGAGATTTTAAAACCGTTCTCATAAAATAATTGGTATTATATTTCGAAGACAGTACTTTTGAATCACTCTCAATGATCGCCCTCTTATCAAAATTTTTACAACGATGAAAAATATTATTTACTGTAGTGGATCCGTACAATGACTTGTCTTTAGTGTCCTTTTAAATTGTAAGCCGTTCTGATTTGGTACACCAATCTCACTAATTTAACTAGTTAACTATAAACTTTAAATAAGAAAAAATACCGACAAACTGAGAACCTCCTCTTTTTTCTGAAGACGGTTAAAAGTAGATAAGTATTTTTTCACAGTGTGTGAATTGAATAATCTTAATAATTTTATTATTGTCGATATCGACTTTCAGCTATTAAAGGTAACAGTAAGTACTAAGGTTTACGATAAACATACAAAGGGAAAGAAAGGGATAGAAGCATTAGAATTGTCTAATAATAGAACGAGACTTTTCCAAAAGACATCAACGCGCGACTGAACCATGTCGTTATTTACCCAGCCACCGTTTTAGATAGACCCCTGCGGTGGCTCATAATCTGAATTAATCAACAATAATTTTCGTATTTTGTACTGTACTTAGCAATGAAAAGTTACTCCATTATTTTTGGACATCTGTCCTGGAATGTTTCCCACACCACTTCACTGCGCATGAAGGCATTTTGATGCATTATAATTGCATAAAAATTATAAAAATTTGCATTAATTTAGCGTGCACACAGGTCTAACACTTGGACAATACTAAAATGGTTAATAGTACCATAGCCGATGCATAGGCGACAAAATACTAATAGTTTTCGAGCGTCGGGGCACTGTATGCGCAGTCAAGTGGTTATATAGTCTTTGCAATACCATTTAAGGCTATCGAACTCAAAGATATCCTGTCTCATCAGCAAGTCTTCTATGGTGGGTATGGGAGGGTAGTTCCACTATATATGTTTTATATAAAGTGTATAGTAGTGCAAGCACGCTCGTAAGAATTTATGAATGATAATAACCGCTGGGAATAAGGTGATTGCTACCAAGCCGTCGAAATCTATAGATATCGACTATTACACACACTATTAATATGTATAGATTGGAAACTCTTTGTTATAGATTATAATCGTTTGAGCCAACTTTTTAAAAGGCTGCCAATGTACCTGTAATTCCCCTGGTGTTGTGGTTGTTCATGGGTAGCGGTAGTCACTTACCATAAGGTGAGCCGCATGCTCGTTTGCCCTCTTCAATAAAAAAATAAAGATAAAGATAAATCGTCAGCCTATTTATGAAGTCAAGTTTCAAAAATTTACTACGAACAATGTTATCTTGAGATTTCAGACTATTGATTCGATTAAAATAAGCTGATTAAGAGTATTCAAATTTCAGCCGTCTATGAAGTTTACAGTTCAATCCCCAATGGACTATAAGATCTTCAATTTATTTTATCGAGTTATAACGCTGAGTTGTTCTCAAATGGACTTCAATACTTAAATACTATAAAAAGGTAGTACTGTTTTTTTATAAAAGTTGCAAAATTTTCTGAAAACGTGACGATTAAAACAGGATTATAGAAGTGGGTGTAAGAAAGGATAAGCCATTTTCTTCACAAGTTAAATGAACTATCTCGCGATGTCACTACCGGTTACGGGACGAATAATGTAAAATGGTAAAGTAACTGATTATATGTGTTTATTGTATTTATGTGTGTGATTTTCAAAAAAAATATTTTTAGAGTAAGCAAGCGTCTCCGTACTGACTTGGCAGTGGACTTGTGAAGGCCTATAACGATGATGATAGTCATGAGATTCTCATTCAAGATATAATAAGAATATACCTTAACTTACCAGTGAGACGATCTACGACTATATTTTAATATATCTATTTGTAATATTATTGTTATTAACCGAAGGACGCGATGAAACCCAAGACCTTAAGTTTTTTTAGTCTGTGCCAAATACCATATCTGCAACTTTACCTTATTTCTCGCCAAATTTAAAGTTTTTATATGAAACGATCATGTGTAACGTCCACTACTACCTACCTATGCCAATTACCTGTATATGTAATGTACCTGTGCCAGTTGCTATTAGGCTTGCCAGAGCAAGAGGACTCCTCTCATCAGTAATACCTCAAACTTGAAAACAAGATTGTACAACCAGTGCATATTGCCAGTGATGATTTAATGACTTGAGACATGTTCTTACACTCCTGGCCACACGAGGAAGCTCAAGGTCGCTCAGTGAGCTATGTTCGGGGTTTCTCTGCGTGATAGAGATAAAAATGATGTCCACAATAGACCAAAGCAACCAACATAGCTCGAAGAACCGACAAGTCATGGTACCGTACAGGTACGGCAGCTCGCCACTAAATGGAGCGACGGCCGTATCGTAATACTGAAGGTCGATGTATGCGGGAAGCTCAGGACCATGCTATGCAGCATTCCTTGGGGGAGGCCAATAAATTATTTCAGCAGTGGACATGTGAAGGGATGTAATGATTATGATGATGATAAAATATAAATAATAAGCTTTTATACTGGCATTAGATATTGTTTCGTAGTTAGTAATATTTTAGACTTTCACGCAAAATAATCCAATAATCCACCCGATGAAAAGTGGATGCTATTGTCCATAGACATCTCCATTCATCATCGACTAAGTATCAACATGAACACACGCTGTCAACCCTGAGATCTAAGATAAAATGTTTCGTTTTCAGTATAAACCATAATACGAAACAGCATTGCTCTATGTACGACGAGATTTTGTGAAAATGTTATCCTGCCCCGACCGAGCCCACCCCTTTGTGCTGCAGTTATATAGAGCTAGCACACCTGAAGCATGACTACCATATAAAAATCGGTCAAGTCAATCGGTAATTTTTAAAAATACGTTTTTAATACAGACTTAAATTATAAAACTTCTAATCTTCATTTCTCATATTCTTACAATTTTATCCGATTCTGAGCTATGTTCAAAATTTCATGTACTTAGCACAGCAGGAAGTAAGTTTAAAATAAATTAATAAATTTGACCCGAACAGATATAAATAATACAGAAAAGCGTGTAATAGTGGGGATAAGCGGTCTACTATTAACAGACTCCGAGTGGTCTAGTGGCGGAGAAATGAAACTACTATTTATGTGCAAACGACTGGTGTATCAAGTATTGAATATGGAATACGGAATATGTAATGAATTTTACGTCGACCCAGCCTATATTTATATGTCCAGCTACGTCTATAGTTAACTAATAGTAACTGTGGCCATGGAAAGAAAAGTGGAGATCTCCCACCGGGCAAGGTGTTCTGCCCGGGGAGCGGCCAACGCTCCGTGTGATAGTTCGGAGATGTTCAATATATGCTGTTTATGATTTGGCATTTTGATAGCGTGATTTAAGCTTCGGTGTGTTTCGCTTGCGGCGCGACGACAGCGCCGCCACATAACTATTTTTATTTGCCTAGCCAATTACAGTACATACATTATGACCAATAAAGATTATTTTAAATACAACTATTATGTACGTTCCATTTGCCGGCGTGAGACTCGTGTTATCTTCTCGTATCTACGTCGCTGGGCTGGGCTATAAAAGTTCTACACAACTTTCGGAGCGCGTGCGTAGTCGGCGAACGGTGGCGGCGTAGGACACAGCTCCGGAACAGCAAAAAGAAGCGAGCTGCGGCGTTGAAGAAACGGCTTCAAAATGGTCGACGGATACAAAACGATAGCGGCGTGTGAAGACGATGTGGCGCTGAATGATATTTGCGGCTGTTTCTTGTTTCTTTATTAGAACATTAAATATATACGTCAAATTATCTCGCATCAATATGCAACCCGCAGTATCTCTGTAGCCGACGATAGTTAGAAAATAAATGTTTTCTTCGCCTTCTGTGTTATGGTAGCAGCAGGGTATATATTATTTATTGCCGATTAGCCTGGCTGCTACATCACTCTCCCCCTAGCGAAAGCGTACCGTAGGCTTAACGACTCGCCCGTGTCTCGTAATTTTTAAAATAGGTTTCATCTGGGTTGATGTAGATGATGGATTTTCAAACTTCCTCGCTGGTGGTTGTGACGATGATGAATCCTCTGAAGTATCCTCGTTAATAATATAGGCAGGCTTTAGTCGGTCGATTGATATAATTGTAGATTTCCTTCCGGGAATTTGTAATTTAAAATCTTGCTATTTCGCTATAATACTTTATACGGTCCATCGTGGGTAGGGTGAAATTGTTTTTTCATGAGTCGTTTCTTACAAAATTTTGCTTGCATGTTTTCAAATCTTGATGAATAAATACTGATTTATTATTTCCGTGTGACGATGTGCATTTCGACGAGAAGGCTTGGTTGATTGATTCTTTAAGTTGAGTTACAAAATCGTAATCCATTTCTTGATTGTTTGACGATGTTGAAGTGAAGAAGTCACACGGTAGTCTTATGCTGCAGCCATAGGTTAGCTGAGCGGCGCTAAGACTAGTGTCTACACGCGGTGTTGCTCGTAGTCCGAGTAGCACTGTAGGTAGCTCATCAATCCACTTTGTATGTTGAGATAAACGAGTTTTGAGTGCGGTCTTCAATGTAAGATGCAATCGTTCGATTATTCCGTTTGATTGAGGATGGTATGCTGTTGTACGTGTCTTCTGTATTCCCATGGTTTGAAGAAGTTTGAGGAATAGGTTGCTTTCGAAGTTTCTTCCTTGATCCGTTGTGATAGTTTTAGGTGATCTGAAACGATTAATCCAATTTTCATAAATTATCTTCGCGACGGACTCGGCTGAATTAACATCGGTAGGTATTGCTTCTGGCCATCTTGTTGTTCTGTCGATCATTGTTACGAGGTAAAGATGTCCTTGCGGTGAAGTAGGTAATGGTCCAACGATGTCAACGTGCAGGTGTTCGAATCTCTCCGTAGGTGGAAATGTAGCTAGGCTACTTGATGTATGCCTTTGTACTTTGGATTTTTGGCTTTGAATTGCTTCTACCAGTTGCCAACATCCACTTGCATTGAAGGCCAAAAGAATTTTTCAGTGATGAGTTTTCTTTTTCTAACACCTGTATGACTGATGTTGTGCAGTGTATTGAAGACTTCGCGACGACATTCTTCTGGTATGTATGGTCGCATGATTGACGTAGAGGCTTCACAGTAAATAGGTAGATGCATCACTGGCATTGTAACCTGCTTGATGGACAAGTTACTTTGCTTCGGTAGATGTTTTATGTTGTCGCTATCTCTGTCTTGTGCTTCGGCAATCTTATGATAGTCGATTGATGTAGGGCACATTGCACTGTCGATTGGTATGCGACTGAGTGCGTCGGCGACTATGTTGTCCTTTCCACTGATGTGACGTATGTCGGTCGTGAATTCACTTATGAAACTTGCTCGTCGTGGTGTTTCCGATAGCGATGATTTCTTCGGAAGTACATATGAAAATGGCTTGTGGTCGGTAAAAACGATCAGGCTTCGACCCTCAAACGTTTTTCTGAAGTACTTGATAGCCATGTAAATAGCGAGTAGCTCTCGGTCGAATGTACTGTAGTTATGTTGAGTATCGGAGAACTTCTCGAAAAATAGCCAAGTGGTTGCCATTTCCCATTGCAGTTTTGTAAGAGAACGGCTCCGGCTGAGAGATCGGACGCGTCGCTGAAGATACCAAGGGTTGTTTTGTGTGATGGGTGATCGAGCAAAGCTGCATTTTAGATCGCAACTTTACAAGCTTCAAATGCCTTCGTGGCTTCCTCGATCCATCCGATTGACGTTTTATCTTTTTTCTTCGTGTTGTGAAGGTGGGCGTGAAGTGGTGCTTTGATTTCAGCGGCTTTAGGTATGTGTTCTCTGTAAAAATTTATCATTCCAAGAAAACGCCTTAACTCTTCGATAGTTTTAGGTTTCGCATAATCGATGATTGCTCTGACTTTTTCAGCAGGCGGTTTGATTCCTTCCTTGCTGACGGTGAAACCAAGAAATTGAACTTCTTGCTGGCAAAATATGCATTTCGAAGGGTTGATAGTGATTTCGTTGTCTTCTAATCGCTGTAGCATGGTGCGTAGATGTGTTTCGTGCGTTTCTTTATCAGGGCTTTATCCTTGTTGCAAGGAGATCATCAATGAATTCGAAAACGAAATTCAGTCCATGAAGTACTTCGTGTATGAATCTTTGAAAGGTTTGACCAGCATTCTTTAATCTTGGGGTCATTCTTGGAAATTCGAATAATCCCATTGGGGTAATTATTGCTGTCTTCTCCATGTCTTTGTCGCATACTCTTTGAAGTTGTAAAAAGTAGAGAACCTGTTGTACCTAGGATATTTTTTAGATACGGTCACTTGAGGCAAGTGGGACAGTGAGGCAAGTGTAACAAATGGAAATTATGCGGCCTAAACACGATTTTTGGTTTAATTCCATCTATTAAACAACACAGGAAATTTTATGGTATTGACGAAACTGACAGTTAAGTACATAGCTTGAACTATTTTATCAACAGACGTTATTTTTAAAATCTACTCAACTGGGGACTGACAGCGCAATTTTAAGAGGTGAAGTTATTAAGTGTTTCGATATGTCGTTAAGTTATTTTAAACCAGATACAAGATGAGTGATAAATAATAATATTTGTACTTATAGAGTAATATGTTTCTGCGACCAGAAATTCACTATTCTTTGAAATACGGATGCAGTTACACTTACCTCACCTAATATCTAATATAGGGGTAAGTGTGACAGTGTCACGTTTATTATGATTATATACAAAACATCCAGAGCTAGTGTAGTAAATCTATTTAAATGCACACTACTACATCAGTTAAAAACAGTCACACTTACCCCATGTTGGGGGAAATTCATTGTTACGTAAAAATGGACGTTCAAATCGTTTCCATAGATCATAAAATATATCAACGTTAGTATCATCTCATCAATTTTGTTGAAAACCACAGATAATAATAAAGTAACTGCAAAAAGAAGCGTACTGTCACACTTGCCCTATTGATGGGTAAGTGTGACTGTCTTCCACCTCACTTAGTTTTAATTACCTCAAATTACAAAATGCTATTTGTGGATACTAAAGTGCTAGATCAAACATACAACCACTTAATAATAATTGATGTTATGAAACTGCATTCTCTGTATTAAATCTTTACAGAGTAGACGTATTTAAATTTCGATTATAGTTTTAATTTATTTATGTCACACTTGCCCCAGGTGACCTTACTTATTTTTTATTGTGATTTGAATTTTTGTATACAAACCATATTTGCATATTTCGAAAGCTTAATTATTTGAGTATTCACCACCAAAAAATCAGGAATGTATACTTCATACTTACACTTACACGTAATTATTACCTACCTTACCAATTATAGAAAATAAAATCGACTACTAAATTAAATAAACAGAATCGACTTAATAAATTCTCAAGTATTTCTCTCTAAACTTTTTAATTAGTCATTAGGACTAGCTTTTGTAGAAACACTAGTATCATCTGGGTATTATACTATTCAGCCTCAAGAATTTAGTAAGAATCCTAGTAGTTCTGTATCTCCGGAACATAATAAATTTCTCTGTTTTTGTTAACTTTTTGCGGTGTTTTAATTTTTTCTCTAATTTCACTTTTAGGGTACAGATTCAAATCCTTTTTTTCAGGTCATTTCCAGTTTTTAAGTGACTTTTGCAGTGATTTCAGTATAACGCCCTTCTCAAATATTTGTTCTACATTTCCGACAAGATATGGACCTTCGTATACAAACGCAACATAGTCTCCAATATTGTAATTTTCTTTATTAACATTAACTTGTTCAGCCTGTAGATTCTAAACCTGGCTGTCATTCTTGGAGACATCTTTAGATGTGCCACTCAGTGAATATTCGATAAAGTTTTCACTAGTTTTTAATTTTCATAGAATTCTTCTTTTGATCCTACTTGCATTGTTTAATCTATTTTTATTCACTAACTTATTTTTAGCCAAAAGATTTATGGACTCTGCTTGATTAGATTTAGTTGAAATATGTTTTTTAGCCTTTATATTTTCAATATCTTGCTTTCCTTATGTATCGGTCAAAATTATAGATTTTCCTTTTTGTCTTTCCTTTCGTGTCGTTTTAATAGGTTCGGTTTTTGGGTGAGGGCGTAATAAAGCCGGTGATATCAAAGTTGGTGATTTTCGTGAATAACTTTGAAATTTTAAGTAGATGGCTGACTATAAGGCGATTCATCAATTCTTGTGGGTGATTTTTTGACAAGTGTACGATCAGAATAGGATGCGGGCATATAATCAGCATCTGTGTATATGATTTCATTTAAAGGATGAAAACCAGTTGAACCTTTACAAATATTGTTTGGTGTGAAGGCAAGAGGAAAAGCTTTTGCTACCAAACCAGCAATATCATAAATAGTTAATGGTTTTCCCACATGGCCTGAAGACATTAGTAACTCGTTAGATGATGTATTAAAATAAATCTTTAAAGGCCCAAAGATTGACACGTCTAATAATTGCATATGGTTCCTAGTATGTGGATGTAGAATAATAAGATTTATTCAATTATCTTTTGATATTTGTATTTTCGGTGCTGAAATATATTTTCCATGATCGTTCATTAAGATAAGTTTTTCTTTGGGAGTTTTTGCATATTTGATAAAATGTTTGAAGCATTTATCAAACATTGACTCGTTTGAATAACCGGATGTATGTTGTTTTGCGTCTAAAGGGGTCAATACTTTTGGAGGAACGAGGAACATGGACTCATTGACTTATCTATTTATAGCGTTAGGACCGGGCCGACCGAACAACTAAAACGGAAAAGTGCGCTGGCCCTAAAATTACAGTTTAGGGCCAAGGCGAAACAGTCGACAGTGGTGTGCACGCGAGACAGATTTGGCTGTCACAAATATGTCTAGTTGCGTAGTAAATGAATGCAAAAATTACGATACAAAGGTTTAAAAAAACATGCGATATCGTATCATCGGTAAATAACCTTATATTAATTTTGTTACAATTAATTTATTATATAAACGTGTGGGGTGTGGTCGATATGTGTATTCCGTAAAGTGGTTCGATATTACTCGCAACCACCTAACCACAATGCCCACACTAAGTGTTCTTACGAGTATATTACTAACTAACGAATACTAATGAAGGATAGGAATAAGAATTAACTGACTCGAATGAAGTAATGTTATTTCGATGTAACAAACAACTTTTACTACAAATAAATTTACAAGGTAAAATTAACTACGAGTATAATGTAAGTTAATTGAGATAAGTAGCGCGCGCGCGTCCTGTTGCTACGCTGGTTGCAGGCGGAATGAACGTCGCGCGGTCTCGCATTCTGACGAAGGCGCGGCGCCTTATCTTATCGACGTCTCCCTACTATTATCTGGTAGTGGCGTGATATAAGAGTATGGCTTAATCCTCATGCGCGTAGCAGATTTATGTAGGTCCAAGGGAAGCGAGTTACGCCAAATATTTCCCCTGGCTAGACCGTAACTACGTTCGATAGTAGTCTGTAAATCTTTCTCGTCGGCCACTCCGCCTGATTTTCTCCTTGCTGATGACAGGTTCCGTAGGGACTTTGGGTTCCAGTTCTTTGGTTTCTTTGGCCATGTACGCTGGTTTAAGTCTGTCCACAGAGACGTTGTTTTTCTTTTCCCTTATGTCTATGGTGAAGTACTTGGCTTGCCTGTCTAGTACCTTGAAGGGTCCATCGTAGGGTGGTTCGAGCGGGTTTCTGACGTGATCTCGGCATAGAAAAACACGAGAGGATGTGTGAAGGTCACGTGGTATGTAGAATGGCGTTGTAGTGCTGGTGTGCCATGATGTTTGCTTGGGAGTGAGTTTCGCCATGCAGGATCGTGGACGTGTTACGTACTCTGTGACATCTGCCGTGGTGTAGTCGTCTATTGGAGATAGGTAATGGTCTGGTAAGCTGAGAGTTTAACCATATACCAATTCAGCAGGCGTAGCTCGTTGATCCTCTTTCCACGATGAGCATGCCCAAGAGAACCAGTGAAAGGGTTTCCGTCCACTGCGATGATGTGTGGCACATGATTGCCACCTTGAGTTGACGATGAAGTCGCTCAATGATGCCGTTCGCAGCTGGATGATAGGCGGTTGTGTGCAGGTGATGCGCACCAACCAACTTGGTGAGAGCTTTGAAGAGGAGACTCTCGAACTGGCGTCCGCGGTCTGTAGTTACTAGTGCAGGACAGCTGAATCGGACTATCCAGCCGGACACTAGAGCAGCTGCGCAGGTCTTCGCCGTGATGTCTACCATGGGGTATGCCTCAGGCCATCGCGTGAATCGGTCGATAACGGTAAGGCAATATCTGTAACCAGAAGACAGAGTAGAGAGTAGGGTACACAGAAGTGTCGAGGTAGAAGTAGCAGAAGCAGAAGTACAGAGGTAAGTTACCATTTAAAGTGTTTGTCCTTTTCAATTGCACGGCAAAGCCATGAAGAAGTAGAAAGAAGCTCTTTGTCCTGAGCTCGTGCAGGATCATCGTAGTACACAGCTGTAGTGATCTTCTCGTCTCTAGAAAGTGCCAGTCAGCTACCAAGTTTTCCTTACCAGGTAGGTATTTCAGGTATGTTGTAAACAGAGCAATGTAGTCCAGTTGTCTGAACTGTCTGGGGATGCATTTGTCTTTGGTTTTTGAGAAAGCGAAGGTAAGAGGCTTAAGGTCGGTGAATATTGTAAATAGTCTGGCCTCGACCATGTGACGGAGGTACTTGATGGCTTCGTAAACAGTCAATAGCTCTCTGTCGTAGGGGCTGTACTTCCTCTGTGCTTTGCTGAGCTTGTGAGAGTAGAAAGCAAGTGGTTGCCAATCCTTACCTTTCCGTTTTTGAAGGTCGGTGCCTATGGCAGCTTCAGATGCGTCTGCTACTGTTGCTAGTTGTGCAGCTGGGTCGGGATGAGCAAGAAGAGTTGCTTGAGATAGTGATTTCTTACAGTCTTCGAATGCTCGAAGCAATTGCGGAGTCATGTCTATCGGATAAGACCCTTTGATTTTTGAGCCACTGAAAACGTCATTCAGCGGTGCTTGAAGTTGGGCTGCGTTGGGAATAAAGCAACGGTAAAAGTTTAGCATGCCTAAGAAGCGTCTTAGTTCTTTGACGGTTTTTGGAACGGGGTATTGCCTGATAGTTTCGACTTTGGAGTGGTTTAGTACCTGCAGCTGACACGTGGTATCCCAGGAACGTGACTTCTGGTTGGCCAAGTGTACACTTGGCAGTGTTTACCACTACGCCGTTCTGCTTAAGGTGTTCTAAGAGTTGCCGCAGATGGTTCTTGTGCTCTTGGATTGATGACGAAAATACTAAGATGTCATTTATGTATTCGTAGCAGAAATCAAGTCCTTGCAACACCTCGTCAATGAACCTCTGGAAGGCTTGTGCTGCGTTTCTTAAGTCAAAGTTCATGAACGGGAATTTGTACAATCCAAATGGAGTGGTGATCGCCGTTTTCATGATGTCATCCAGATTGACAGCTATCTGATTGTACGCCTTGACTAAGTCAGTGGTAGAAAAGACAGAACAGCCTGTAAGTTGATGTGAGAAGTCGTGGATATGACGGATGGGATATCGATCAGGTATAGTTCTATAGTTCAGTGCTCTGTAGTCTCCACATGGTCTCCAACTATCATCTTTTTTCTTACCATGTGCAGAGGAGAAGACCAAGTGATTTCCGATGGTCCGGCTATGCCACTGGCGAGCATGTCTGAGAACTCCTTCTTCGCAGCTTGCATGCGAAGTGGATCCAGGCGTCGAGGCTTACTGGTAACTGGAGGTTTTGGAGTCGTTCTGATATGGTGCAGTGTATTATGTTTGCGTGGTAAGTGCATACCTGGAGGGCGAGTTATCTCTAGGAATTCAGTATCTGGTGAAATTCGGTTTCTCCGGTGACTGACTTCACCGAAGCGATGTCCTCCGTTGATGTGCCAGCTACGGTGTTGACCGAGATAGTAGTGACATTGTCGACTAATTGTTGATTCCTACAGTCGACGAATAAATTATATTGGCGGAAGTCAACTTCGATGATCGGTCGTGTCACATCGGCTATTGTGAAATCCCATGTGAAATTCCGTTTCAATCCTAGATTGAGGTGTAGCGTTATCGGTCCATAGGTATGTATGACTGTGTTGTTAGCAGCTATGAGGACAAACCTGGATTTAAAACAGGGCGTTTTGACTGCTGACCGGGGAAAAACACACAGGTCTGAACCAGTGTCCACAAGGAACTGCATTTTTGATGTCCGATCTGAGATGAATAAACGGCCTGTTGAAGAAGGGTAGTCGTTTGCCGTTACCTGGGACCCCCCTGTAAGTTTTCCGCCTTTTATGTGCAAGGCTGCTTACACTTGTTTGCTTTGGACCCATAATTGTAATGGTAAAAGCAGTGCGGGTGATCCGGTGGAAACTTTTTGGGTTTGTATTTCCCTGAGTTGGATCGCGATCTTGAGTGTTAGCGGGAACTTTCGTTGCCTGTTAAGTTGAGTAGTGAGAAGTGCTACTTGCCTCGTTAGGTTACTTATCTGCCTGTTGCGGTTTTCCGGCGTCCTAGTAGAGGTGCTGGTAACTTGAAGGTTCATCGGCGCGATCTCGTACACCCTGTTTGCGAGTTCAGCTAGTTTCTTCAACGGTAAGTCAGTTATCTGAGAAGCAATCACAGTTTGTACCCCTAAGGTACCGTGGGCATGTTGACATATCCAAGTTTTGTGACCGCTGAGTACAGAGGACATGTATACATGTCCGCATTACGTGGAGCTATTTTCGTCATTAATTGATATAAAAATACAGTATATTTTCGATTGAACACTATTTCATTCGATTTTGAACGAACTAAAGAATATCCTGAAGCATTATACTCACTCGGGTACATAGACATCATCAAATATAACAGCCATTCGCTTTTTCGTGCCGGTGTGGTTAGTTGCGTAATCGTTGAAGTTTTGTGATTGTGATTTTAGTTGGATTTTCTTTCAAAAAAACTGTAAGTAATGTTATTTATCTTTACTACGTAATGTTTTTGAATAATTTAAGTTACAACAACAGTAACTTTTTATGTTTCAATTGATAAAAAAGTAGAAATAAAAAACCTCTACGCGAACAATTTGTAACGGTAAAGATTTCTAATAAGATTCTAATCAGATAATAATAGTATATTTCTTATTGCAATACCATAGTAAATACTTTTACTGGTAATTGCTAAATGTTATATTTATATGATTGTATAAGAAAAATAAAGAAAGACGATATAAAATATATACACAAAAAGGTTTTGAAAATGAATTTACAAAGCGCGCGCAACCTGTCTATTGTCAAATTTTTAGCAAATGTTTGCAAATTATAAAGTAGAATTGTTATAATTATTACATGCATAATTTCGTTTCGTTCATTTAGGAAGAATATGTTGTATTGATTGTAAGGACATAAAAATAAAATAAAAACTTACCGTATTTCATTCATAAAATAAAATTTATCGTCAGTAAGTACACTTTATCAAGATCCGTTAGAAACAAAGAGCTGTACAAAATAAAATAAACATTTAAATATTATGGTTATTGTTTCTACTTATCGAAAATCTTATCGGCTTCAAATAACTGTAACTAAAACCACTTTAAACACAAAAGAGAGGTCGTGAGAAATATAAATGTTTATAACAAGTGCCGCCAGCTGAGGTGTTGACTGAGGCCCCTGTACAAAGCTGTTTTTTGTTACAGCGGGCGTTGTACGATTAATGATTAATGGGCAAACGACTCGACCATAATATTTTTATAACATCTGATGCTGCAGATGCTCTGGCTAGATTCTGTAGGTGGCGTAAGAACTGCGACGGTTTTCGATCTCCAAGCTCTTCTTAGTTGAGCAGTTACTGGAGGCGCTTCTCCTGTGATTCTGAAAAACAAAGTATTAGTTCCGTTTTCAATTTTAGGTACTTATCAGTTCTAGGTGGGTTAGTTATAATATCCTTAACTTCCCTAGCGTATGGAGGTTCTAGTTGCGTGGCTATATAGTAGAATTTTGTCTCGTCATTCGTGATTCTGGACAATAAGGACTGGCCTTCAATTTGTGCGAACCATAAGGCAGGCTCCAGGCATACCCAATTTTTGGTCTCATCGACCAGGAATTGGGGTACTCTAACACCAACTCCCAAAATTTCTGCGGGAGTCAAATCTTTCTGATCGGTAACGTTGACTACACCCGGTTAATCCATCATTGCACAATATCAAAAAAAAAATATGATACTCTCGCCTTGTTTGACTTTGGACCACGCCCTATCCTTTATTATCACCACGTTGTTTTGAAGCTGAAATCATTGCTGTCGTACGATACGTTTTAAAATCACGGCGGGATCACCAATTAATGTGCGGTGTGGTCGATATGTGTGCTCCGCAAAGTGGTTCGATATTACTCGCAACCACCTAACCACGATGCCCACACTAAGTATTCTTACGAGTATATTACTAACTAACGAATACTAACGAAGGATAGGAATAAGAATAAACCGACTCGAATGAAGTAATGTTATTTCGATATAACAAGCAACTTTTATTACAAATAAAGGGCATTGCCCACTCTTCATAGACATTTCGGCAGTGGGTGCCCACATATAAAAGCATATAGATATGATAATATACAATTAAAAGAATGAAATAGTCAAGAAATTGGTTTAAAAAAAGTCGGCAATTTCAAGATATAAAAGTTTTTATTTTCACAAATACAGTTTTTAACAACTAATTTTACCGATGTTATCACGTTTAATTTCTTTGATTTTTAATTTCCGACTTTCAGGTGTTTTCCAGCACACATGATCATGGGGGATTGAGGTGACTGGTGTACCGAAATCAGTGTTAACTTGGAGTAACTTCAGCTTTTTAATAACTATTTATGGTCCGATCTACGCAGAATGAACTTACTGTCTTGAAGTCTTGCGTGGTATGCTTGGGTTTAGTTTTAATTTTATTAATTACAGTATCCTAAGCAGGTGGGAATACCCAGCTTCATTCTCTATTGAAATTAGAATGTTTCAATCTGGGTGCAATACATTACTGACTTCAGATTGCAACGAGGATGAACTAGATGATTCAGATGGTTCCCGTTCTGCAGTTGAATGTGATGCTGCTCTATCAAACCTTCGCCCACAATTATGACACCTACGAGATGACGATGGCAACTGAAATAATATTAAATAAAAAAGTGAAAAAGTGAACTAAATAAAAATAAAATAGATTTGTTTTCTTTAAACTCAAATACATATAAAATATTTATCAAGTTAATTGTTACTGCACAAAAGCAGACTTAATGGCCTATATTATTTAATAATTAAGCACTTAAAAACTACCAGTAGTCCAAAAACAATGAAAAATCAATTGTCTCATTACTTGGTAGTTGGTAAAAACGGTAGCAGTCTATCTGGTGGTGACAAGCTAATCTCATCGCCATGTTATAAACAAGCTTGTATGTTTGTCAGATATAGTTTGTGTGGATGTAATCAGAGTAAAAACATGTATCACTATCAGATATGAGCACACACACTTAATAAATTAAAATAAAACACGTACCTCACGTGGTGCAATTTGATGGGCAATTTCATTCCTTATGAGTTCCTCACGTGGAGAATCAGACCCAAACAATGTGTGTGATCTTATTCTCAAAAGTGACTTGCCACAGCTGATACATACATGTCCATGACTACTAATTGGTGAATTTTCCTGTTCGCTAGTTGGATGTCGTATTTGATTCCAGGCTGCAGTCTAACATGCGTGGCATACTACACTATCACTCGAAACTTGTACCTAATAAAGAAGCCATAATTATTATACCAATTGATATAATTATAAGACAACTCAGTTAATTAGCATTGCTGCAATTGTAGAATGACGAAAAGGAAGACATGACACATGATTGTAACTATTTACCTGCTGTGGTCGAACCTATTCTTGTATAAGATTTCGCAGTTCTGGAATTTCCAACAAATGTCTTCGTGTTTTCGCTATATGATGGGAAAAATGTCAGAGTCCATTTATAAGGCTTGTTCGTTACTTCGATAACAAAGTCACAAAAATAAAAACAAACAAAATAACACGCAAATTAATTCTACATGTGACTATTTATATAGGTATAGATATAGTTGTGAAATGTGAACTGAATTGTGATTTCATTCTATGACAGGTTGACACGGCCTAGCTGTCAGACTCGATGTTGCCACTTAACTAACATAAAATCGATGAAAAGATATCGATTTTTATTCGATTAATAATATCGTTAAAACAATCTTTGAGGTGCTTTAAGTTCTGCACACTTTTTTAAATATATTTTCCTTTATTTATTTTAATTGCTATTTGAAATGTATTTTTAAGAACAGTTAAATTGTGCAGTAGCGTTTTGTTAAGCTTTAACCTTTTTAGCGCCACGCCAAAAACGCATTACCGTGTCCTGTATGCCAAAGCTCCAAAACAAAATAGTGTTGCCAAGAATTGATATATCGATAACGTAAAATAACTTGTTTTTGTTGGTTTTTTATGCTATAAATGACTCTTTATAAACTGTATGTTTTATTTAATCTTGTGCTGTCATCCACTCTTTTTATATATGTACTTTGTACATATAAACATAAATAAAAAACAAACAATAACAATAAAATAGTAGTAAACCATAGCACTACTCTCCATCCTAATGACGACACTGTCACGACTGGACGACAACGGCGTAGCTGACCTTCCTTTTTGAAACATTCTTAGAATGTTGTGTATCGATTTCAAAATCGATCTAACCGGAATATACAGACATCGATTCATAATATTTTATGTGTCGAAGAAGGCGTAGGCCAAGTGAAGCACAGAAGAAAAGTCTTACACTCTTATGACAATGGGGATTTGATATGATGCTGATGCTACTAGATGATTTTGAGACTGAGAAATAAAATGGCACAAAACAAAATGAAAAATTGCTCTTCACACCTTAAGTAAAAAAAAATTACAATTAATATTTTTTTTTTATTATTATAAAAAATATATTTTATATATTTTTAATATTTTGTATTATTGTTAAAAAAGGTACATAATTATTCATTAATCAACAATTGTACATAATTATTCGCACTAGGTAAATCAGCCTTATAATATTTAAATCTTGGTCATGGAATAAATAAACATAATTGTTCACCAATCAATCAAAAATTCAATTCATCAATCAAAAATCAAAATTCATCATCATCGACGCTTTCCAAAATCCGAATGAGTTCTGAGGAATCGTTCATGTTGCATTGCTCTACTTTTCTCGGTAATCACTTATGACATCATCAGGGTGTCGATATCCTTGATCACGGTGCCTAGTGAACTGATTTTCGATGACGCGCTAAAGATGCGCTAGAGTTGAGATATTAGATATATTATGTGAAGATGATCTGATAACATTTTTTTATTCATGTAGCTAATTATAGTTTTATGTTTCTAACCTTTGATTTTATTCAAATATCAATAATAATAGAAAAAAACACCATTGAGCTGAATTTTGGATAGTTTTTAAGAAATATATGCTTCCCGCGTATGACACTAGCGGTCAACCATAGACGACTTTGGCGTGCTGGACATAGTATTTGCTTAGATAAAAATCAATTTTTATTAGTTCAATGTTTCTTAGTACTTGTTTTTTTATACTCTCATGTTGCTGGGTTATTCCTATTTTGAGGGGTGTAGAATTAAAATACCTGTAATAATTTTCCAATATCTATATTTCATTTTTTGAGAGCCGGGTTTTTTGTCAACTAAAGACGTCGTTGGCGCTCAGGGCCCGCAGGTGTTGGTCAAGTATAGGCGAATTTGGCGCTCAAAAGGTTAAAGGATTCATGGTAAATCAGCTAGAAACTAACTTGTTTCGTTATCATAACATGATTCTATTTTAAATGTATTGTTATAAACAGATAAGAATAACTTTACAGATCTTCTTTGAAAATAGATAAGAATAACAGTTCTTATCTGTTTTCAAAGAAGATCGGTTAAGATTAACAGTTAAATTGTGCCGTAGCGTTTTGTTACTCTCTAAAGAATTCATTGGAAATCAGCTAGTAATTCGCTTGTTTAATTATCATAACATAATAATTATTTAAAAATTATATTAGCACTGTAATGATGACACCGTAAATAATCGATCGAAAAAGAAAATCGATTTTTAAATGTGTTTTGTGATTGGCAACATTTTTTTTATTTACAAACTAATGACATAATGATTTACCTAATTTTTATTATTATCTTTTCGGTACTTTTAATTTGTGCATAAATATTCCCATTGTTTGAGGATAAATGAATACCGCGATTAATAAGCATAAATAAAGATATAATTTTTTACCAAATGCACATTGTTCGGCGTTCCATGGCCGAAAATGGGCAATGCCCTTAGAAGGTGAATTTAACTACAAGTCGGAATATATCATGTGAATGTGAAATAATTTAAAAATAATATATTCTCCTAGCCAAAGTATAACTTCCAGGTTGTACCTTACATACAAAACTACTCCAACTTTAACAAAACGGTGGATTTCAAATATTCTGAGGTTACACAATTTCTGAACTTACCGATTGATATAAAATTAGTCATGTTTAGGTTTAATTTTGTGTCTGTGCAAAAATGATTTTATCTATAGATTGAAACACATGTCGCTTTTACTAAGCGATTTTACGCACAATTTATCGAAGGTTTCACTTCTATTACATGCATATTGCACACAATTTCTGTTTAAATGTCTAACATGCTAGTTCCCCTACCATGTTTTCCCTAACATGGTAAATTATCTTTTTAATTTACCAAGCAACTACCGTGAAAAGGTAACCGTAAAGTCACAAATATAAAAACCTTAACATAATTACTCAAGACACGTATGGCGATAATCTGAAACACATTTTTTTATAACACGTCTCGTACGCTACTACCTACTGGCAACTTAATGGTACACGGCTGGTATTCGCTACTCTACGACTAAGCGCGCATTCTGCGTGTATGCAATTACTGCCACTTGCTCCTGTGCCAGTTTTTCTGAATCAACACATTCGTACTGATAAAATTATATAAAAAACGATAATCTGTTTCAAAAGTTTGTCTTCCGAAAATAACAGAAAATTCGCTAAATAAAATATACGGATGATATTTTATTCTAAAGAAACGTGACAATGGTTAACTGAGATAATTAAACACTTTCAATTTCCATTAAATATAAAATTAAATATTCTTGATATATACAAATGTAAGTGACATATATACCTACAATGTTATATGTTACATATATGTGTATGTACTTCATAGTGTGACGGCCCAATATTATTATTAATAATTAAATTCAATATAAAGGGGCGTCAAAAATAGTCTTAAAAGATATATATTAAGCAATTAAGTCAAATTAATAAACATAAAGTTAATATATTTCAGACATTATCCCAATAACATAGCAAATTAAGGGCAAAATTATTGTTTCTCGTAATAAGTAAATTTATTATAAGAACTTGTAAAAATATTTAAAATAAGATAAATAATAGAAATACAAGTCAAAAAATATTATAAAATTAAGTTAAATAACGTTTATAAGATAATTAGAAAATCTGTTAAAATTGTTTAAGTCATGGGAGGTGTTCGTGTATAAAAGAAAATTTTCCTAAGTTGTGGAAGGAGTTCACGTATAGATGAAATTTCCTAAGTTGTTGAAGGAGTTCATGTATTAAGGAAAATTTTCCTAAGTTATGGAAGGTGTTCACGTATAGATGTCTTGTATGGATGAGCTGCCGGAGATACATTCCTGCAGTTCTACATATATATGGGGTGGTCGGGAGCCTGACTGCCTGAAGTACTGTAGCACAATGACTAGTCCTATATTAGGGACTTATGATATTAAACTTAATGATACAAAACCAATACTATAGAAGGTCTCCATGATGAATATGCATTACAATAGTAGGGTCGTGGGTTCGAACCCTATATATGAATGACTTATGAAAGTAAAGTCTATGATTCAAAAGCAATACTATAGAAGGTCTCTGTGATTAATATGCATTACAATAGTAGGGTCGTGGGTTCGAATCCTATATATGAATGACTTATGAAAGTAAGGTCTATGATTCAAAAGCAATACTATAGAAGGTCTCTGTGATTAATATGCATTACAATAGTAGGGTCGTGGGTTCGAATCCTATATATGAATGACTTATGAAAGTAAGGTCTATGATTCAAAAGCAATACTATAGAAGGTCTCTATAATTAATATGCATTACAATAGTAGATTCATGGGTTCGAATCCTATATATACATGACTTATGAAAGTAAGGTCTATGATACAAAAGCAATATTATAGGAGGTCTCCTTGATGCATAAGCATTGTATGGGGTGGTCGGGTGACTGACTGCTCCTAGTACTGTAGCAAAATGACTAGTCCTTATTAGGGACTTGAAAAGGAATATTATGGTGGCGTGTGTGCTGCTTCACGAGCAATTGGTCCGAGGTAAACTTGGACTCGCTAACCGATGTGTCCTAGACATATCATCTTAGTGCCGGTGGTAAGCGGGTTTGTTGTAGCAATACGGCTTTCCCGTGGACATCGCACACCCATACCGTTTGTGGGCGGCGTAGTAGCGCATAGCGATGCGTCGTCTATATTTCGGATTGGGATGATGAGTGTGTTTGGTAGCACTTTTAAGTGTAACAGGCATACTCAACTTCATGTCTTAGTGCATTAGCGCTATGATACGTGGAGTTTTGTTCATTGACGTCTTAGTAGCGTGCTACTATGATACGTTGGTGCAGTTTTATATAACAACAATCTTAGTGCCGGTGATGAGCGGGTTCGTTGTAGCAATACGACTTTCCCGTGGACATCGCACACCCATACCGTTTGTGGGCGGCGTAGTAGCGCATAGCGATGTGTCTTCTATCTTTCGGATGGGGATGATGAGTGTGTTTGGTAGCACTTTTAAGTGTAACAGGCATACTCAGCTTCATGTCTTAGTGCATTAGCGCTATGATACGTGGAGTTTTGTTCATTGGCGTCTTAGTAGCGTGCTACTATGATACGGTATACGGGTCGTGATGTCTGCTGGGATGTATGGGGGACCTTGGAATGGTGTAAGCCCGACGATAGTCGTATTGATGCTTGTTGCGTTCTGCAGCATTACGTCTCTGCGATGGTTGTTTGGTGGGACGCTATTCTCAACGGCGCTCTCTGTATCTTGGTTTGACTCACACCTAAGTAGCTTTGCCCAAGTCGGGTCCCTTCATTGCGGGGCTGCAGACTGTCTGCCCTCCACGATGTTTTATTTAACAACATAATATTATATCTCTGTAACTTTCCCACCTTTGAATGATTGAAGGCTACTTGTTGGTGGGTGAGACAAACATGATCGAAAATGCATTTACTCAACGTCAGTGACACAAACCCTTTCTGATGGCGAATTATTACTCTTATCTTATAACTGCCTTTTGGCTATATCTGCCGTTGTATTGGTTGGTGGAGCATATGTGTCGACCTCATGCGGGGGGTAGCTGGCGGGAGGATCTGAGGAGACTCTCAAGGCTGCGGCCGAAAGCCGCACAACGTGCGACCCCATTCCCTTGAGGTGAGCAGTAGTCTCATGACACGCTCTGCGGCTAGTAGCCGTGCTGATCATGCAATTGGTGGTGATGCCATACACTTACATCACGTCTGCAGGAGCGGCGGTCTGGCAGGTGGTGGCGCTCACGGAGGGTTTACGGCCAGTGTGCCTATTTGCCTAAACCGTGTGACGTACATTCACTGTGGCTGGATTCGTTCGTATTCTGTATGGCGTTTACACGCATTGACATGCGCGACTTCGGTCGATGTTTGTGCTTACGCACTAACAAGGGGCCAAGCCTCTATTACTGGTTCGCCAGTTATTTTGCTGTGGACTACGGTCCAGTTCCCGAATTAGCGTTCCCTTCGGGGGGAGTGCATCAAAATGGTTGGCACTCACCGTGCACGGCGTGTGTGTGGGCCGTGTACCTCCCCTACATTTTTTTAAATAAATGTAGGAGAGCGAAGGCCTTGTATTGGGTATTTTTTGTATAAATATATTGTGAGCCTTTTCCAAGCGGGAAGGGATAAATGATAATAAATTAATAATGTAAACCTGATACAAGTGGAATAGAGACGTTTATGTTCTTAACCTTTTTCGAGCTCTGTCTTCGTGAACGGGGTTCACTTAGCTTATAAGGCACTACCAACAGCTTTCAATTGCTCTAGTGAATATTCTTTCTTCCAAAAGACACCTAAAAGAACTAAGTTACTAAACAAACACAACGTAAATAAGGGTCCTAACTAAGACGATCACGCCAAAATATTAAAAACGGCCTATTAATAAACCTTTTGAAAGATCATTTAGAAAGATCTAAACATAGGTTATTAATCCTGGTCACATATATAATGTTATTAAAAAGGGGATATTTTTAAAATTATAATATTTTTATACAATAGAGAGAGAGAGGGGGGGATCGTTACAATTTGGTGCCGTGACCAGGATATATTTATTTTAAAGAAGGTCGTCTATTTAAGAATTATTAAGTAGGCATTATGCCTACAATTTGTTGTCCGTGAAATGGAGAGGTGTCTAGGAGGATGGTGTTTGCTGGGGGTGGTTGAGAGTCTGGGGGTGGGGCTTTAATATTAATATAATTTTTGTTTGTTATAGATGGTGTGTGCATAGTTTACTAAGACAAAATAAACTAAAAAGTGAAATAAGTGAAAAGTACTCAGTAACATTTGTATAAGTGAAAGACATAACAGTGCTAAAAACTGGAAAAATATAAAAATATAAAAATGGCTAAAACAAAGAAAAGTTCAAATTTAGTGAAGGCTAAGCCTAAAAATGAATTAAAAATACTTCAAAAATTAATTAAGAATGTAGTGAAAACCTTTGAGGTTAAAATAAAAGATCTTGAAGAGAAGTTTATCAATCAAACGAAAGATCACCAAATTAAAGTAAACCAAGAAGAGGTGTACGGGGCGAGCACCTCATTTGTTACTGACCCTAAACAGAATATTGTATATAATATACATAATGTGACAATAAACAAGCCGAAATTTGAAAATGGGAATACTCATCCAGTAACATTTTTAGAAGATCTCACTAATTATTTAGAGAAAGTCCCATCTAATGGACTTGAAATATCAATAGCTCAAGAGTGCTTAGTAGGTGAAGCCAAATATTGGGCTCGAATTAATAGTGTGCGTTGGACAACTTTTGATGATTTTAAAGCAGACTTTCTAAGAGTATTTTGGGGTGAAGAGGAACAAAAGAAAGTAAGAAGATTCCTTGTACAAAATAAATGGAGTAGATATACGCACCCCACCATGGTTGGTTATTTTCTTTATGTCATTGAAAAAGCACAAACATTATCATATCCGATACCAGAAAAACAATTAGTTGCTGATGTTATTAGACATTATCCTAAAACAGTGCAGCAGTTATGGAGAGTAGCTAAAATTGAGACAATAATTGAGACAACAGATTTCTTGAGAAATTTAGATGACATTGATAAACAGGAAGAAGATCGTGAACCTTACAATACTGAGAAAAAACGAAAATTTAATAATAAAGCTGAGCGAAAACAAAAAGAAATACAGCAATCATATAAATCATGGCGGAAATCTGAAGAAGGAAGAAAGGAGGTTAACGAAATGAATGAAATACAAGTCACTAACGAACAAGTAAATGTTTCGGCTCCCGAGCCAAATTTAGAGCAATAGAGGTCGAACTAGTTCCCGGTTCGATCTTTTATAATGTACAAGGGAACAAAGCATTAAATATATTATTAAAGCTGGGTTGGAGACCTGGTCAAACTCTTGGCAAAAATAATAGGGGTTTGCGAAAACCTATTTCTTTAAAAGCAACTTTTAATAGAGAAGGACTTGGTTATAACAATAATGTAAATAGTATAATTAAGACTTTAAAAACCAAATCAGATTTGCTCATAACGGAGTTATTCGTGCAAACTGTTTCCGAGGAAGACGAAGATAAATATCAAAAGGAATTTATAGGGAATATGAGGTCTGAACTTAAAGTTTCAATATTTGATAAAGAAATTGACGCGCTTCTCGATACTGGGAGCGATATTACATGCATTTCAGAGAGTTTATTTTTACAAATTAAAAGTGGTAATCACAAAATATCAGTAATGCCAGTTAAAGCAATGCAAATAAAAGGTGCTGTTGGGCAGCGCAGTACAAAAATACAACAAATGATCATATTGCCAATAAAAATAGATTAAGTAGTCTTTGAAACACAAACTTTAATTGTTAATAATTTAATAAGACCATTAATATTGGGCTTTGACTGGCTCAAGAAAAATAAAATATTGATAGATTTTAGAAATACGGCAATTGATATAGAATTTAAGTTGAAAAACAAAGACTACTTCATACCGTTTAAATATAACTGTAATTCAGTATTATATAACAATTGCGTTGAACAAAGTACTGATGATCCTTTAACAAATATAAAGATAGGATCATAGCTCTGAAAAAGCTAAGTAAGGTTTTGGAAAAGCATAAGAATATATTTTCGAGCAAGTTGGGTAGAGCGAATTGCTACGAACATAAAATTGAAATGATCGATGATGAACCTATAGTTACTAGATCTTATCCGATTCCATATGCATATAGATCGAAAATGGAAGAGAAATTAAGTGAGATGGAACAAGCTGGTATCATCACAAGGGCATCGACACCTTACAGTAGCCCATTAACATTCACACTTAAAAGGGATGGCACAATTAGAGTCTTATTAGATGCTAGAAGCATAAATAAGAAAATGGTTGCAGAAACAGAGAAGCCACCAATACAATTAGATGTTTTGAATTCATTTCATGGAGCGAATTATATTACTACCATTGATTTAAATAATGCATATTTTCAAATTCCAATAAATAAAGATGGTAGAAAATATACTGGTTTCACATTCAATGGAAGGTCATATGTATATAATGTTCTGCCACAAGGATTAAAAACATCGGTAGGAAGCTTTAGTAGAGCCATGAGCTTAATATTGGGACCAGAAGTCCAAGAATTTTGTGTGAATTACTTAGATGATTTAGCTATTATAACATCAGGAACATTAGATAAACATTTGGAGCACATTGACATTGTTTTAAGTAAATTAAACAAAGCTGGCTTAACGTGCAATTTGCAAAAATGTGAATTTATTTGTAATGAAATTAAGATGCTGGGTTTTATAATTTCAACAAAAGGCATAAAGACAGATCCCGATAAAATTCGCGCAATTCAAGATTTTCCAGCACCCAAAAAGATTAAGCAATTGAGAGCATTTTTGGGGCTTTGTAATTTTTATAGAAGGTTCATACCAAATTATAGTGTATGTATAATACCTCTTTGTGAATTATTAAAAAAGGGACGTAAGTTCCAATGGAGCGAAAAGGTACAGAAGGCATTTGATTTTATAAAGCAACAATTTATTAATACAATAGAATTGCATCACCCTGATTTTAGTAAACCTTATTATTTGCAAACGGACTGCTCCGGTGTGGGTATGGCCGGAGTACTTTATCAGATAGATAATAACAGTGAAATGAGAATATTATGCTATCACAGTAAAGCCTTAAAAGGTTCTGAATTGAATTGGTCTGTCACTGAACAAGAGTTTTATGCTGTAATAAGTTGTTTAAAGAAGTTTGAGACGTATTTAAGAGGCAGCAAAGTAATAATTTTAACTGATCATAAAGCATTATTGTTTATTAATAATATGAAATTATTCAATGGCAGATGGATATTGTATATAGAACAATTTAATTACGAAGTACAGCATATATCGGGTAGAAGCAATATTGTTGCAGATGTACTATCACGCTACCCTCCTGATGGTGATTTAATACAAGAGGATAAAAATAAAAGTTTAGAAATAGCTTATACAGAAAGTGAACCGAATGACGAGTTGATAGAAAAGTTAAAATCCATATCAGTATACCAAACACAAGATACAGAGTCGTTGGCTATTATTGAAAAATTAAAGACGCTAAATATTTCAACATTAGAACAAAATGATATACTGAAACGTTATAGTTTGAGAAATAATATATTATATTACAAAACAAATTTAAAGGAAGTAATTTATTTACCTGTACCCTTGAGACGAGATGTTATAAACCAAGTACATATAGAAATGGGACATCAAGGGCCCTATAAAGTAATTAAATATGTGAGCGATAGATTCTTTTGGAAAGGATTAACAAAAGACATTAAAAAGCAATTAAGGGTGTGTCATTTATGCCAGTTATCAAAGAAAAGTAATATAACATATGTGGGTCCATGCAAATCTATAATAACAGAAAATATCGGAGACATGGTTATGGCTGACTTATATGGACCGCTGGCATCGGGTACCTTTGGGTACACTTTCATATTTGTTATACAAGATTCATTCAGTAAATTCATCAAATTATATCCTTTAAAACAATGAACAGCAAAGTGTGTTGTAACGAAAGTAAAGCATTTTGTTGAGATTATAAAGCCCAAAGCAATAATGACAGATAATGGGAAGCAGTTTATAAGTAATCATTGGAAACGATCAATGAAAGAATTGAATATTAAACCGATATATACCACAGTAAGAAATCCTAGGCCAAATACAACAGAGCGTGTAAATAGAGAGTTGAGCAGATTATTCAGGACGCTTTGTCATGCTAACCACAAAGATTGGGCAATAATATTGCCTAAAATAGAAGAATTGTATAATAATTCATATCACAATAGTACGGGATTTACACCATGTGAGATTCTTTATGGTGAGTCTAATGAAATGTCTTTCGACAAGATAATATTTAATAGTAAGATCAAAAACAATGTCGAACAGATTAGACAGCAAGTGCGTAAGAATTTAAAAGAGGCAAGCCGCATTAGAAACACAAAATTTGATAAGAGCAATAGATTAGTGACATATCATGTTGGCGATTTAGTAAAAGTTTCAAGATCTAGTAGATCAGATGCAGATAACAAAGTTATGAGTAAATTTAATTTGGCGTATGAAGGGCCATATATAATAGCAGCCGTACCATTTGACAATGTATATACTTTAGCAAACCCAGAAACAAATGAAATTAGGGGAAATTTTAATGCTATTCATTTATTAAAATATTTTAAATAATAGGGTTGGCTTATATACATACTAGATTAAATACTGAAATATAATTTGGTCCCGTGGGTGGCCTATTGAAAAAAAGATGAAAATTATTAAAGTTATGAGCAAGACATAAATTAATTAAAAATAAGAAAAATGCTGTAATGATTTTATTAATAACTATCTGTACATATTGATTGTAAGAAAATTTTGTAAAATATGTTTTTATTGAATAAATTTGGGGAGTTGGGTTAGGGTGAATGGCTCAATCACATTTATCCTGTGGGTGTGTAGCCATCTGATTTCAACTCATAATCAAAATACTGTGCATATAAAGACAACATTGCTAAATTTATATTTTAAAGATTTAAAATGTAAGTCAAAAACAAAAGAGAACCACTATTAAATTTTATTATATACAATAAAATTTATCAAGACGACAATTTATGGTTTATCGCATTGGGATAGATGTGGTTGAAGGGGTGTGAGGCGGCGGCCATTCCTTGGCGTAGGTGGGATGAAAATATATACTGAATTGTAACAGATTGAAAGAGGAAAGAACAGATACACATAAGTTCAAAATTTTGAGTGTAGTGCATATGCTCTCAATATAGTAAAATTTTATATCAACGACTCCACTGTGTGGGTCATTAACATAAAATTTGGGGGTGGATTGTGACGGCCCAATATTATTATTAATAATTAAATTCAATATAAAGGGGCGTCAAATATAGTCTTAAAAGATATATATTAAGCAATTAAGTCAAATTAATAAACATAAAGTTAATATATTTCAGACATTATCCCAATAACATAGCAAATTAAGGGCAAAATTATTGTTTCTCGTAATAAGTAAATTTATTATAAGAACTTGTAAAAATATTTAAAATAAGATAAATAATAGAAATACAAGTCAAAAAATATTATAAAATCAAGTTAAATAACGTTTATAAGATAATTAGAAAATCTGTTAAAATTGTTTAAGTCATGGGAAGTGTTCGTGTATAAAAGAAAATTTTCCTAAGTTGTGGAAGGAGTTCACGTATAGATGAAATTTCCTAAGTTGTTGAAGGAGTTCATGTATTAAGGAAAATTTTCCTAAGTTATGTAAGGTATTCACGTATAGATGTCTTGTATGGATGAGCTGCCGGAGATACATTCCTGCAGTTCTACATATATATGGGGTGGTCGGGAGCCTGACTGCCTGAAGTACTGTAGCACAATGACTAGTCCTATATTAGGGACTTATGATATTAAACTTAATGATACAAAACCAATACTATAGAAGGTCTCCATGATGAATATGCATTACAATAGTAGATTCATGGGTTCGAATCCTATATATACATGACTTATGAAAGTAAGGTCTATGATACAAAAGCAATATTATAGGAGGTCTCCTTGATGCATAAGCATTGTATGGGGTGGTCGGGTGACTGACTGCTCCTAGTACTGTAGCAAAATGACTAGTCCTTATTAGGGACTTGAAAAGGAATATTATGGTGGCGTGTGTGCTGCTTCACGAGCAATTGGTCCGAGGTAAACTTGGACTCGCTAACCGATGTGTCCTAGACATATCATCTTAGTGCCGGTGGTAAGCGGGTTTGTTGTAGCAATACGGCTTTCCCGTGGACATCGCACACCCATACCGTTTGTGGGCGGCGTAGTAGCGCATAGCGATGCGTCGTCTATATTTCGGATTGGGATGATGAGTGTGTTTGGTAGCACTTTTAAGTGTAACAGGCATACTCAACTTCATGTCTTAGTGCATTAGCGCTATGATACGTGGAGTTTTGTTCATTGACGTCTTAGTAGCGTGCTACTATGATACGTTAGTGATATTTTTTATATAACAACAATACTAACTTTGTTGCCAAAGTCGATAGGAGTCATGTGGTTGTGTTGTGAGGGTGCGCCGCCCGTATGATAATTGCATTGATGCTTATTGCTACTTGCGGTATTGCGTCTTGTGATGGATCTGCGGGTGTGCTGCGCCTGATTCGACGCATTCCTGTTGTTCTGGTCGATGGAGGTATACAATTAACATCTTAGTGTCGGTGGTAAGCGGGTTTGTTGTAGCAATACGGCTTTCCCGTGGACATCGCACACCCATACCGTTTGTGGGCGGCGTAGTAGCGCATAGCGATGCGTCGTCTATCTTTCGGATGGGGATGATGAGTGTGTTTGGTAGCACTTTTAAGTGTAACAGGCATACTCAACTTCATGTCTTAGTGCATTAGCGCTATGATACGTGTAGTTTTGTTCATTGGCGTCTTAGTAGCGTGCTACTATGATACGTTATTGATATTTTTTATATAACAACAATACTAACTATGTTGCCAAAGTCGATAGGAGTCATGTGGGTGTGTTGTGAGGGTGCGCCGCCCGTATGATAGTTGCATTGATGCTTACTGCTACTTGCGGTATTGCGTCTTGTGATGGATCTGCGGGTGTGCTGCGCCTGATTCGACGCTCTCTTGTGGTTCTGGTCGATGGAGGTATACAATTAACATCTTAGTGTCGGTGGTAAGCGGGTTTGTTGTAGCAATACGGCTTTCCCGTGGACATCGCACACCCATACCGTTTGTGGGCGGCGTCGTAGCGCATAGCGATGCGTCGTCTATCTTTAGGATGGGGATGATGAGTGTGTTTGGTAGCACTTTTAAGTGTAACAGGCATACTCAGCTTCATGTTTTAGTGCATTAGCGCTATGATACGTGGAGTTTTGTTCATTGACGTCTTAGTAGCGTGCTACTATGATACGTTGGTGATATTTTTTATATAACAACAATACCAACTTTGTTACCAAAGTCGATAGGGATCATGTTGGGTGTGTTGTGAGGGGGCGCCATCCGTATGAAAGTTGCATTGATGCTTACTACTACTGGCGGTATTGCGTCTTGTGATGGATCTACGGGTGTGCTGCGCCTGATTCGACGCTCTCTTGTGGTTCTGGTCGATGGAGGTATACGGGTGGTGATGTTCTGGGATGTATGGGGGACCTTGGAATGGTGTAAGCCCGACGATAGTCGTATTGATGCTTGTTGCGTTCTGCAGCATTACGTCTCTGCGATGGTTGTTTGGTGGGACGCTATTCTCAATGGCGCTCTCTGCGTCTTGGTTTGACTCACACCTAAGTAGCTTTGCCCAAGTCGGGTCCCTTCATTGCGGGGCTGCAGACTGTCTGCCCTCCACGATGTTTTATATAACAACATAATATTATATCTCTGTAACTTTCCCACCTTTGAATGATTGAAGGCAACTTGTTGGTGGGTGAGACAAACATGATCGAAAATGCATTTACTCAACGTCAGTGACACGAACCCTTTCTGATGGCGAATTATTACTCTTATCTTATAACTGCCTTTTGGCTATATCTGCCGTTGTATTGGTTGGTGGAGCATATGTGTCGACCTCATGCGGGTGGTAGCTGGGGGGAGGATCTGAGGAGACTCTCAAGGCTGCGGCCGAAAGCCGCACAACGTGGGACCCCATTCCCTTGAGGTGAGCAGTAGTCTCATGACACGCTCTGCGGCTAGTAGCCGTGCTGATCATGCAATTGGTGGTGATGCCATACACTTACATCACGTCTGCAGGAGCGGCGGTCTGGCAGGTGGTGGCGCTCACGGAGGGTTTACGGCCAGTGTGCCTATTTGCCTAAACCGTGTGACGTACATTCACTGTGGCTGGATTCGTTCGTATTCTGTATGGCGTTTACACGCATTGACATGCGCGACTTCGGTCGATGTTTGTGCTTACGCACTAACAAGGGGCCAAGCCTCTTTTACTGGTTCGCCAGTTATTTTGCTGTGGACTGCTTTTTAGTAACTTTGGATTTTTATTCCATAGAGAAAATTTTACGGAATCATGTTTTCGTCTAACGTAGTACTTAACATTAATCCTTAAAAGGAGAGGAATTATCATATTACGGCTAATGTTGTCGCAACAGCGTTTGAAGAGATGCATAATAAATGGTCTTCTTGACATCACATACAGTAAACTGACTTAAAACGAAGGAGAATAATTAGGAGTCGGAATTACAGAAAGAGAACGAAGTGTTTGCAGTTTCTGTTCTCTATCAAAAGAGTAAGAAGGATTAGAAAAATGTTGATTTAATAGTTCAACATCAACACAAGAAGGTAAGGCATTTAGGGATGTTCTTCCAACTCCGACTGTTTTAAGAAACTTCCACACCCTAGATGAGTCGCCGTTCCCGACTGATGTATGAATATGGCGTCGTTGTGCATCTCTACGTAATGTATTGCAGCGATTCCTGATTTTAGCGTATCCTTTGGTTTTCCTCTGTTTTATTCCTCTTAAACTTTGACAATGCCACATTTTTCTTCAGGATAAGTCTTTTCAGATTATCAGAGAGCCATGGAGCAGGTAAATGTTTGAGTTTTACGTAATGTATTGGCGCGTGAATGTTATAAAACTAAGTAAGTAGGGAACAGAAAAGTTCAACTTTATCATCAATGCACGGTGCTCTCTCAATCACTGACCAGACAATGTTATGTGCATCTACACAAAGTTGGTATAACACAATATCTATTCCTCCAAAATTACGTCGCAGAACTAATTTAAGTTTGATTTTAGGAAGGCATAGTTTATACGAAAGGAAAATTAAATCGTGATGAGAGAATGCATCAGCAGGATACTGTCCATGTTTGAAAACTAGTGCTGAAGATGACACTATAATTAAGTCAAGAAGGGAAGGAGTACAATTAGGAAAGTTATGGGTCGCAGGAAGAGGAAGGATTTGCATATTACACGCTTCAATTATAGACTTAAGTTTTATAGCCCGATTGTCGCCTTTAAGTAAACAGGTGTTAAAGTCTCCCATCAAAATAGTATGACTATACGTAGGGACTAGTGATTCCCAAAGAGATTCGAAAGAAGTAAAATAGTTCACAAAAAGAGAGAGACTGTAGAATACTCCAAGAAGGATTTTATTCCGAGACAAAGAGACCTCAACCAGCAAATGCTCAGCAGAATCAACAGGGTTTACATGCAGTGGTTTACATGACGAACTAACAATTTTAAATGGAAAGTAGGATCTGAGATAGATCACCACGCCCCTGCCATGCCTATTAGTGCGATCATTTCTAATTAGATGAAACCCGGGCAAAGAGTAAGAAGTAGAAGGCAGACAGGGTTTTAGCCTAGATTCTGAAACTAAAATAGCGTGAATATTTTGGGATTCAAATAACGCAGGCATGTCAGGATAATGAGCCGGAATGCTTTGGGCGTTAATATGAATAGCATTGAATTTATTCACACAGTCTGAGAAACAAGAATTTAAGGTAATATTGAGTGAAGGAGAAGCAGTTGTACTGTGATAACTAACGTCACTAAGTGTTTCATCATCCGAAGACAACGTCAGATAAACAAATCACTATCTTTACAAATGTTTGAGGGTAACATTAATGCTTTATTAAAATATACGAATAAATTTATACTACTTATAGATACTTAAAAAACCAGCATGAAAGACAAAGCATATATAATACAACAACTTAAAGAAATAAAACAATCAATTTAGTAGTAAAACTGATGATGATGACTGAGATGTAAAAATCAATATACAAATAGGGACTTATATACAACGTGTGAAAATAACAATAATGCGAAAGACTTAGAATTGTCGTAGTGATCTATATTAAACAACTTACATCGACTACTCGTAGTTGTACTATGAGTTCAACTTACTACTTCCAACGAATATATCTACTTCTGCAAGGTATTAATACTATAACTGTTACTTATTAAATAATACGCAACCTACTTACCTATATCTATAACTAGGCATATTATGAGTTAAAACTTTAAATTTACTAAACCATATTCTCATAAATGTGAAAATTTGTTTGAATATGTATTGTGTATGTTTGTTGCTTATTCTCTTAAAATCTACTGAACGTGACTTAAAAGTTTTTAATAAAAAATTGCAATAATAGATTTCAAATCAGAATAGGGCAGGCAATTTTTTTTAAAGTTTTGGTCTATTACTAATTACAGTTTTTTAATCCATGATTCTAAAAAAACAATTAAGATAGTTATATAGTGTGCTGTATTAACCCCTCAGTTCACAGCTAAAACGATTAACCCTGCTAGCTCACGTCACCTGACGCGGCGTAGCTAAAAATAACCTAACCTTGAATTTGTCGTACATTTATTTTCTATAAAATTCATAATAAATTTCAATAGGTATAATACTTGTTTCTGTTTATTTATTTACTTCTACTTCATTACAAATAATATATTTTAATTGTAATTTTATAGTAAAAACTGTATTTATCCAGCGCAGGACGGCCGCGTGATTTTCACATATATTTTGTTATATATTACTCGAAGTTATTTACGTAAAAAGATAAATTTTATTCACAAAAAAACTTTTATATCAATTTTATAGTAAAACACTATACTAAAACTAATAAAACATTAGAAAAATCCTAAAATCGACACAATAACACGCCACACGAAATAGGCGTACGAAATGAACGTAGGTTATAAATAAAAAACATAGACTAACTGCGTTTTATAGCATTAGAGAATAGGAAATTTCACATTGAGTCTATAATACGAAAATTCTTCATAGACAAGTAGTCTCTAAATATAAGTTTTTATGGTTTAAAGTGCTGTGGGTGGGTATGGTCGGATCTGACCACTTGGACTTTGACGGAATATCGCCGTGGTCGGATCGGACCGCGTGCATATTGAGAGGTTAAACATAATACTAAAACCTTAAATTATATTGTTTAATTCAATAGAATTTTCAAATTAAAGTTCTTATTCGATTGTGGTTGATTAAAACAAATAACATTTTTTTTAATAAAAATGAAGTGTGATCATTTAGATCACATTAAGTCTTCAACTAAAACTAATAAAAATAATCATAGTAGATATACAATAAATTTTACGGATTTTATCGCTATATTTTTTAGTTTTTTTTTATATTTACAACACCCATGGACAGTGGTTTTGATGTGTTTGATATCATGATATCATAGTTTATCCCATGCTACCTTCAGCTTTTGCATATTAATTTTTTTGCAGAATGAGCTCATTGTATCTTGAAGTCTTGAAACCCATTCTTCAAAACTTATATTTCCCGTTAACCTAGAATGTTGAATTTTGCAAGGTCCCATAGCAAAAGCAAAAACACTCGAAAATCGTTACTTGCAGTTATAAAATGGTTTTTACAATTACAAACTTAAATTTACAGTGATAGCATCGACCTTGACTTACACTGATGTACGGGTATACATTTCCAAACAAGAAACCTATTCATTCATTCTTTAATCTGACTTATACTTTCGAACTATTCATGCTACAACCATATAATATTGCATCACGGCTCCAACATGTTTCGTAAAAAAAATTGTTAATTGCATAAGTAAGTAAGTACGCGAGTAACCCGAGTTCGAGCCCCGCCGGCGCCAATGAAATTGTTAATTGCAATTTTAAGTGCTGATTTACCACGTGCTTGGCGGTGAAACAAAACATCGTGGGGAAACCTGCATGTCTGAGGAATAAGGAAAAAAATATTTCGAAGACATGATGTGAAGTTCGCCAACACCCATTGGGGCAGCGCAGCGGACACTTCCTTGGCCTAAAACCCTCTCAGAAATGAAGGGAGGCCTATGCCCAGCAGTGGTATGTATATAGGCTGTACCTGTACTTTACTTTTACTTTAAGCTTATCATTGAAGTAACTTTAGGCTATTTATACATCATGATTATTTTAAACTATTAAATTCAATGACTCAGAAAGCGATTTATGTAAATACAATTCATAAAAGAATAATTAATTATTTTAAAGTTCTTTGTACAATACATATTACACAAGTTAGAGGTACAAATACATATTTCGAGCGTTAAACCCTATTTGTTGATAAATAACTCAATATTTTGTTAAACATGTCACATAATATTTTTTAAATTCTATGGAATATGCAAGCAATTTATTGAACAATGGAGTTAGACAAATAATGTAATTTCATCAAAAAATTCTCAAGCATTACATCAATCTAGAAAAACTTGTAAAGTCAAACATTAACCTAATACAATATTTCACCCATACCTTTAAGCCGTTTTCGATATACTACCTTTTAATATCAATATTCATAAGACTATTAAATAGGTTTGATTGTTGGGATAAAACAATGATTTTCCGTAAGAGTACTGTAGCCAAACATTTTGCGGCCAAAGTTTGTAGTACGCATAGAACCACAATTTACATAATTAATTAATTAGTTCACTGCGTCACCTTCGATCATTTCTTCCCATTTCTACAAAAATTATGCTCGCACTGTCTCTTCTGCTTCCGATTCTCGACTATGCTGACGCAGGCTATGTAGACATAACCGAGGACCAGCTAAATAAGCTTGAGAGACTAACTTCAAAACACAAGTATTCGGTTCATATTTGGATTGCACGAATTTGACCATATTTCCCAATTTCGCTCAAGTCTCACGTTTCAAGTGGTTACCTATCCGACTTCGCCGGAATATGCATATTCTTTCTATTCTGTACTGTGTATTATTTCACCCTTCTACACCTCCCTATTTAAAGGAGAAGTTTAATTTTGTAGGGCTTCTAGGAGAACCTCTACGCTCTTCAAGATAATTCATTTTCAGGGTTCCAACTCACAATATTTCCTTTTTTAATAAATCTTTTACTGTCCAGTCTATCAAGCTCTGGAATGCCCTACCGTTGCGTATACGTGAAACACAAACTATTGTTATATTTAAGCGACTACTTAAAGAGCATTACTTGTCTCAGTCGTGATAATGTATCTATTGTATTTATCTGCTTCACATTATTGTTTAAGGAATTTTGATATATATAGGAATAGGAATATATATATAAATATATATACATATATATATATATATATATATATATATATATATATATATATATATATATATATATATATATGTATATAATTAATAATATTTTGGTAAGTATTACTTTAGATATTTATGTGCTTGTATTAGAACAAGGTTATATTAGACTTGCAATTTCATTAATTAATTGCAATAAATTACTTCTTACTTCTAGTAGTTGTCTTAGACCATTATAAGAATGCATTTTAAAATTTTCAATAAATTCTGATAATATTTTAAAAATTAAATTTTTCTAAAATTCGCACACAGTGTAGAATGAGTTTTTTTTGGTATATGTGTACGATTGCAAGAACCCCTCATTAACGGAGGGTAAAGGCCTCCTCCAGGGATGATCAATGTTTTCTGTCCTCTGCTACTCGCATCCAGTGGGTACCCGCTATTTTTATAACGTCGTCTGTCCAGCGCGCGATTGGTCTACCCCTTTTTCTTTGGCCTGATGGTGCTAACCATGATGTTGTCTTTATGGTCCAGCGATTGTCAGTAAGTCTGGCTATATTATGTCCGGCCCATCGCCATTTTAGTTCCTGTGAGTAGTTGGGAGCGTCGATGGTTTTAGTTTTCTGTCTTATGGCAATATGGCGGATTTTTTGATCTTCTTAATCTTCTGAATGCTTCTTTCCATACTTCTTTAACTTGTTATGATCTTATTTTTTATTTCCTGGTAAATTTCCAAGTTTGACAGGCGTATGTTAGTGAAGGGTGAAGGCAGTTGTTCATGACTTTGCTTTTCAGCCTTATGAGCAAGTCGCTTTTTAGAATTTCTGTTAGGCTCCAAAATTTCTTCCAGGTGATGTTAACTCTTCTCTCTACTTCCTGTCCATTGTTGTGTGGGTTAAATGAGATTTGTTTACCCAGATATACGAATGTATCAACATACCATAATGAACTGGCCTGATATAGTTCAACGCGACATGTCGCTACATGTTGTGTTGCATTAAATAGTATGTTTATCGTGCACTTAAAATAAGAAACATGCATCGACATGAAATGCTTAGTCTTAGTTTAACAGGCATTTGAATAACGAGAGTCGCGTATTTTTTCAAAATGTCGAAAACTGAGTATCGAAGTGTCATAAAGTTTCTGTTTAAAGAAGGTTTATCCTCTGCCCAAATAAAAGAACGATTAGATGGCGTGTATAAGGAGTCTGCCCCCTCCTATAGCACAGTGAAACATAGGGTGAAAGAGTTTCGCCTCGGGAGAGAAACCGTCGAAGACTTTGACCACGACGGTCGACCTGTGGAAGTGCTCACTCCCGAAACGATTGCTCTTATCGAAGAGGAGGTTCTGAGTGACCGCCGTTTGAAGATTAGAGAAATTGCAGCAAGGCTTGGGCTCTCTAAGAGTACCGTTCATCGCTCGATCCATGAACATCTTCACATGAAAAAAGTGAGTGCAAGATGGGTACCGAAAATTCTTTCAGCGGTACAGAGACAGGAAAGAGTGCGCTGCGCTTTGGAGTTTTTGGATCTTTGTGGCGAAAATTCAAAGACTGTGATCGAGCGGTTAGTGACTGGTGATGAAACTATGCTCTTGTATTATGATCCACAAAGTAAGCGCGAGTCAATGGTATGGCGTTATAAGGGTGAAAAGCCCCCTAGAAAGGCAAAGGTGCAACAATCGACTAAAAAACTGATGTGCACAATATTTTGGGATTTTCAAGGCATTTTGATGGTGGATTTTAATGAACATAATATAGTCGTGAACGGCGAATATTATGCTTCTTTAATATATAAATTACGAGACAATTTAAAGGAAAAACGAAGAGATAAGCTGTCTAAAGGTATCCTGTTGCTCCATGACAACGCCCCTGTTCATACCGCTGGTGTTTCGAAGGATGCAGTTCGTCAATGCGGGTTCACAGAAGTTCAACATCCACCTTACAGTCCAGACATGGCCTCGTTCGACTATTATTAATTCCAAATTTAAAGCGGGACTTAAGAGGAAGAAAATTTTCAAGCGATGAAGAGTTGCAGGCGGCCGTCTTCAGTCATTTTGAGGATAAAAAATGTGATTATTTTTATAAAGGCTTAGAGATGTTGATTCACAGATGTCAGAAGTGTGTTAGTATTCATGGTGATTATATTGAAAAATAAAATTGGTTTCGTTTCATTTCCTTCATTGGTTCATAGTTAGGCCAATTCATTATGGGACCGCCTACGTAGGTTAAAGGCAGATTTTTGAGATATTTAAGTATTTTAGTATGATTTGTCATGGCATTAGTTTTATTTAAGTTGATTTCGAAGCCTTCTTTACGATTTCCCCATGTAGAGAGTTTATCATCAGTTGGAGTTGTTTTGTACTTTGTGACTGTATTTCTAAGAAGTATAATCTTTTTTCTTGGTTTTCCAGCTTTTCTTTGAGGTTTTCGTATTTTATAATCATTGATTTGAATTTTTCCTCCAATATGTAGTTTATATTTTGTGTAACTTGTTCCGTAACTTTGTCAGCCGACTGTACAATTGTTGCTTTTTGTTCATTCAACTCGTTTTAAATTTTTCTAAGCGCACTCGTTACTTCCTCCATGATTATCGGGTGTATTTTACGATAATGTGGTGTTGTGATTATTTTTGATTTATGTTTCGCAACTTGTGCTGCTCTCTGTTGGCTCAACTATGAATTAGAGGTCAGGAAACCTGTTTGGTGCAATACAGTCTTTATAGTTTTGAGTATTTTCTCTAGATGGCACTGTTTTATTGATCAAAAGCTACATAATCATACATAATTGTTTTTGTAAGTTTTGCACTTGAATGATGTAAATTATAGATTTTTCACTAGAATCTAGTACGGAAAATGTTGTTAATAGATCAGTTTTGAGGTCTTTTTCACTTCACTGTTTTGCGTGAGTAATAATTTGTTATTCACTGTTTTTGAAGCTTGTCCACAATGATTTGCGATAGACACTTGTTTATTATACCACTCCACTTGTTTTTGATGTTAAATATCACTTATTTGTATTTTTATTTTACACTAAATACGGATACGATGTTTATCGTGGCTCGGTAGCACCCTCTCTCCTATCCTATCCTATACATATATATATATATATATATATATATATATATATATATATATATATATATATATATATATATATATATATATATATATATATATATATATATATATATATATATATAAGCGATAAGGCCGCCAAATTGTACTTACATAATATTATAATCTGCTTTATGTTTCGTTATCTGTATATTTGTTTGTGATACACAATAAAAGTATATTCATTCATATTCATTCATTCATATTATTATACAATATGTAAAAAAAACCCTGTTGTTCGCGTTAAGTGCGTTATCAGAATCAGTATTCAAACGTATAGAAATAACTTTACTTCAGAAAACTCGACATAAAAATAATCAAATTAAATTTTAATTAAATAACATCTGTAAATTTTATGTGGATTGATTACCTCTGCTTGGAATCATCGAGAGAGGCGGGCGCCGGGCGGCGGCCGGCGGTGACGTACATCAAAGACGGGGCGCGCGCGCGCGCGTCTTACCTACACTAAAGCGCTTACTACATTATACAATTTTTAGGAAATCTAATTAGGAAATAGGAAGGTGTAATCGTAGTTAGAACAGTTAGGATCCGATTTAGTCAAATTGGAGGTCCCAATCGCTCTACTTCCTAAATTGTTTACAATTTAGGTCAGTGTAATCGCAACGTTATGATTTAGAACAACCAGTCTGCGCCCGCGCTTTGATACAAGCGGATGTCTTGAAGTTTTGATAGAAGTCTGATATCAGAGAGCAGTACTTTAAATCTTAATATTAATTTCCGTTGGCTATAAAACGTAATGTCACCATCAAACATTCTTTGGTACTCACACTTTATCGAAATATCTTAACTTATTTTTCAATATGTTTGGATATAAAACTACACAAATATTCAAACTGTTTTATAGGTGGTAGAGCCATGGTGCAGTTATATTAGTAGTATAGGGAGACCCTTTTTACTGAAAACAAGGCATTCCATCTTAGTCGTCACAGGTGACAACGCATCTGCATTTTGATTTGTAATCGGAGATAGATGTAGATGTCCACGGGCCGCAGCAACCACTTATCATCAGGTGGACTGTGTGCTAGTATTGTACTCTATAACATAATTTTGATATTTTCTAAATCGATAAAAATTTCGTCATTTTTTATGTTATTTTTTAATAATAGTTATTATTTATTTATTTATTTCAGACAGTGTCCGTAAGTGTTATTAAGAAATTAAATTATAGCTAGTACTAATTAAAATACATTAAAACACTTTTAAAACAAGAAACATATAAAAAGACGTGTGGCACTCGGGGACTGCCGCGGTAAAGCTATTGCATAGCACTTTGTATCAACTTATGCAATTATAATTATTTATTTATTTTATTTATGCAGTATTTCTTTTTCTTTGATATTAATTCAAGTTACATTTTTGAGCGTGGTGACCGATAAGAAAACATTTTTTTTTCTTTTATTAAATAAATAAATAATAAATGCACTTTGTTCATTCATATTCAAAACACTTTATACACAAATTTTACAAGTACAGTTATTCACTGTTGTACATAAATACCTATACACCTATATACTTTCTCATAAACAGCTGCTTATGTATTCGTCCGATTTCGGAGCAGCTCGTCTCTATTCGTGCGAGCTTCGTAGAGTCGTACAATACGTCTAGTTGCACGCACACAAACACCGTGTCGAAGACTGCCGAAAAGAAACGACGACGTTAGAAAATGCACGGCCTTCAAGCGCCGCGCAAGTGATTCTCGTCCCACCTGTCCGCGCAGTAACTTTTTTTACGACCGCGCGAGACTGTCGCAACAAAAACGATTACTACTGAAAACTAATATAGGTACCTACCTAACATTCAAATAAAAATATTCTCAAAAACTCAACGAATTCAGAATTTAATTTTATTAAAAGAAAATTGGTCAAATAAAAAATAAAGGATGAAAATAAAGCTTACGGGAATATAAAAATAAATCGTATTTATTTTTTATTTCGAGTTTTATAAGAAAAGTATAATATTTACTGGAGACAATTATTTTATTATTATAATAGTACATCATATTTCCTTTAAAATGACACTAATATGAATAATATCTTATATCTATATCTACAAACAAATAAAATTGAAGTGTCTGTTTGTAATGTTAAAACAACAGCTTTTTATTAAATGCATACGAAAGTACTAGTAACAAAAACACAAATTTTAAAATTTTTATCTGTCTGTTGGTCTGTCTGTCTGTCTGTCTGTTTATTCCAGCTAATCTCCGAAACAGCTGGATCTATTTTGACGGGACTTTCACTGGCAGAAAGCTGATGATATAAGGAATAACTTGAACTACTTTTGTTTTAGAAAAATAATTAGGGTTCCGCGCAAAAAAATTAAAACCCATGAAATCCATATTCCACGCGGGCGAGATCACGGGGAACAACTAGTACTCAATATAGATAAATGTATACTTATTTTTATTTATTTATTATTTTAATAAATAAATAAAAATAAGTATTAATAATTTCTAGACACATCTCAACAGATATTTCGTTAATAAATTGCTATCAATACTGAAGCATTATTTTATATTTAGCATCCATTTAACACAAAAAACTGTTAAGAATACTTTTTAAATAACATATAATCAATAAACGATAATCGCGTATAGTGAATTTCGAGGTAAATTATTATATGTAAACGTTTTTGAATCGTCGTAATGATACATATTTCCTAAAGAAAATATCTTCACAATTAATTTGATGTAAAATAACATTAGAAATAACGTATAAAAACGGAGAAATTATCAAATTTTTGATCGAGTTCCTAACCAGTACACAAACAAAAATGGCGAATAGTCATTTTCACATTTTTTTAGAAATAACGTATAAAAATAGAAAAATTATCAAATTTTTGATCGAGTTCCTAACCAGTACACAAACAAAAATGGCGAAATGTCATTTTCACATTTTTTTTCTGTATAGTTATTTGTTACAGAGTACACAGATAAAATTCACTCTCATAGATGACAAACTTCACTTCGGTTCGTTTTCGCACGCTTTCTCGAGAGCGACGCGTCGTGACTTGTTTACGCATTTACTTCAAATACCCCGCCCGCACACCGCAGGAAACATATACCTACGAAAAAAAAACGTAACAAACTTCTGCCAGATAAGGCTTGATAAGATCTTTGGTGTTTTTGCACCATAACCTGACTCTGATAAATTTTAAATATGACTAGATAGATAAGAACAGTTGGTTTAATATGATTGTTGAAAACAAATACCCTTTAATTGTAATGAAAAATACTTAAGGTTAATGAATGTTGAATCAAAAACATTAATTTTTTATTTAATTTACGGACTCCTATCCAGATGTTTACTAGGAGAATACAAAGTTTATTTCATTTTTGTAATATGGCTAATTATTAATTAGGCAGGGATTTCTAAGATTATCAACTAAGTAACTAAGATTAAGGTTAAGAACTAAGATTAAGATTAATGATAAGATAGGAACTGATTTAATATAAGGTTTACATTTACAATGTTCCGAAATAAATAAATAAATAATTGACCATGAGTGAGTAAAAATAATATCTTTTATTTTACAGTATCTAATGTTGTTATATAAGGTGCTTCTAAAATATATGCCACGGTTGTTTGTATGGAGACTTGGCCAATCAGGTGACCGATTTCCACACAAAGTGCAATTTTTTTGAGAATTGACTATGGGTTCCTTGGGGAAAGTGGTACAGTATCATGATTAGAACCACCAGTTGCAGCCATGGCATATTGTAGTTTAGAAGCACCTTATATTTCAGTTAAAATAAGTGCGAGTAGGTATTATTTTTCTTGTACCGAACTTCGGCCCATCTCTAATATATATATATATATATATATATATATATATATATATATATATATATATATATATATATATATATATATATATATATATATTGAGAATCTAAATTGAGAATTTAAACTATACGCGTGTGTGTGTTTGTGTGTATATAAAGAGGGCTACTTTTAATATCGCTCATTTTAATATCAAAAATTTAGGTTATCTTTATAGCAGTATTATATTTTCAATTCAAAATTAGTACTGCATTTGTGATAATAATAAAATGTATGTATATAGAGTACTCACTCATTTTCTTTCACTATTATTTCGTGACTTTCTTCATTAATAATAAATGCACTTTGTTCATTCATATTCAAACCACTTTATACACAAACACCGTGTCGAAGACCGAAAAGAAACGACGTTAGACAATGCTCGGCCTTCAAGCCACACCTCCGTGCCCGTCGCAGTGGGGAGCGTGAGGTTTTTTCGTTACGGCGGAATAAATTTCTGGATTCGGTCCCCGCGCTCAAGGCCCGCGACAGAAGCTATGCATTAGCTTAAAAAATTGTGTTATAAATCCACACAATAACAAATACTTAAACTATTATGCTGCTATGTTTTTCAAAATCTAATAATTAGCATTTTTGGGAGTGCTCTGAGGAATTGTTCGGATTAATCCCAGCCGCCAAATTTCGTGAACACACTACACGGCAAACGTCCCGATACCATCCACACCAACTGGATGCTTGGCGGTCCACCACTGTACGTTTCACAAGGAGTTTCCTTCCACGTACAACCTCTCTGTGGAATAGTTTACCACCGGCGATTTTTCCGGACCGATACGACCTGGGGACCTTCAAGAAAAGAGCTTAGTCCTTTCTAAAGGGCCGGCAACGCACCCGCAATTCTCCTGGTGTTGCGGTTGATCATGGGCGGCGGTAGTCACTTAACATCAGGTGAGCCGCATGCTCGTTTGCCCCCTCTTCTATAAAAAAAAAAAATTATCGACCGATGATTAACAATCCTTATTTACATTTCTATTCTTGACCAATGAATTGTGGCAAAGTTTTATGTTTATAAAACTTCCCATGTTTTTAAATATTACTACTAAATATTAGCACAGAATAAATAATAGATACGACGACCACGAAGATGTTGTTCAATATGTCCGCCTCTCACACATTTGCGGCACCGGCTTATATGTTTTATCGACCGACGATAAACAACCCTTATTTTTATTTTTATTCTTGATCACTGAATTGTGACAAAATTTTATGTTCATAAAACTTCCCATGTTTTAAATATTACTACTAAATATTAGCACAGAATAAATAATAGATACGACGACCACGAAGATGTTGTTCAATATGTCCGCCTCTCACACATTTGCGGCACCGGCTTATATGTTTTATCGACCGACGATAAACAACCCTTATTTTTATTTTTATTCTTGATCACTGAATTGTGACAAAATTTTATGTTCATAAAACTTCCCATGTTTTAAATATTACTACTAAATATTAGCACAGAATAAATAATAGATATTGGATCAAAATTAGTTAATCGGCATATAGTGGACGCTTCTTTTTATCACTGGAAGAGTGGAGTTTTTTGGGTTTTTCCTAGTACCTAAGTCCTTCGTCGGCTTTCACTTTTGAGTTCAAAGAGCGTGCAAAACGCCGCGTATATTACCTATTAATTTTGTTTTGTTTATTATATTCTAGCAATAAAAGAAAATATGAATTTATTTAAAAAATAATTACTACCTACTACATAAATTCTTTATCGAATAATATTTCATATGAAAAATGCATACTAAATTTCTCCTAAAAATAGTTGCAAATTTGGAATTAATCACGATATTTTATGCATGAAACAACCTTTTTAAATATTTTAGTAGATCTATTTAGCAAAAAATGGAAATTTATAACATAAGAATTCAACTGATACTTATAATATACATAATGATACTAGATGTATAGTTGTAGCATGAATGAGTCGGCTCGACCGGGGAAGGACCACGCTCTCACAGAATAACAGCGTGAAATGGTTGCTTAATGCTGCTGTATTTTGTATGGTGAGTGTAGAGAATCGGAGAACCTTATTACTGGAAATGAGGCATTCCATCTTAGTCCTCATGGGTGACAACGCATCTGCATTTTGATTCGTAATCGAGGATAGATGTAGATGTCTTTGGGCCACAGCAACCACTTACCATCAGGTGGACTGTGCGCTCGTTTGTCTCCTTATACTATAAAAAATACTATGTGTATTGGGGTTGAAATAATAACCATTTCATTATAATTTCTATTATTTGGAATTTTGAAATTTTCTGAAAATAACTGAGTCTAGATAGGTATAAAGGTTTACACAAAAACCTAGGGGAAGCACGCGCCGCTTGCTTTGAGTCGGCCATGTCAGTGACCTCATATCGGCCGTAGACTATTTTTATTCTGTGACGTAGATAATATTATGTCGGCACGTGTCGGTAAGTTTAGAAGCAAATAACATTTTTAGAAATTTAATATTTCTTAAGTTATCTTGTTAGAAAACTAAAAACCCCATTTAAAGCAACCAAAAAAGATTTTCATTTTCATAGTTACCATGCATATATGTACACCTATACGTCCCTGAAACGACCAACAGGGTTTTTGTTACATACTGTATATTCGTATAGAAGGTGTAAAGTTTGTATATTTACAACTGTATTATAATTATCTACATTTTACTGTAGGTACCTTAGATCTTTATTACTCATTTTATTTAGTAAATTGTCTGCAAATGCCTGGTTTCTCATATGATCTAGAGTTAACTGGTAGATAATACCGGTTGGCACTCGCAGTATTTTGTATTTAGTCACTATTAAGAAGACGCTGCTTCCCAGCTCCTGAGTTTTTTCCATCTGTCGCTTCTTACGACACCCACACGATATCAGTAATGGATATTCTTACACCGCCGCTACACTGTCACTGGTAGAGAATACCATAAGATATTACGTCCACCCTCTATATCACCTATAAAAAATAAATATTAGGTAAATGAAATAAATAATTAAAAATAGTCACACATAAAACTGTAAGTTCTATTTCTTCGAGTTCTCAGTGCGTGCGAACATCGTAACTTGCGGTGAAAATGGTAAGCTGATCTGTGTTCTTGACTTTCTCCATAGGATATACAGTGACTATATATATATATATATATATATATATATATATATATATATATATATATATATATATATCTAAATATAAATCTCGAGGCAATTTCTACCTGTACAATATGGTGTTCTATATATACTTTTGAGAACTGTATTATTCCCTAGTAATGATACTCGAAGACTGAATTGAAAAGCCCTTGTTAAAAATACAAAATAAATATTATGAAAAAATGTCTCATGTACGTGTTCTTGAACTGAATATTATTTTCTTAAAATTAAAAAAAATTCTTTAAAATTTACTGATAACAAAAACGTGTTGTTAATGGCAACATGTTATTTTAATAATTCACCACAAGATTCTCGAATATGTATTTACTATATTTAATTTACCACAATCCTTCAGATCAAGTACTTATGTGTAATAATCTATAAGACTTTATGAGCGTTATCATGCGTTCTGACAATCATTTATTGAAAATTGACTTTAATAAGGTTTTTATGAGGTGGAAAAGTAGGTACTTTACTTATACTAAAAAGTTAAAAAAAGTAAAGTTACAGCCTATATACGTCCCACTGCTGGGCTCAGACCTCCCCTCATTTCTGAGAGGGTTTAGAGCAAGGAAGTGTCCGCCGCGCTGCCCAAATGCGTGTTGACGAACTTCACATGTCTTCGAAATATTTTTTTTCTTATTCCTCAGACATGCAGGTTTTCTCACGATGTTTTCCTTCACCGCCGAGCACGTGGTAATCAGTGCCGGCGGGGATCGAACCCGGGTTACTCGCGTTCTTTTATATTTACAGCGAGCGTTAACCACTGAGCTACCACGGCTCTTACTACACGACTTATACTAAGCTGTTAGAATATTACGAAATCTTACTGGTGAATTCATTTAAATACCGGTAAAATTATACGATAGAATGAATTTCATCTTTTCCACAATCCTTTCTCAACGATTACTTTCGAGAAATATAACCATTGAAAAGGAAATAAAATATAAAAACAGTCATAAATTCCAGACTGAATTCTCATTCAGTGCAATTTATGAAGTTCAGTAACTCCTGACTTTCGCTTCTTCAATAAGGTAATTTTCGGTAAGAGTAATAAGTACGTTGAATTTATTATTTACACAATAATCGTCCATTATTTCAATAAATACAAGTGTTATACATATGCCTTGACTTAACAAACATAATATCAAAAAGTATACTTAAAATTCGGTCAGTAAATATTTGAATAGAAAATCATTTTTTAAATTAAATATAGATTACTGCGTGATACTTATTGAGGATCGTTTCTTATTTACCCCTGTCTCGGAATATACATCTGTACATATATTTATATAATGAATTTATAAGGTCCAGATTCGATGATAAATGTTTAATCCAGTTATAATATTAGTACAATTAGTATTAATTGTAGATATTATAATTTTTATTTAATGTTACGTAATTAAATTGCTAAGTAGGTCACGTATTGTATTGTTTATCAAATTAAATTAATTTAATCCAGTTATTAAAAGACTACTAGCATTTTTTTAACATTATCAGATTGTATTTTCATGTTATTTTATTCTAAGCCTCACTATCTTTTAATTTGTGAAAGTAATCGAAGACTGGGGGGATAAGTCGCTCGCGTCCGTAGGCTTCGACCACCTAATCCTAGGCCCACCCTACACGTTTCCCCCGGGTGGTGCTAAAAGAGCGACAAAGCCGAAAGAACAGACTCGGCTACTCGCCGTGTGGTAGCGGCGTAAAATATGCCACGCCCTAGTTTTCGCACCATGAGGCAAAAAGTAAAAGAATTGGCCCCGAGTTCCCGGCGCCCCTTTGATGGGGCAGGGGTGCGAAGAATCTCCGGGAGGAAAACCGGCGACGAGGTTCGCCACCCGTCACGTTCTGTCTCCCAGAGAGGCGAAAAGTGGATTGCAGAGGCCCGTCTGGCTACGTTGAATGTATGTGGGGCAATGAATGATAAAATGGATGAAGTATGCGATATGATGTATGATAGAGGAATAGATGTATTATGTGTAAATGAGACGAAAAGGAAGGGGAAGGATGTCACTGCACTTGGCATGTATACCGCATACTGGTCTGGTGTAGACGAGATCGAGCGGGCATGCCAGGGAGTAGGAATCATCCTTTCAGAACGAATGGGCCAATGTGTGAAAGAGTATGAATGTGTAAGCCCAAGACTGCTATGGATACGAATGAAAGTGGGCTTAAAGAAGTTGTTTGTGTTAGGGGTCTACGCCCCAGACATGTCTAAGCCCACTTATATCCGGGAGCAGTTTTGGGAAATGGTAAGGATGGTGCTAATGAAGTGTAAGGGAAATGAAAATATTATTATGCTAGGAGATTTTAATGGAAGGGTTGGGGTGAGGAGGCTTGGTTATGAAAGGATATTGGGAACGTTTGGTGATGAAAGTATAAATGAGAATGGTGAAAGCCTCCTCACCGTATGTGTGGAAAGGAATCTTTTTGTGACGAACACTTTCTTTCGTCATAAGAAGATTCACATGTACACTTGGGAAAGAGGTGATGATAGAAGCATGATAGATTTCATAACTAAGGATGAAAGAATGAGGAGCGCAGTAGTGGATACAAGGGTTTACCGGGGGTCCAACGTAGGGACGGACCACTACCTGGTCTTATGCCGAATTAGGGGTTTATTCAGACGTTGGCGGCATAGGACATCTGTGTCTACCACTGCGTTACAGCGTATAAGAATTGAGAGGTTACAAGATGAAGATGTGAAAGACAAGTACAAATGCAGACTGAGAGAAAATATAAGTAATTTGGATGAGTTGTGTGTGAATGAGTTAGACTTGGAGAATGTGTGGCATAATGTTAAGAAAGGTTTAGTGGATGCAGCTACCGAAGTATGTGGTGTTAGTAAGAGAATGAATGAAAGGAAAGACAATACGTTATGGTGGGATGACGAGGTACGTATGGAAGTTGAAGCAAAGAAGAGAGCATGGCTAGATTTACTAGCGACCAAAGCTGGTAACTCTGGTGGTAAGAATGATGAGAATGAAAGAAAAAAGGCAGAGTTTAAACGTTTAAATAAGAGAGTAAAGGAATTAGTTGAAAGGAAAAAGCAAGAAAGAACGGATAGGAATGATAGAAGAATATCGGATAACTTCCAGGCAAATATTAAAATGTTCTGGAAACTCGTAACAAATACCAGGGGAAATACAAAACAGCCTAGATTGAATGCGATACGAGACGAGAATGGCTGTATCCTGAATGATGAAGTGTTGAGTCTAAAGAGATGGAAGGAATATTTTGAAAGCGAATTTATGAGTGAGGAGAAGTGTGAACTAAATGAAATAGAAATTCCGAAAGAAGATGAAAGAGATAGGGAGATAAGTATGGATGAAATAATGAAAGCAATGAAAAGCATGAAAGTAGGTAAGGCAGCCGGATATGATAGAGTTTCACTCGAAATGCTAGGGGCTGGAGAGGACGTGGTGGCAGGCCTGCTGTACACCTTGTTTAATTTATGTTGGGAAATAAAGCGGGTACCGGGAGACTGGTGCAAAGCCGTGATAGTCCCAATATATAAGGGAAAAGGGTCACAGCAGGACTGTAAAAACTACCGTGGTATCAGCCTTCTTAGCATTGTGGGAAAACTGTATGCTAAGGTACTAATTGAAAGAGTTATGAAAGAAACTGATGAAAAAATTTGGGATGTGCAAGCGGGATTTAGAAAGGGAATGGGGTGTACAGATCAAGTCTTTTCCATGCGCATGATCGCGGAGAAGTTTTTGGCGAAAAACCAAAGAGTTTTTTGTGCGTTCATGGACTTGGAAAAGGCTTATGACAGAGTGGACAGGGATGTGTTATGGCAAACGCTGAACGCATTTAGGTTGAGCGCTGGTTTGATACAGGCATTAAAGTCTCTGTATAGGGACTCGAGTGCTTGTGTTAGAATCAACGGGGTCTACTCGGGCTGGTTTGGCATCCATAAAGGTGTCAGACAGGGCTGTGTAGCTTCCCCGTGGCTGTTCAACCTATTTATGGACAGCTGTTTGGAAAATTTGAAAGTTGAAGAATGCGGGGTAAGAATGGGTGAGTTAACCATCAAATGCCTTTTGTACGCCGATGATCAAGTCATACTTGCGTCGTCGGCGGCCGAGTTGCAAATGATGGTTACATTAATGAACAGGTCATTAAAAGAAAGGGGAATGAAAGTGAACGCAAGTAAGACGAAAGTGATGGTTTTTGAAAGAGATGAAAGCAAAACGGTATGTGAAATAAGAATAGAAGGAGAGTTAATTGAGCAAGTGGATGAGTTCGTATATTTGGGATGTGTATTCAGCAGGGATGGGAGATATGATAAGGACATTGAACGACGAGTGAATGCAGGAAATAAAGTAAATGGGGCTCTACACTCTATTGTGTAAAGTCAGAATGTGTCAAAAAAGGCACGTATGGCAATTCACAGTGCTGTATTAGTCCCTACTTTAACGTATGGTAGTGAAAGTTGGGTGTGGCAGAAGAAGCACGAGAGTAGAATAAATGCGGTAGAAATGCGGTCGCTAAGGAATATGTTAGGGCTGAATCTGAGTGACAGGGTGAGAAACTGTGTGATAAAAGAAGAGTGTGGTTTGCAAGATGATGCGGTGACCAGGATTAAGAAAGGAATGCTTCGGTGGTTTGGTCATGTAGAAAGAATGAATGCGGAAAGACTGACAAAGCAAATATATGTTGCAGAAGTGAATGGAAGAGTCGGAAAGGGACGTCCTAGGCGGAAGTTTGTCGACCAAATTGGCGATATACTAAAAATGGGCCAAATTAAGAGTACCCTTAACCGACGAGCATGTATGCGTAGGTATATGAATGTGGAAGAGGCGAGAAAGGTATGTCAGGATCGTGCTAAATGGAAGTCTGTAGTCTCTGCCTACCCCTCTGGGCGACAGGCGTGAGTGTTTATGTTATGTTATGTTTAATCGAAGACTAAGATGGGATAAAATGTTATTCATCAATATTATTTATTTATCGTATTTATATCTGTAGTAAAATACACGCCAGTTGGTTTGACACTGACTTTATTTCTATACTCTATACCTATACATTATACTACATCTTTCCCTTTCTAAAATAATTTTATAAACAATAATAAAATTATAAACAAAAATAACTATAAGAAATTTTCTCCTATTATATGTAGGTATATTTAAAAAACAATATTTGACCTACTACCACAATAATTATGAAAGAATTTTTTTTAAAACTATTATTGTTACAACAATAAATAGTGACATAATACACTATTCTTGTGATAAATAAAACATACGACCGAAAACGAACGAGTTATTTTGTATCATTATTATTTTTCATTTTTTTTTCGGCCAACATTCGTGCAGTCCGTTCCTTGGACCTTTTTATGTTCACTATTGGTGATGGTGGTGAAGAAACACATTCTGTAAATGCTCTATCAGTACCAGGAGTAGTAGGAGTACTGGGCTGTGAAGACGGCGCTCTGTCTGTCTGCGGACACACTTGAGAGTCTGCCTAAGTCTCGGACCCAACTTAAATAAAAGTCTTGGCCTGAGTCTACGCATTTCTTTAGCAAACTTTTTATAGTTTGGACGGTTCTTTCACTTTTTCCATTAGACTGGGAATAGTGGGGGGATGAGGTAACGTGATCTATTTCCCATTCATTCAAAAAATTCTGAAATTCTTTCGACCTATAGGCCGGCCCATTGTCTGTCACTATTTCAGCGGGTATACCGTGTCGAGCAAACTGCGTTTTCATAAAATTTATAACATGTTTGCTACTGATACCGGGTAACTCCTCGACTTCAACATAATTCGAAAAATAGTCCACAAGGAGAATATATTTCTTTCTTTTATATTCAAATATATCGGAAGCCAGTTTTTGCCAGGGCAAATCCGGCACGTGATGTTGCAAGAGCGGCTGGCGACGCGGGCGCGGCGCGTGCAGCGCGCACGCCTTACAGCCCGCCGCTGATGCCCGGCCAGAACATCACTTCGCGCGCGCGCCTCTTACACCGATCGATGCCCAGGTGACCCTCGTGCACGCGCTCTAACATTTGCTCCCGTAACCTACGCGGAATGAACACACGGTCTTCCTTAAAAATCAACCCGTCGACATACGACAGTTGCTCTCGATATGGCCAAAATACACTAACGTTGTCACTCACATCGCGCCTATGATTTGGCCATCCGTTTTTAATATACGTTATTAATAATTTACAGTCACTGTCCGTTTCGGTGTCCTTTATAATAGACTCTATTTTTGATAGACTGAATGGTATGTTCTTTAGCATAAAACAGGTTTGTACATTGACCTCATTAGATATATAGTTCTGCATTAACTCACCCAGAGGGGCCCGCGACAGAGTATCCGCAATATACATGTACTTGCCCGGTGTATATATAACTTTGATATCGAACCCTTGCACTCTTAACATCATACGCTGTAAACGTATCGGTACTGAAGTTAACGGTTTTTTAAATAATGCTTCCAGTGGTTTATGATCAGTGTGAAATGTAATATCTGACCTACCGTATATGTACTGCCTAAACCGTTCGACAGCAAAAACTATCGCGAGCATCTCTTTCTCAATTTGAGCATATCTAGTCTGTGTGTCTGTCAACGTTAGCGAAGCAAATTCTACCGGTCGCTCATTCTGTAGAAGTACAGCTCCAATCGCGACGCTGCTAGCGTCCACCGACAATACCACTGGCGCTTCCGTCGAATAAATCGCTAACACCGGAGAACTCACTATTTTTTCTTTTAATTTATCGACAGCCTCAGAATGGTAAGCCTCCCACACCCACTCGGCATCTTTCTTTAATAAAGACCGCAATACATTCACATATTCAGAGTAACTTTGAATGAATTTTGATAAATAATTTACCATTCCTAAAAATCGTTCTAGAGATTTTTTGTCCGTTGGATAAGGCATGTCCAATATAGCCTTTACCTTTGAATCGTCTGCTTTCATTCCATTAGCGTCAAATTTGTGACCTAAATAGGTTATTTCAGGAACACTGAATTTGCATTTGTCGCGGTTAAATTTAATACCTACATCTTGGGCACGCTTTAATAGAGCTTCTAATCGTTGATCATGTTCATGCTGAGTTGATCCGTACACAATTACGTCATCGATGAACGATTCGACACCTTCGAGGTCTTCCAAGTGTTGTCCGAGCTTTGCATGAAAAACTTCTGGCGCACAACTTATGCCATATGGTAAGCGCAAAAACTGGTACCTACCGAAGGGCGTGCTAAACGTACAAAGGTCAGTACTAGCGTCATCAATTTGCACCATCCAAAACCCACAGCGAGCGTCGAGCACGCTGAACACCCGCGCGCCATGCAGCTTCACCGCCAGTTCTGTCACTGTGGGCAGCGAGTACTGCGCGCGGCGCACTGCTCGGTTAAGTGGTCTAGGGTCTAGACAAACACGAATGCCACCGTCCTTCTTAGCCACTAAAACAATTGCATTTACCCACTCTGTCGGATGTGTGACCTTTCTAACAACACCAAGTCCTTCCATTCGTTTTAACTCCACTAATAACTTGTCTTTCATAGCTAGAGGTATTTTCCTAGTGGAGAAATAACGGGTGGAACACTTTTATCCACTACAATACTGTATTTGCCAGGTAACATGCCTAAACCTTTAAACAAACTCGAATAATTTTCAATATTTATTGCATTGATACAATTAATTACACCCATCGTAATACAACTTTCTAATCCGAGTAGATTTTGACAACATGAATCGGTGACAATAAACGGCAATACAAATTGCTTGTTATTATAAACTACGTTTAGTTTCACAACGCCTAAGACATGTAACCTGTTTCCTGTGAAGGAATACACTCTCTTTGAAAACGGACGAAGTTGTTTAATCGATAAGCCAATACGTAAATATTCACTCTTGGATATAACATTCATCATAGAACCAGTATCCATTTTAACTAAAAGTTCTTTGTTATTACATTTCACGCTTTCGAACCATTCTTTAGTCGACTTACGAGTACCGCATTTTTTGCCCTCGCTTACGGTATCAACATAGAACACTTCCGAGTCACTATCATTTTCCGCAGAATCCAAACTCAAATTATGTACCTTTTTTACTACACCCTTTTGTTTACACATCCGTGAAAAATGACCTTTTTTATCACACACAAAACATCTGGCTTGACGTGCCGGGCACTTATCGCCGCCAGCACAGCGCACGCTCCCGCAGCGCACGCATGGCTCTACCGCCACCGGCGCGGCCTGCGCTGCGCCAACCGCACGCCCCCTTCTGGACGTGGACACGGTCTGCGTTCGACCCCTGCCGCTGCGCCAACCGCGCGCCCCACGGCGGTTGCCTTGATCTACATCCACCTGACCGCTCTCCGCCTCGTTGCCGTCGATACACAGACTTTCTTCCTTAGAAATTTCTGCCGCTTGACATATTTGTATCGCTTTCGATAACGTCAAATCGTCTGCACGAAGTAAACGATCCCTGATCGTGTTATTCACTATTCCGCAAACGATTTTATCTCGCAGCAGGCTCTCGTGCTAATCACCGAAGTCGCATTGCCGACTCAGTACTCGCAAAGCGGTCACATATTGGTCGATATTTTCTCCATTCACTTGATTTCGCGAGAAGAATTTGAACCTTGTAACTGTTATATTCGGTTTAGTACCAAAATAACTATCGAACTTCTTCAAAACGCATTTGATATCATCTTTGCTTTCGCCCTCTTCGAAAGTAAAAGTCGTGAACACCTCGTATCCTGCCGAGCCGATGAGGTTAACCAACAAACTAGCCTGAATCTCTTTAGGCTCTTTGCTCACTCCAGATGCTTTTAAGAACACTTCGAATAGCCTTCGCCATTGACGCCACGCTTCGGCCCGGACGGCTGGCCCGCCTTCGAGTGATATTTCCGCTGGAGGACGCGCGTGTTCCATGATATTTATTATAAAATACACACAAAACTGCTTTGTAATAAACTAAATACACGTATTATTGGTGGATTCGCAAATAAATAAAATTTTTGAAATCCCACCGCTGTCACCATGTAGTAAAACACACGCCAGTTGGTTTGACACTGACTTTATTTCTATACTCTATACCTATACATTATACTACACAATACATGCTATTACACAACTTGAAAATAAACATTTTTATTAAAACTAATACATTGTGTATTTAAGTTAAATAAAAATAATTTAAATTTATGAAGGCAATTTTATTTGAACACTGATTCTGCTCCGAAGTTTGCGGACCAAGGAGGATAGCGACGTGGATGTTGCTGATGAAGCCGTAGAAACTAGCGGCCACGAAGAATGAGCTTTGCAGAACAGGCTGGGGTTTGGGGGCCTGGGGGGTGGGGCGACAATGGCCGTGGAGCGACAAGTGCCGGAGGCTTTACCCATGTATTGGGTTTCAGCGCGGAAGACGCGGGAGTGCTACCATCTTGCGGCGAGACCCCAGCCACGGGGGCGAGCTTGGTGGCGGCTTGGTGAGCGGAAGAGGGCACCGAAGATGGTGTGGGCTTGGGGGCAGGCAGCCAAGAGCGCACCACGCTAGGCTGATCCACACGTCTGCATCGCGGTGCTTTGGAACCCCCGCGATAGCTTGCTGGGTGTCCCTCTTCACTGCAACTAACGCAGCTCGGAGGCTCTGCCATCTTGGGTGTGCGGATACAGTCGCAGTTGCCTTGGTTACCTAGGCACTTGACGCACCTAGGCCTGGCGTAACAATTTCTGGTCGATCGGCCGTACTGCCCTGATACGGAAAAAGGCGGCTAAGTGCATTTTGGCGATTTTTATCTTTCAGCACCACTAGACTAAGCAAAAAATTCTCTATCGACCAATATTGGAATTATATTTTTACGATTGATAGTTCCTGAGGTACATTAAGCATTTTAGCGGTTAAGTGCAAAATCTTCTTTGCTGTCATACGCTAGAAATATGATATGGTGCACCGTTACGCTATATAGCCGTTAAGAGATTTTAACGATTTATTTTTTTAGTTGATATTTCATATTTGATGTTATAAAACTAAGAAAAAATGCAGTTAAACACGTTTTCTAAGCTAAAAGGCAGTTAAGTGTAAATAACTGCTTTATTCCTTAGTTGCAGTCATGCTAGGCTATAATTAATAATATGCTAAAAAGCGGTAAACACTTGTAGTAGAAGCGAAAATACGACTAAAAACACTTAACTGTTTTCAAGCGTAGAATTTAAACAATATATTAAAATCACATACTTCCCAAAAAAGCATTCACTGCATACACACACAACATTTTTAGTGTATGATGAACCTTTGAATTATATTTGTAACAATATTTAAACAGCGTCTAATTGAATGTGCTACTCTAAGAAGCGTCTAAGTGTAAGTTTAGCAATCGATGTGTACGTGAAGAATTAGATCAGCAAGTTTTAAAAGTTAAAAAAAAGTATCATCAGAGCTCTTTTCCGAGTGCGTCAGAGTTACATTCTTTGGTTTGGGTTTTGATTTAGAAAACTGTATAATAGTTCTCCGAAAAAATGTGTCTTTTCTGATAAAAAGGACTTTAAGATTCAATTTTCCCATTAAATTGCAATTAAATTGCGAGGAAGATATTTAATAGAATTTAAAGTAAATAAAATAGTTATATTTATTTTTAAAATAAAACTAGTTTTTACTGATTTTATCGCGTATATTAACTTTTTTATATTCCCGACGTTTCGAGCACTTTACAGCAACCATGGACACGGGAGGGACTGAGGTCTTCGGCGTCCCGATGTAAGAGTTACCCGGGGTTATTTACAGATTAAAATTATAAATTCTTGTTCCGGTCTACACAGTATGAACTTATAGTATCTTGAAGTCTTGCAGTTGTATGCTTGGGTTGGGTTTTGATTTTATTAATTATAGGATCGTCGTCAAAACCTTAGTCCTCCTGTGACCATGGGTGCTGTAAAGTTTTCGAAAGGTCGCGAATATAAAAAAGTAAAATCCGTAAAATTAGTTATATTTAAATGTGTAATGTTCGCGTAAATATGAGAAATCGTTACATATTTATTTTTACAATTATATTTTCCACTAATTTTAAATTTATTTTTATTATTATGAATATTATTAAACTGGCATCTCCATTGAAATTATCACAGTCATACCATATACATCTTAGTACTTCACCTAAATAAATTAAAATATAAAAATAAAAATTTGCTATTTTTATATCTTAAAACCCTGATTTAGTTAGAACTTAAAAAGTAGTCAATAATAGCACATCTTATTTAAAATCCTCTCTAATATGTAAAAAAGAGCGTTATATTCATTACAAAATAATTTTAAACTACGTTACGGCCAAGGAACGTTCAATTCAATTTTAAGGTAGCTTGCGCTGCTACTAATGCTGCTAGGGTGCCAAGCAAAAAGGTCTAACAATGTTTTTTATTGTGCATAAGTGGGTTTTGATTACCATTACACCAAACTCATAAACTAATATTAAATCGTTAATTTAATATTAAATCGTTTCCGAACGTAAGGGAACTTACCTCTCCCTTCTTACATAACTTAAGTATTTATATATTTTTTTTAATTTACACCTTGAATAATGCCTTGTCTTAACAAAGGCAAGAAGCTAGTCAACGTGGCGGGAGAAGAGACAGCAGAAGACTGTAAATCATTTAAACTTAATAGTGGGCACATTGGACACGACTTTCTTCCCGTTCTTTAATAATTGATTCACTTTGGTCTTGATCATACTCTATGGATTTCATAAGTGATTCTGAATCAATTTACAAAATTTTATCAACTCCAAATGTTAATGTGAGATATCAAACTTGATATCTCACAACACCAAAATAAAGATACACAATGAATTCACCTAACTGATAACGAATAAAACGCTTTGAATATTTTTTATTATGAAGAAATTGTACCATCCATAAGCGTTGTATATAATTGTAATGATGATATTATATTTAATTGTATAGTTCAAATAGCCTTTCAAGTGATGTCGGGACTGCCGTGATTTTGCAGTGCATCTCTTATGTGCAGAGTGCGAGGGAGCTTCAATACTATTCTGAAGGTTATTAGTGGTAGAATAGATATTTTTTATTCAATATAGACTACAAGTAATTCCTATTGAAAGTCAATATTATACGTTACCACTGGTTAGAAAAAAAAACCTCTGTCTTGGGAAGAACCAGCAAACCAGACCGTCCAGTCAAGGACACTTGGTATACATACATGGAAACACTGGATATACACATATGCGTGTATACCAAGTGCCACAAACTAGCCCGGAAAATATTTAAATTAATGTTTTAGTGTTGTTTTTATTATGTTTTACTAACATAATTTGTAAATTCATATTTTGTACTAACACTTTTATGAACCAAAAGTCTGAAATGAATTTATATCATTTTAATTTTATTTTTATAAGAATTGATCGCTATAGATAAAAACTGTGTGCCACCGATGAACATGTCTCAGAATAGGTCCAAATATACCTAAAAGTATCGTTACATTGAATTAGCCGATAAAGATTTTAACTCCGGTGAAGCTTTGAATTCAGTAAACATGCCGCTGAATAGCTCCGAATTCAAAGAAGTCTATTTCTATCTATAAGCAAAAGTCTGTAAAATTACTTACTCCTTGCCATCTACAGTACGTCTTCCAGTACCAATAGAAGAGCGCCATTATTAAAAATAAAGCGGGAAAGATTTTGAGGCCGATGATTCGGTAAAAGGATGGATTATGTACCGTCTGTGGAGATGCCGCAAAACAGTTCTGATTCCGGAGAAGACGACAATCAGTATCGACTCATCTTTATATCTAGTATATCGATCATACCTTATGCCACCATTCCATGATAAAAAAATCAGTTAATAAATCAGATTCTTCAGATCGGATTTAGCAGACAATGAAGAATTATAATTGAAAACGGTTTAGAAGAGCAGAAAATCACATTTCAAAATAATAAAGAGGTTATTTAAGAATAAAAAGACAATCCCTTGTTATTGCTTATAATTGTTTGTGCTAAGCATGAATAAAATTTTGATATTCTTTAAACTAAAGCACAATTTATTTTACACTTAGCAACTTTTCAAACTTACTTAACAAAAATATACCTATGCTACTGCTAACCAAAAAAGTGGTTTCGTGAGATTGATGTACATTTAACTACCTTTTAGTTTAGTTGCACTTCTATTTAAATTGATTATTTGCTGATAAACTATACTATAAGGCAGTGATATTACTTAACAGCAACAAAGTCTAGTCCAAGTGTGTAATTTAAACAAAGCGTCAAAAATAAAAAAAGTTAAAGTAGGTTAGCCGCATTTTTGCGTATGATTATTGTCAATGCTATACTAAAAAACAGTTAAGGTATACTTAACGGCCTTTTATATTGTAATTAATATTCAAATATAATGTTTCAATACTTACGTTAACTACATTTTTAGAGTTTACAGAACAGTATGCCAATAATTTCATTCAAAAGTATTTGTGAAAGATTCGTAATTTTTTTACATGGATTCCAATAGTTCAAATTTATTTTTTCGGTGATATCTATCAAGAAAACCAATTTCGCGCTTTTTTTTTCAATTTTTCTCAAAACATACTTTTGTGGCTTATCCGCCTTCTTCCGTATCAGGGCAGCGTAGACTTGGTAACGGTGGCACTGGCCAACGATGCCGATGATTTAGGGGCTTCAACTGCCATCCCTGTTAGGTTGCAGGTAGTAGTGTTACACAGAATAGTAGATTAGTATTCAAATATTGAATATGCTGAGGCTGAGGGGTCGAGAGGGGGGAAGGGAGTTAGTCTCGTTTGCCTTTTTCGGTGTTGCGTGCTGGTTTTTTGCCCTGGACGAGGGTAAAGCCTTCATCTTCGGGCTTGAGTGGAGCAAACGTCTCGGTGTACTTGTCAGATTCATGTTCATGTTGTAAATAAGAGTGTTATACAAGCAAAGATTCCACCAAATATAAAATGAATACAGTGGCCCATAGATATCTTTATTTATCCTCTAAGATCTACCGACTAAGATGGAATGCCTCGTTACCAGTATGAAGGGTCTTGGATTCTCTAGACCAACCCCACTTAACACAGCAGTATTACTCTGCTGTTTCATGATGGTATTTGTAAGAGCGTGACCCTACTCCGGTTTAGTTGACCTATTCGTATTGCAACAATATAGCTGCAGCATGACCCGACTACCACTTTAAAACCACATCATTGAACTTAGCAAATGTAAATACGTGGTTACACTAGCTCTTTGATTATTACCTTTTGTGATGTATTAAGTTTGCGGTGGCTCCATACAAAACTAACCAAACGCTTTTTAATGCGTTCTTAACCACATTTCTTTCTCAGTTAACTAAACAATATCTAACTTTATTTTTTATTACTAGATACAAATGGTAACATTACATCATATAAAGAAGTTATTAAAGCACTTAAAGTCAGGATATTCCGTGTAGAGGCGGTATAAGAAAATTCACTACCCCATATCGTTCAGTGGGTGTCGTAAGAGGCGACAGAAGAAAACTGAAACGGGGGATGGACAGCAGAATCTTTCTGATATCAACTTAAAATAATAAAAAACTGCGATTTCTAATCCGCCTGCCAAGCGTGGCAACTATGGCAAAATACTCCCTATGAGGCAATCAATGGGAGAGGCCTATTTTCAGCAGCGGACTTTTATAGGCTGTAATGGAATGGTAATAGAAATTCAGGATAAAGTGGAAATAGAAAAAAATAAAAAAATCACCATTACCGATAACTGTAAATTCATAAATAGGATTTTTTGTGTATCGTGGCGGTGTTGACACACAAAATTTATTATATCAAAAGCACATGTACATTGTACAATCATCCAAAGCCTTCAGGGTGTCGCAGCCAAGTGTTTCAGCCACTTCCCTAGTGAGGCGCTAATTTGTACATACTTAAATTACATTGGGAGTGTTGGTGAGTGCAGAGTCCTTATCCCTATAAACACAGAATAAGTATTTTTAATGTAAATATGACCTTACCATTAAAGACGTCCTGAAAAACACGATACAGTCTCAATAAGGATTATAAAGAGTAAATCATTAAAGACGCCATATTTTTAACGCTGTGGATGAAATATAAATACGGGAACTGTCTAAAAGGTTTTCGAAAGTGTTTCGACTCCGATTTCGTAAGGCTTTTATACAAAATAACTGTGTTTTTGAGAGATATTCTGCAAAAGTAGCAAATTTACTGCACGTCGGCATTCAAAGGTACTTTGTTTTGGATTCTCTTTGTTCACTCTGTTCACTTTTGTAAGTATCCGGATAAACCACTCAAGGCACTGTGTCCAGTTTTTCAATAAGTTTTCTCTTGTGGTTTATTTAGTTCACCAGCATATTTCGGTGTTCCAAAACAAAACAAAACCTAAAGTCATCGATAAAAGTGTGAAATAATATCTTGTATGGCATACCATAATATAATTAACTAAGAAAATTTCATCTAACTTGGAGAAACACTCATATACATTCATTTATCAACAAATCTAGCAATTGGCAGCTAGTGAACTACTCCATCCATCGCAGTTGCTCCGCAAGTTGTGGCGCCGCATCCTTAGCTGTAGCATTTTCATCCGAAGAAGGAAGAGCCTCACGTCGTAGCCGTTCGAGTTCGGTGACGTCAAATGTATTTGAGCGCAAGATATACCGAACTCGGTCTGCCAGGTTTTTCTCGGTGACAGTAACAGATGGCTACAGCTCAGAAAAAAATTCGATGCATCCTTGCCCGATACGCAAAACCTCCAATTTTCCCCCTTTTGCCCTAAAATATGCCCGCAATGCGTTGCTGTTCACCTGGCTTGTCCAATGCATGCGGCGTACCCTACCAGTGGTGCGTGCCGACTACTGGGCCTGCAAAGACCCCGCCGGCACCAAGCCGGCTGGTGGGGATGATGGATAAGAGGAGCTGCTTGGTGGTCGTGCAGCACCTCGCCTTCGGCTGGCGGTTCGCATGCTGTCGTGTCCAGCGCCAGCTCCAGACGCGCCCTGGTGTCCTCCAGGCAGCGGCTCTTTGCGCATTTTATTCGATTCCATCATCCATTTTTGTGAGCGTCATTTAACAGGAGACGCCCAGATCCGACGCCGTTCCATGGTGAGGCCATGTGCATAAACGGGCCTTTGCACCTTAAATTTCTGCCGAGGCACTGAATTAACATCTCTTGGCAAGTTGCTAACTGACTGCGCTGTCGTAGCGGTTCTGTCACATAACCGTTGCGTCAGCAGGTGATGGAGTTGTCACTTCCCACATTATTATTTTTCTTACTATATATTATTAGGGGTTATTATTATTATTATTATTATTATTATAAAAATCCAACGCAATATCATCCCTTGAGTATCATATTAAAAATAAAAATATAACCTGTTACGATGGATAACGTATTAGGTTGTTGCAGCCAAATTAAAAATAATAAATTAACGTCCAAAGGCTAAAGCGTTTTGGCATGAAATTGAATATGTAATTAAAATTTATTTTAATAGCAAACGTTTTTCCCCCAAAGGGATAAAAACGATATATTTCATGTCTTGCTAAGGTTTGACCTGTGAGATTACATCCTTCAATTTATCCTTTGATGCATCCGTGTCATAGCCCCCCGTGCCGTCTAGCCGCGTTCTTTACTCGCTCCCCGTACTCCTCATCCAGGAGTGCGCAAGAGGTAAGAGCGTGGTGCTCGTCAGTACCTTGATATTAGTGTCGTCAAGAGCTTACCTGATCAAGCCTAAGCAGGACATAAAATATATCGTTTTTATCCCTTTGGGAGAAAACGTTTGGTATTTTATGGTCTATGCCGTCAGCTACAGCTGTGAGAAATTTTTGGATTCTGACGACACGGGGATAGTGTACGTGAAAAATATTTATTTAGTGTTAAGTTTCAAATGTGAATAAGAAGAGGAAATACCAGTATGTGCATGTGTTTTAAAATAAACAAAAAAACATTAAAAAAAAAAAACAAAGTTTTTATTTAGCAAAATATAAAAATCAACCAAACAATCAACCAGACAAGTAATTTTAACTAAACAAAAATTATTGTACAGTAGTAAAGCTAGTATCGACAAAACTTAAGTCATTAGAATCATCTTTGGAAGAAGTAGTGATTATATCTTTAAAATAATATCTCACTACATTTCTTTCGCTTTTCCAGTTACCGCTTCTTACTATTATATCTATTGGAGCATCATTCTTCTTTCTAGAAGAAGCAACAGCGGACCTCATGCTTCACGGTGAAATATTAATGTTTAATTCTGAAAAAATCAATTTTTATCCATCCAGCTACAACTGCTTTAGATGCAGCTGCTACTTTACGTCTATAGTTAGTAAGCAAAGAATTTATCTTTTATCCGCTTGCGTTTCTTCTCGAGTCTGAAACGGCTAGATGAACCTTTACCTAGCGGACTAGATAGTTTCTCGTTTGCTTCGCGGTAGCATATCGCTAGGCATTTATAATGCAATAAATTCTTCACTGTAATTTTTTACCTAAATACGAAAACGTGTTTGAATATCCGTGTAAAATAGCAGCTTAAATATATGTTGAGTGTAGAGAACTGAAGACACTTTTTACTGGTTACGAAGCATTCCATCTTAGTCCTCGGGACAAACTCATCTGCATTTTGAATCCAGGATAAATGTAGAGGGTCACCTATATACATAGGAGGCCACAGTATCCATTTATCATCAGGTGAACTGTGTTGTCGCTTGTTACCCTAATTCTATAAAAGAAAAACTTATGAAAATTTCAAATATTATGCGAAGAACTTATAAAAACACAAGCTTATTTTTCATCAAATGGTTTTCAGGATATATCAGTAATTGTTTTCTTGTAGTTTAAATTAATAACCTCAACTGAATAAGTCCCTCACAATTCTAATTTAATCACTATTCGCGTGCCATTAAACGGCCCATACTGAACAAATTAATTGATTTTAGTGGGCGATGGGTTCAACCAGCTTTTAATTTACTATTGAACCATGTTCGATAAATTGAAGCATTTAAATACTTAGGATTCATCACGTAGTATTGAAATTGGTGTGAATTTCAAACATTTTGTTGCTATTTTTCAATATAAATTAAAAACATTATATGTGTATTGATTTCTCTGTTTAAAAACTAAAAAAAACTACGAACACTTACCCACGAAGTTGATTCAACTTGACTTTTCATTATATGACAATATCAAAGTGGTTACTCCTTGAGATCAACTTGTCTCTAATTTATCTAGTGAACTTGTATTTTCCTACATAAATACAGCATTTTTCTTTAAAAGCCTTTCTTAATTTTTCTATATTATAAAAATAAATTATAATTTATACAAAAAAATTAAAGTAAGAGGATTACATAACTGGTATCCGCACAGTAATGATATAGGTACTCTCACAGTACGATCTGTAGAATTCGGGTGCAGCAATTTTGCAATACTATGGTAGCAATACTAATAATCCCTAATATAGTGTGAATTTAACGTTATTATCTTTATAAATATTTGACGATTTATTTTGGATTTATAAATCCAAGAGATCCAAGTTTCATAGTTTTAACCGAACTTGAAAAAATCTAATCTGCATTTGTTCTCATTTTACTTAGTTGTTTATTAATGTACCTAATAAGTATTATTTATTTTGTTCACATTTTAAACCAGTCTCATGTTTATATTATAAGCGTCGGGTACTAATAATAAAATTAATAAAATGCGATAAAATCCGTAAAGGTAGTTTTATCAATCAATGTATTTATAATTATTGTTTTCGATTTTAATACCTCAACGAAAATATACTTCAAATACAATTTTTGAAATCTTACCAAACTGTACGAAGGAATACTTTATCGACCAAGTTGGCGATTTAATGAAAACGTGCCAAATTAGGAGTACCCATAACTGACGAGCATGTATGCGTAGGTATATGGATGTGAAGGAGGTGAGAGAGATGTGTCAGTATCGTGCCAAATGGAAGTCTGTAGTCTCTTCCTACCCTTTTGGGTGACAGGCGTGAGTGTTTATAATATGCTAATAAAATACTAGAAACATCCAAAAATCAACACAATAACATTCACGTGAAAATTGCGTACGAAATGAATGAAGATTATAAATAAATATCCTTAAGATATCAGTTTTTTATTACACTATAGAATAGAAAAATTTATATTGATTATATAATGCCAAACTTCTTTCTAGAAAAGTAGTATCTATATAAGTTTTTATGTATTAAAGTGCTGTGGGTGGGTGCGACCTCATAAGACCGCTAGGGATTTGACGGAATATGGCTGCGGTCTCATGAGACCGCTAGGGGATTGAAGTTTTAAAAAGTTAAAAGGATAAAAGATAATAAAATGCAAATAAATAGATTATACACACTTACTTATTAAGACTTAACACGGGTGAGGCTTAGCAGGGTTCATTTCTGCCTCTTGAAAACAGCGCCACCTACCAAGTCCAATTGTGAATCTAAACCATTCTCGAATCAACCTATTCACACGAAATTTCATCAAAATCAGTCCAGTTATAGCTGAAGAGCTCCGTTATATGTACACGGACAGAAGAATGTTACATATAAAGATAAGAACTGAAATAATGCTTTTTAATGGTTAAATTTATGCTACGGTAGCGTGACAATCCCAACGCTCATTTACTCCTGTAAAATTTTCCAACAATCTTATTTAGAATCTCATTGTGTTTGACGGATAGTATAATAACTATCGTAAATATGTCAAACTTTCGATAAGGAGCAACATCAAGTCTGCAAAGCGTATTGATTACGGAAAATCCTACTCAGGATAATACTCAAAATGATTTACTTACATAAGAAACTGCTTACTATCTTCAACTCTTGGTTTGTTTCGATATGTTGTCGATCAACTTGACTTTGAGTGAAATTTTCTAAATTTTATAACAATAATAACCGGATAAATGCGATTAGGGCTCGCGTCTTGAGAGATCCTCTAAACTTGATTATTTATATAAATGGAGAGAGGCCGAATATTTCTGTAAAGGCACATTCGATTGAAAGGACACACAACATTTCAGTGGGATAATATGTTTTCCCCAATGCATAATATAGATTCCGGCCGAAGCTCCAATTGGTGGAAGCTTGTAATTGTTAGCACAAAAAATTGCAATTTACCTACAAATTTACGATACTAAAACTTTTTTTTGTGCTGTGAGAACTTGCATTTTGTTAAATTACATGATTCAAACCCTATAGCTGATGTGAAGAATCGACACTCTGTCTGTGACTCTGTCTGTCTGTGAACACATACAGGATCGCCCCCGTCACTATATCTGATTTGATAGACCACAAATCCTCGCTAAAGAACACCGATTCCTTCCAAGGATGATTCGCGAGGCTATTAAAATCTAAAAACATCCTAATTTCAATAGAGAAGATGGCTGGGTGCTACCATTTGCTTGGGATCCTTTATTAAATAAAACTAAATCCCAACCCAAGCATACAACTGCAAGGCTTCATGATACCATAAGTTCATACTGTGTAGATCGGAACAAAAGTAAAATTTTAATCTATGGTAACCGCTGTTAACTATGACATCTCGACGTTGAACGTCCCAGTCCCCCGTGACTATGGGTGCTGTAAAGCGCTCGAAACGTCGGGTATTTATATTTAAATATACATGATAAAATCCTTAAAAACAATTATTATTCAATTGCACAATTCCTCGTGATGACGTGTGAAGTTCGTCAATACAATTAGAGGTAGCGCGGTGGACATTTCCTTTCCCTAAAACGCTTTCAGAAATGAGAGGAGGCCTATACCTAACTGTCAGGCTTGGCTTGGCTGTCACTTTAACTTTAACATTGCATTTGATTTCTTGTACGTGGTAGAGCCACGCTGCATATATATTATGGTTGTAGCACGAATGGGCGGGCTCGAGCAAGGAAAGACAACGCTCTCACAGAATACCAGCGTAAAATAGGAGCTTAATACTGTTGTGTTTCGTATGGCGAATGAGTGAACCGGAGACCCTTTTTACTGGAAACGAGGCATTTCATCTTAGTCCTCACGGGTGACAACGCATCTGCATTTTGATTCGTAATCAAGAATTGATGTAGATTTCTATGGGCCACAGCAACCATTTATCATCTGGTGGACAGTATGTATGTTTTTCACCCTATTCTATAAAAGAACTCGTAAGAACTGCCAGAGGATATTCAAAACAGCCTATAAACAATGCAATAAAAGACGAAAACTGACATATTCTGAATGATGAAGTTAAGAGTTGGAAAGAATATTTTGAAAACGTGTTTATGAGTGAAAGGACGATGTATGAACTAAATGAAATTGACATTACGAAAAAAGAGTAAGGAGATAGGGAGTTAATTATAATTGAAATAATGAAAGCAATGAAAAGCATGAAAGCAGGTAAGGCAGCCCCATATGATAGTTTCACTCGAAATGCTATGCTTGCAGAGGAATTGGTGGCAGACCTGCTGTACACCTTGTTTAATTTATGCTGGTAACTGAAGCAGGTACTGGCAGACATGTGCAAAGCCGTGATAGTCCAATATATAAAGGAAAATGGTCGCAGCGGGACTGCAAAAACTAACGTGCTATCAGCCTTCTTAGCATTGTGGGAAAACTGTATGGTATGGTAGTAATTGAAAAGGTCATGAAAGAAACCGATGAAAAAATTTGGGATATGCAAGCGGGATCAGGAAAGAAATGGGATGTACGCACCAAATCCTTTCCATGTGCATGATCGAGGAGAAGTTTTGTGCGTTCATGGACTTGGAAAAAGCTTATGACAGAGTAGATAAAGATGTGTTATGGCAAACACTGAACTTATTTAGGTTGAATAAAAAGTAGTCAAGTTATGGGAGCTGCCGAGAGCTTTTTTTAAAACTAATTAAAACTACGTGTTCACAGAAAGAGATGTAAATTTATTCTGACTATTGTCTTTTACAATTCTTAATCCTATGCCTACTCAGCGTTTATGTATTTATGCTGATGGACGCTTTATACGTATTATGGTAGGTGCTGGTGTAACCGTAACTCCTCCCTTCTCAACTGCAAGGTTATCGTCAAGATTTGGATTCCGATGATATACAATGTAAGAGCTTAGACTAGTATTTTTCCAAATTACATCAATAAAACTAATTAAAACTAATATAACATAGAGTAGTACAGTAGCTAAACTAACACTTTTCTTATTTACTAAGGTTTCACTTTCACTTTTCACTATTTCACTTTAAAGTTTGTTCGAGAGATATTTTAGTTCATCCAAATTAACGCGATTTAAATTTACTGTTTTCTCCGCATTTGTGGGCTGCTCAACTTAGGTCAAAAATCAATTTGGGTGGAATTAAAATACCTACTACCTATAATCACCTTATATTGCAGTTTTCCTGAATAGTATCATTTCCGGTGTAATTTAATATTGCCTAATTTTATCTCCATTAGATTTCCAAGAGGTAAGTGCCCTTTACAGCACTTCTTTGAGTGTCATCGCCACACGTTTTTGTAAGCACTATTTCATTTCGTGTAAATAGGATCCACGTAACTGGATAATGGAAAAATGGACGCTCGATAAGAGTACATATGTGACTAACACAATGCGTGACGCCCGCTCAGCAATGGTACACATATGCCTACTAAGAATTTATGAGAGCGAACCCGACAAAAAAAGGTTTTTCATTAAAAATTATAACAAAGTTATAATATATACATATATACTTTTTTATATTCCTTGTAATACAACAAGCACGTTCCGTTGCCCTACTCCAAATTTCCCTAACTTCAGCTCACCGCTTTCTCTTGTGCCTAGTTTTGCGTTGAAGTCTCCCATCAACACCGTGTAGTGGGTTTTGGGGGAATGCATGGCTTTGGAAATATTCTCGTACATTTCCTCCACTTCATCATCGGAAAGTGCCGAGGTTGGTGCGTAAACCTGTATGACCTTCAGCGAATACCGTTTGGTGATTCTGAGTATCAGGTACGCGACCCTCGTCGACACACCCTCAATCTTTATAATGTTGTTGACGAGAGACTTGTGGACGATAAATCCGACACCTCCTTGGGACAGATGGTCGCCCTCTCGGTGATAGAACAAGTTGCCGGACTCGAGGATTACCGTGTCCTACCCCTCTCTTCGGACCTGGATTAATCCAATAATATGCCAGCGCAATTTGTCTACCTCTTCTTCCAGCTCCAGTATCTTCTCGTCAGTCCTCAGGCTGCGTCCGTTATATGTTGCCAGTTTGAGTTTTCGTAGGTGGCAACTGAACCTCCACCAGAGATTCTTAGCACCTCCTGCCCCGTCGTTACCATGGTTGCCACCGTAGCCAGGAATAGCGGGGCCGCTGAGGACTAGGGGCCGTTTGTTTGTGTCGTTACTCATGGGGTGGATATTTGCCATAATTTCCACGCTTGGCGAGCGGGTTGGCAGCCGCAGTTTTTTATTATATTATTGTGGTTATTAGGAAGATGCTGTTGCCCATCTCCTGCCCGTTTCCCTCTGTCGCCTCTTACGACACCCACGGTAAGATATGGGGTAGTGGATATTCTCAACCGCCACTACACAGTACTCTTGATGAAAGATAAATAAATTAAAATTTTTACCTTCAGATTAGGAATTTCTCCTGTATCGTGAAGGCGTTATACATACACAAATTGCTCATGTACAAACACAATACCTCGGAATAAATGTTTGAGGGCGAGCCGTCTTTGACCGAGCACTCCCATCCGTGCAAGGATCCTCTATTTACTTTTAAATCATTTTGTATTCTCTGTTTATTAAATTGGTAAATTTTTATCTTATATCTTGATACAAGATAAATAAATAAAAAAATTTATCCTCACATTAGGAGTTTCTCCTGTATCGTGGAGGCGTTATACATACAAAAATTGCTCATGTACAAACACAAAACCTCGGAATAAATATTTGAGGGCGAACCGTCGTTGATCGAGCACTCCCATCCGTGCAAGGATCCTCTATTTACTTTATATAAATTTACTTTAAATAAAATCATTTTGTATTCTCTGTTTATTAAGTTGGTAAATTCTTATCTTTGTATGTGGTAGAGCCACGTTGTACCTGTACAATCTGCTATACAAAAATACAAATCTCAGGTCATTTATACTCGTACTAGGAAAGTACCACGTTCCCATAAAATATCAACGTAAGCTAACAACCTGATGCTACTGTTTATCGTATGATGTGTGTAATGGATCTGACCCTTTTTTTACTTGTAGTAGTTAGTTTTTTCACCATAGATCACACATAAAGTTATACAGAGCGCTGTGTATTACAGTCCAGCTGGTAATTGGAAGCTATGGCCCATGTATATTATATGGCTCATACATTTATCCTCGATTAAGAATCAAAATGCAAATGCATTGTTACTCACGAGGATAAAGTAGTCATTTTCTGTAATAAGGGTATTTGGTGTTTACACGTACCATACGAAACACAGCGGCATTAAGCTGCTATTTTACGCTTATATTCCGTGAGTGCACGTTTCCTCCCCAGTCGAGCCCACTCGTTCGTGCTGCTACCATAATATAGCTGCAGCTTGGTTATACCACCTCTACTTTCCCTTTTGCTTAGAGTTTCCATTATTAAATTATTTGTCTGTTAAAAAATTACGTTTCCTATATGATTGCCGCTATAGAGTATACATCACTCAGAAAAAAATTCGATGCATCCTTGCCCGATACGCAAAACCTCCAATTTTTCCCCCTTTTGCCCTAAAACATGCCCGCAATGCGTTGCTGTTCACCTGGCTTGTCCAATGCATGCGGCGTACTCTACCAGTGGCGCGTGCCGACTACTGGGCCTGCGAAGACCCTGCCGGCACCAAGCCGGCTGGTGGGGACGATGGATAAGAGGGCCTGCTTGGTGGTCGTGCAGCACCTCGCCTTCGGCTGGCGGTTCGCATGCTGTCGTGTCCAGCACCAGCTCCAGACGCGCCCCGGTGTCCTCCAGGCAGTGGCTCTTTGCGCGTTTTATTCGATTCCATCATCCATTTTTGTGAGCGTCATTTAACAGGAGACGCCCAGATCCGACGCCGTTCCGTGGTGAGGCTATGTGCATAAATGGGCCTTTGCACCTTCAATTTCTGCCGAGGCACTGAACTAACATTTCTTGGCAAGTTGCTAACTGACTGCGCTGACGTAGCGGTTTTGTCACATAACCGTTGCGTCAGCAGGTGATGGAGTTGTCACCTCCCACATTATTATTTTTCTTATTATATATTATTAGGGGTTATTATTATTATTATTATTATTATTATTATTATTATTATTATTATTATTATTATTATTATTATTATTATTATTATTATTATTATTATTATTATTATTATTATTATTATTATAAAAATCCAACGCAATATCATCCCTTGAGTATCATATTAAAAATAAAAATATAACCTGTTACGATGGATAACGTATTAGGTTGTTGCAGCCAAATTAAAAATAGTAAATTAACGTCCAAAGGCTAAAACGTTTTGGCATGAAATTGAATATGTAATTAAAATTTATTTTAATAGCAAACGTTTTTCCCCCAAAGGGATAAAAACGATATATTTCATGTCTTGCTAAGGTTTGACCTGTGAGATTACATCCTTCAATTTATCCTTTGATGCATCCGTGTCATAGCCCCCCGTGCCGTCTAGCCGCGTTCTTTACTCGCTCCCCGTACTCCTCATCCAGGAGTGCGCAAGAGGTAAGAGCGTGGTGCTCGTCAGTTCCTTGATATTAGTGTCGTCAAGAGTTTACCTGATCAAGCCTAAGCAGGACATAAAATATATCGTTTTTATCCCTTTGGGAGAAAACGTTTGGTATTTCATGGTCTATGCCGTCAGCTACAGCTGTGAGAAATTTTTGGATTCTAACGACACGGGGATAGTGTACGTGAAAAATATTTATTTAGTGTTAAGTTTCAAATGTGAATAAGAAGATGAAATACCAGTATGTGCATGTGTTTTAAAATAAACAAAAAAAGATAAAAAAAAAACAAAGTGTTTATTTAGCAAAATATAAAAATCAACCAAACAATCAACCAGACAAGTAATTTTAACTAAACAAAAATTATTATACAGTAGTAAAGCTAGTATCGACAAAACTTAAGTCATTAGAATCATCTTTGGAAGAAGTAGTGATTATATTGTTACGAGCTTGAGGTTCGTGACAATAAAAATTGCCGATAAAATTACCTAAATTAACACTAATTTACTTTATACAAATGTAAGTTAAATACACTAATAATTAAACACACTAATTCACTTAATTCCGCTCCGAAGCTTCGCTTGTGTCGCCGAGTTTCACTCTGTCTCGATCGCATCTTGCGCCACCTATTTATTTAAATTAGCAAAATATCCGGAATGTTCAAGTAAACACGCGTAAGGTACCAAGAGTTCGAGTATAGATTATCTAGAAACTTAGTTCTTCGGGTGGCGCTGTCGGTCGAGAGATCGGTGATGTCATTCTCTGCAAAGCTCCCCTCGCTCTCGTCCCTGACACTAGATGGCGCTAGTTGACTTATTCACACAACAATATCTTTAAAATAATATCTCACTACATTTCTTTCGCTTTTCCAGTTACCGCTTCTTACTATTATATCTATTGGAGCATCATTCTTCTTTCTAGAAGAAGCAACAGCGGACCTCATGCTTCACGGTGAAATATTAATGTTTAATTCTGAAAAAATCAGTTTTTACCCATCCAACTACAACTGCTTTAGATGCAGCTGCTACTTTACGTCTATAGGTAGTAAGCAAAGAATTTATCTTTTATCCGCTTGCGTTTCTTCTCGAGTCTGAAACGGCTAGATGAACCTTTACCTAGTGGACTAGATAGTTTCTCGTTTGCTTCGCGGTAGCATATCGCTAGGCATTTATAATGCAATAAATTCTTCACTGTAATTTTTTACCTAAATAAGAAAACGTGTTTGAATATCCGTGTAAAATAGCAGCTTAAATATATGTTGAGTGTAGAGAACTGAAGACACTTTTTACTGGTTACGAAGCATTCCATCTTAGTCCTCGGGACAAACTCATCTGCATTTTGAATCCAGGATAAATGTAGAGGGTCACCTATATACATAGGAGGCCACAGTATCCATTTATCATCAGGTGAACTGTGTTGTCGCTTGTTACCCTAATTCTATAAAAGAAAAACTTATGAAAATTTCAAATATTATGCGAAGAACTTATAAAAACACAAGCTTATTTTTCATCAAATTGTTTTCAGGATATATCAGTAATTGTTTTCTTGTAGTTTAAATTAATAACCTCAACTGAATAGGTCCCTCACAATTCTAATTTAATCACTATTCGTGTGCCATTAAACGGCCCATACTGAACAAATTAATTGATTTTAGTGGGCGATGGGTTCAACCAGCTTTTAATTTACTATTGAACCATGTTCGATAAATTGAAGCATTTAAATACTTAGGATTCATCACGTAGTATTGAAATTGGTGTGAATTTCAAACATTTTGTTGCTATTTTTCAATGTAAATTAAAAACATTATATGTGTATTGATTTCTCTGTTTAAAAACTAAAAAAAACTACGAACACTTACCCACGAAGTTGATTCAACTTGACTTTTCATTATATGACAATATCAAAGTGGTTACTCCTTGAGATCAACTTGTCTCTAATATATCTAGTGAACTTGTATTTTCCTACATAAATATAGCATTTTTCTTTAAAAGCCTTTCTTAATTTTTCTATATTATAAAAATAAATTATAATTTATATAAAAAATTAAAGTAAGAGGATTACATAGCTGGTATCCGCACAGTAATGATATAGGTACTCTCACAGTACGATCTGTAGAATTCGGGTGCAGCAATTTTGCAATACTATGGTAGCAATACTAATAATCCTTAATATAGTGTGAATTTAACGTTATTATCTTTATAAATATTTGACGATTTATTTTGGATTTATAAATAGATCCAAGTTTCATAGATTTAACCGAACTTGAAAAAATCTAATCTGCATTTGTTCTCATTTTACTTAGTTGTTTATTAATGTACCTAATAAGTATTATTTATTTTGTTCACATTTTAAACCAGTCTCATGTTTATATTATAAACGCCGGGTACTAATAATAAAATTAATAAAATGCGATAAAATCCCTAAAGGTAGTTTTATCAATCAATGTATTTATAATTATTGTTTTCGATTTTAATACCTCAACGAAAATATACTTCAAATACAATTTTTGAAATCTTACCAAACTGTATGAAGGAATACTTTATCGACCAAGTTGGCGATTTATTGAAAACGGGCCAAATTAGGAGTACCCATAACTGACGAGCATGTATGCGTAGGTATATGGATGTGAAGGAGGCGAGAGAGGTGTGTCAGGATCGTGCCAAATGGAAGTCTGTAGTCTCTGCCTACCCTTTTGGGTGACAGGCGTGAGTGTTTATAATATGCTAATAAAATACTAGAAACATCCCAAAATTAACACAATAACATTCACGTGAAAATTGCGTACGAAATGAATGAAGATTATTAATAAATATCGTTAAGATATCAGTTTTTTTATTACACTATAGAATAAAAAAATTTATATTGATTATATAATGCCAAACTTCTTTCTAGAAAAGTAGTCTCTATATAAGTTTTTATGTATTAAAGTGCTGTGGGTGGGTGCGACCTCATAAGACCGCTAGGGATTTGACGGAATATGGCTGCGGTCTCATGAGACCGCTAGGGGATTGAGGTTTTAAAAAGTTAAAAGGATAAAAGATAATAAAATGCAAATAAATAGATTACACACACTTACTTATTAAGACTTAACACGGGTGAGGCTTAGCACGGGTCATTTCTGCCTCTTGAAAACAGCGCCACCTACCAAGTCCAATTGTGAATCTAAACCATTCTCGAATCAACCTAATCACACGAAATTTCATCAAAATCAGTCCAGTTATAGCTGAAGAGCTCCGTTACATGTACACGGACAGAAGAATTTTACATATAAAGATAAGAACTGAAATAATGCTTTTTAATGGTTAAATTTATGCTACGGTAGCGTGACAATCCCAACGCTCATTTACTCCTGTAAAATTTTCCAACAATCTTATTTAAAATCTCATTGTGTTTGACGGATAGTATAATAACTATCGTAAATATGTCAAACTTTCGATAAGGAGCAACATCAAGTCTGCAAAGCGTATTGATTACGGAAAATCCTACTCAGGATAATACTCAAAAGGATTTACTTACATAAGAAACTGCTTACTATCTTCAACTCTTGGTTTGTTTCGATATGTTGTCGATCAACTTGAATTTGAGTGATATTTTCTAAATTTTATAACAATAAAACCGGATAAATGCGATTAGGGCTCGCGTCTTGAGAGATCCTCTAAACTTGATTATTTATATAAATGGAGAGAGGCCGAATATTTCTCTAAAGGCACATTCGATTGAAAGGACACACAACATTTCAGTGGAATAATATGTTTTCCCCAATGCATAATATAGATTCCGGCCGAAGCTCCAATTGGTGGAAGCTTGTAATTGTTAGCACAAAAAAAATTGCAATTTAACTACAAATTTACGATACTAAAACTTTTTTTTGTGCTGTGAGAACTTGCATTTTGTTAAATTACATGATTCAAACCCTATAGCTGATGTGAAGAATCGACACTCTGTCTGTGACTCTGTCTGTCTGTGAACACATACAGGATCGCCCCCGTCACTATGTCTGATTTGATAGACCACAAATCCTTGCTAAAGAACACCGATTCCTTCCAAGGATGATTCGCGAGGCTATTAAAATCTAAAAACATCCTAATTTCAATAGAGAAGATGGCTGGGTGCTACCATTTGCTTGGGATCCTTTAATAAATAAAACTAAATCCCAACCCAAGCATACAACTGCAAGGCTTCATGATACCATATGTTCACACTGTGTAGATCGGAACAAAAGTAAAATTTTAATCTATTGTAACCGCTGTTAACTATGACATCTCGACGTTGAACGTCCCAGTCCCCCGTGACTATGGGTGCTGTAAAGCGCTCGAAACGTCGGGCATTTATAGTTAAATATACATGATAAAATCCTTAAAAACAAGTATTATTCAATTGCACAATTTCTCGTGATGACGTGTGAAGTTCGTCAATACAATTACAATTAGAGGACATTTCCTTTCCCTAAAACACTTTCAGAAATGAGAGGAGGCCTGTACCTAGCTGTCAGCTGTAACTTCAACTTTAACATTGCATTTGATTTCTTGTACGTGGTAGAGCCACGCTGCATATATATTATGGTTGTAGCACGAATGGGCGGGTTCGAGCAAGGAAAGACAACGCTCTCACAGAATACCAGCGTAAAATAGCAGCTTAATACTGTTGTGTTTCGTATGGTGAATGAGTGAACTGGAGACCCTTTTTACTGGAAACGAGGCATTTCATCTTAGTCCTCACGGGTGACAACGCATCTGCATTTTGATTCGTAATCAAGAATTGATGTAGATTTCTATGGGCCACAGCAACCATTTACCATCTGGTGGACTGTATGTATGTTTTTCACCCTATTCTATAAAAGAACTCGTAAGAACTGCCAGAGGATATTCAAAACAGCCTATAAACAATGCAATAAAAGACAAAAACTGACGTATTCTGAATGATGAAGTTTAGAGTTGGAAAGAATATTTTGAAAACGTGTTTATGAGTGAAAGGACGATGTATGAACTAAATGAAATTGACATTCCGAAAAAAGAGTAAGGAGATAGGGAGTTAATTATAATTGAAATAATGAAAGCAATGAAAAGCATGAAAGCAGGTAAGGAAGCCCCATATGATAGTTTCACTCGAAATGCTATGCTTGCAGAGGAATTGGTGGCAGACCTGCTGTACACCTTGTTTAATTTATGCTGGTAACTGAAGCAGGTACTGGCAGACATGTGCAAAGCCGTGATAGTCCAATATATAAAGGATAATGGTCGCAGCGGGACTGCAAAAAATTAACGTGGTATCAGCCTTCTTAGCACCTTGTTTAATTTATGCTGGTAACTGAAGCAGGTACTGGCAGACATGTGCAAAGCCGTGATAGTCCAATATATAAAGGAAAATGGTCGCAGCGGGACTGCAAAAACTAACGTGGTATCAGCCTTCTTAGCATTGTAAGAATACTGTATGGTATGGTAGTAATTGAAAAGGTCATGAAAGAAACTGATGAAAAAATTTGGGATGTGCAAGCGGGATCAGGAAAGAAATGGGATTTACGCACCAAATCCTTTCCATGTGCGTGATCGAGGAGAAGTTTTGTGCTTTCATGGACTTGGAAAAAGCTTATGACAGAGTAGATAAAGATGTGTTATGGCAAACACTGAACTTATTTATGTTGAACAATAAGTAGTCAAGTTATGGGAGCTGCCGAGAGCTTTTTTTAAAACTAATTAAAACTACGTGTTCACAGAAAGAGATGTAAATTTATTCTGACTATTGTCTTTTACAATTCTTAATCCTATGCCTACTCAGCGTTTATGTATTTATGCTGATGAACGCTTTATACGTATTATGGGAGGTGTTGGTGTAACCGTAACTCCTCCCTTCTCAACTGCAAAGTTATCGTCAAGATTTGGATTCCGATGATATACAATGTAAGAGCTTGGACTAGTATTTTTCCAAATTACATCAATAAAACTAATTAAAACTAATATAACATAGAGTAGTACAGTAGCTAAACTAACACTTTTCTTATTTACTAAGGTTTCACTTTCACTTTTCACTATTTCACTTTTAAGTTTGTTCGGGAGATATTTTAGTTCATCCAAATTAACGCGATTTAAATTTACTGTTTTCTCCGCATTTGTGGGCTGCGCTATCAATTTGGGTAGAATTAAAATACCTACTACCTATAAACCTTATATTGCAGTTTTCCTGAATAGTATCGTTTCCGGTGTAATTTAATATTGCCTAATTTTATCTCCATTAGATTTCCAAGAGGTAAGTGCCCTTTACAGCACTTCTTTGAGTGTCATCGCCACACGTTTTTGTAAGCACTATTTCATTTCGTGTAAATAGGATCCACGTAACTGGATAATGGAAAAATGGACGCTCGATAAGAGTACATATGTGACTAACACAATGCGTGACGCCCGCTCAGCAATGGTACACATATGCCTACTAAAAATTTATGAGAGCGAACCCGACAAAAAAAGGTTTTTCATTAAAAATTATAACAAAGTTATAATATATATATATATATATATATATATATATATATATATATATATATATATATATATATATATATATATATATATATATATATATATATATATATATATATATATATATATATATATATATATATATATATATATATATATATATATATATATATACTTTTTTATATTCCTTGTAATACAACAAGCACGTTCCGTTGCCTTACTCCAAATTTCCCTAACTTCAGTTCACCGCTTTCTCTTGTGCCTAGTTTTGCGTTGAAGTCTCCCATCAACACCGTGTAGTGGGTTTTGGGGGAATGCATGGCTTTGGAAATATTCTCGTACATTTCCTCCACTTCATCATCGGGAAGTTCCGAGGTTGGTGCGTAAACCTGTATGACCTTCAGCGAATACCGATTGGTGATTCTGAGTATCAGGTACGCGACCCTCGTCGACACACTCTCAATCTTTATAACGTTGTTGACGAGAGACTTGTGGACGATAAATCCGACACCTCCTTGGGACAGATGGTCGCCCTCTCGGTGATAGAACAAGTTGCCGGACTCGAGGATTACCGTGTCCTACCCCTCTCTTCGGACCTGGATTAATCCAATAATATGCCAGCGCAATTTGTCTACCTCTTCTTCCAGCTCCAGTATCTTCTCGTCAGTCCTCAGGCTGCGACTGAACCTCCACCAGAGATTCTTAGCACCTCCTGCCCCGCCGTTACCATGGTTGCCACCGTAGCCAGGAATAGCGGGGCCGCTGAGGACTAGGGGCCGTTTGTTTGTGTCGTTACTCATGGGGTGGATATTTGCCATAATTTCCACGCTTGGCAAGCGGGTTGGTAGCCGCAGTTTTTTATTATATTATTGTGGTTATTAGGAAGATGCTGTTGCCCATCTCCTGCCCGTTTCCCTCTGTCGCCTCTTACGACACCCACGGTAAGATATGGGGTAGTGGATATTCTCAACCCCCACTACACAGTACTCTTGATGAAAGATTAATAAATTAAAATTTTTACCTTCAGATTAGGAATTTCTCCTGTATCGTGAAGGCGTTATACATACACAAATTGCTCATGTACAAACACAATACCTCGGAATAAATGTTTGAGAGCGAGCCGTCTTTGACCGAGCACTCCCATCCGTGCAAGGATCCTCTATTTACTTTTAAATCATTTTGTATTCTCTGTTTATTAAATTGGTAAATTTTTATCTTATATCTTGATACAAGATAAATAAATAAAAAAATTTATCCTCACATTAGGAGTTTCTCCTGTATCGTGGAGGCGTTATACATACAAAAATTGCTCATGTACAAACACAAAACCTCGGAATAAATATTTGAGGGCGAACCGTCGTTGACCGAGCACTCCCACCCGTGCAAGGATCCTCTATTTACTTTATATAAATTTACTTTAAATAAAATCATTTTGTATTCTCTGTTTATTAAGTTGATAAATTCTTATCTTTATATGTGGTAGAACCACGTTGTACCTGTACAATCTGCTATACAAAAATACAAATCTCAGGTCATTTATACTCGTACTGGGAAAGTACCACGTTCCCATAAAATATCAACGTAAGCTAACAACCTGATGCTACTGTTTATCGTATGATGTGTGTAATGGATCTGACCCCTTTTTTACTTGTAGTGATTAATTTTTTCACCATAGATCACACATAAAGTTATACAGAGCGCTGCGTATTACAGTCCAGCTGGTAATTGGATGCTATGGCCCATGTATATTATATGGCTCATACATTTATCCTCGATTAAGAATCAAAATGCAAATGCATTGCTACTCACGAGGATAAAGTAGTCATTTTCTGTAAAAAGGGTATTTGGTGTTTACACGTACCATACGAAACACAGCAGCATTAAGCTGCTATTTTACGCTTATATTCCGTGAGTGCACGTTTCCTCCCCAGTCGAGCCGACTCGTTCGTGCTGCTACCATAATATAGCTGCAGCTTGGTTATACCACCTCTACTTTCCCTTTTGCTTAGAGTTTCCATTATTAAATTATTTGTCCGTTAATAAATTACGTTTCCTATATGATTGCCGCTATAGAGTATACATTATCCCATCTCATCCCATGGGTGTCGTCATAGATGACAATGTGAAAGGCTGGAAAGACTTAACGGTATTCTGTATGTACTGTTGTACTATCTCGTATGTTATATTTTAAAATAACCTAGAATGGCGACAAAAGTCCAAAATATTGGGTACTGCGATCGTATCTAAAAGTGGCCGTGACAGGCTGACAAAGCATGAAGATTTAGGTTAGTTTAATTTTAGATGTTTATTTATAAGTCAAATAAAGAGGATTTTTCGCCACTGCAACCAATCCTTATCTGTCAGCAGTCTTCCGTTGAGTAAATCCTATAATAATGGTGATATAAATCTATATCACTGTGTGTTATCGTTATGAACTTAGGGTTCGTGACAATAAAAACTGCCGATTGAATTACCAATATTTACACTTTTATTACTGAACACCAATTAAAACTTAAAAGACACTAATAATTAATCACACTAATTCACTTTATTTCTCTTCGGAGCTTCGCTCGTATCGCCTTATTCTTCTCTTCAACCTTCAGGGCTCTTCCGCCGATACATCCAGAATATACCAGCAAATATGGGCCCCGACCGACCAGGCGCAAAAAGTTCGAGTGTGCGGCTTTCTAGAAAGCTTAGGTCCTCTGTTCGATAATAGATGATGCTAGTGCAGTCAACTGTGGCGCGCAACACTGCCCCCTCCTAAGACATGCTCGTCCCGAGCATTATCGACCCCATAGTAACGTGCCAGTCGATCCACATGGATGATCTTAAGTGTATTTCTTGCGCCTTTTTCTATAATTTGTTCCTGGTCACAAAGGTTCAGCACACGTACTCCTGAGATGTTGGTGGTTCTGACCAAGGTTCGAGCTACTTTCCATGGAAGGTCATTGTCTAACCTTTCCACGAGTACACAATGATGAGGTTGTCCAGGATTCTGAGGAAGACTAACCGGCACAATCGTTGCAGATCTCGGCGGAAGAACAATCTTCCTAAGGCTGTACACGTTCCTTGGTAAAGCTTCTTCCACGAAAAGTTCCTCTTGTCCACATTTCAAAACACCTTGCTTAACGTCAATGTCAAAACAATTCTTCCTCATGAAGTCTAGGCTCAGGATACAGTTGTCCATTATATTAGTCACGATGACATTATACAGATAGATCATGTTGCCGAGCTTCAACTCCATCTCCTTCTCTCCACAGACGGGTATACGCTGACCGGTGGCTGTTACCAAATTAGTGCGTTCTCGGTTGTATGCGGAGTCCCCAAGGAACTGACTTATAAGTTGGGAACTAACAACCATACGAGAGGCTTCGGTGTCTATGGTCAGCTTACACGGCATTCCATTAATCTCGCCCTTGATAATTAGGCTGTTCCCATCATGGGTTTGTGAGATCGAGATCCTTGGGGCTCTTTTAACATCGGCCAGCACCTGCCCCGCAGTTCTGGCTTTTACTCATTTCCCTGCTGCTGCTAGGCGGTGCTGTTGGCCGCACTACCCTCCTGAGATCGTTGAACTTCCCTTTCTAGGGTTCGCTTAGTGCAGCTGGATTGAAGATTGCCCCTTTCCTCACAGCCATAGCACCTAGGGCCGTATTCTTTATTGCGGTCGCGAACTGTAGCTGCTACAATCTTTCCGACACAATGGGAACGATAATCCTGCCGCACGGCTTCCACCTCCAGGGCATGGGCCAGGGCTTCCTTAAGCGTCTCGTGATGGCCATGCTTCGCAGCAGCTCTGACTTCAAGGTCGCGGATGACGGCGATGATTGTCTGCACCAGGTTCCCTTCGATGAGCGCAGGTACAGACCGGTATGCTTTTTGCACCAGCTTTTCCACCTCCAGAGCCCACTGCTGCAGGTTCAGGCGCACGAAAGACGTGTTCCAGGTGAGTGTCACCATATCTCGCCTTCAGTGTCTCAAGGAGCTGCTCATAAGTCACTTCCTCACCGAAAGCCTCCAGAACAGTAAAGACCTGGTCTCGCAGGCCTAGTGTGAGAGCAGTCATGGCCAGACTTTTATTCCAGCCGTTCGCCTTCAAAACGGCTTCGAACTGGATTTCGTAGGCCGACCAGGAAGAAGTCGCGTCAAACCGCCGCACTTTGAATCCACGTAGCGAAGGTGTAGCTACTACGGGGTCCGTAATTCCAACCCCAAGTTTGAGGTCGTCCAGCGTTTTCTTCACGTCAGCCATCACGTTGTCAACCCGATTGTTCACTTGGTCAATTCGGGTTTCAGCTTTCTCGATTCGGGTTTCAGCTTCCACGATTCAGGTTTCAGCGACCATATCCTTCACTTCCTTTATCTCTTTCCTAAAGTTAGCGTGAAGGTCCTTCATGAGGAGATCTGCTTCTCCTACCGACGGCCCTGTTCCACTAGCCCACCCGCAGCTGCTTTTCCAATTGGCGAGCCTGTTTCACCTACTGATCTTCTAACCGACGGGCCTGTTCGTTCTGTCGACGGGCCTATTCCTCCTGTCCGCCCCGCAGCTGCTGCAGCATCACCATCAGAGCACCTAAGTCAGGTGCTACAGACGTAGGAGCTACTGATGGGCCGGCCTCCGTGGCTGGTGGTTGGTCCTCAGACGTCTGCAGCGGTACACCACAAAATCGTCTCTGGTCCGTCTCTTGCTGGCGTTGACTTCGAGTACGGACACCCTCCATTTCGTCCTTAGGTAAAATCGACATGATTTGATCCCACTTCTGACACCAATTGTTACGAGCTTAGGGTTCGTGACAATAAAAACTGCCGATTGAATTACCAAAATTTACACTTTTATTACTGACCAATTAAAACTTATAAAAACATTAATAATTAATGACACTAATTCACTTTGTTTCGCTCCGAAGCTTCGCTCGTGTCGCCAAATTCAATACTTCCCTGATCGCGGCTTTCAACGGCTTTAAATAGGGCTCTTCCATCAAAACATCCAGAATATACCAACAAAAACGGGCCCCGACCGAAAGTTCGAGTGTGAGGCTTTCTAGAAAGATTAGTTCCTCTGTGCGATAACAGATGGCGCTAGTGCCATCAACTCTGCCGCGCAATATTATTATATCACTACTGCTATCAATGTTTTCATTTAAAGTAATGAAGAGTGACAAAGTATTAGCGATATCAATAAGACGTCATCTACGTAAAAATAAAACTTTATCTCTTCTAACTTTCTACAATTTCATGCTTTATTACTACCACCATCAAACCCAAAAACCTACTCGTCCGAACACTATTACACTAGGAAATCATCACCGTCAATAAGATCCTCTTCGAAGCCTCGTTTAGAGACGGACTACGTGACTTATTATCGACGGTGAAGGTAATTCAGACCATATATTTAGTAAATATTTTCGCCATATTTTTCTTTGAGCAAAATATTTAAGTTCTACTTGTTAAGCTACTCCGATTAAAAAATCATAGATAAGTTATAAAAGGGCTCCCCAAACTTGACATATTATTTGAACCGAGTTAGAAAGTGTCACCCGAACGTAATCAATAAATAGAAACATTTTTCGCCACACAATCTTTCTTGTTTTAGCTGTCCGTTTTACATGACCTTCTCAACCCAATGTTCAATCAAACCTGTAACAGTGTGTGACTGACCCCAATATGTGCGCAAAGTTTGCAATAAGTTAAATATGTGATGTGAAAATGAGTAATGAATGTCAAATACAAAAAATCTATTTACTTGAAGCCGCTACCAAAGTATTTTTCAGTATTTCGCGCCAAATTATAAAACGGAATACCCTTGAATTCACCTCGTTTTCTATCTATCACAGAGATTTTTCTTTAAGTGTTTTACTTCAAGAGTTGTAAATCATAGTAGATCACAGTTATAAGGTAGCACCCTTGCTACTCTCATTTCGTCCTAGGAATTTGTCCGGGAGTGTACCACCATCTTTCTTTCTGTGGCCGCCGAGTAGTACTTGCACCGCTATGTTTCTGTCAGAAGTTTATAGAGAACCAGTATAGTTTTTTAAGAAGGCATTCCAATTTAATTTTTTTGATATTGGTTGTGCGTGTCCATGGATCACAGTAGATACTTAGTACGTTAATGTTAAGATTAAAGAAGACAATTTAATACGTTTTGATTAATTAAAACATATGTTAACAGAATCAGAGTATACTACCGAAAAATGTAGGTACTATATTGATAAAAAGTCAGCTATGATTATTATACATCAAAGACATCGTGTTACAAGTATAACTAAAAGTATATACCCTTTTTTAAAACCTTTTCTGAAGTCGGTGAAAATAAAATATTTAATATTGTTTCTCCTTTTGAATCTTTCTCGTTCATATATCGAAGACATCGTGTTACAAGTATAACTAAAAGTATATACCCTTTTTTATAACCTTTTCTGGGGTCAGTGAAAATAAAATACTTAATATTGTTTCTCCTTTTGCATCTTTCTCGTTCATTTTATTTATAACAAACAAAAATGTTAAGGTCGACCTTTTATAGTTATATAATTTTAATAGCTTTGGTCAACTCGAGCTCGAGAGAATTATCATACTATAAACGTAAGCAAACTCGTTTTGCCCTCTTTTTAAGAGAGTTTTTATTTTTAATAACAAGAGAGAGAGAGAGAGTTGAGAAGGCTATTTTTTATGAACCTTTTTGTATCTGATATCTTTACGGCTATAGCAATTATATGTTTTTGAAATAAAATATTTCAACGAAGAATAATGGTTTACAAGATTTCAACGTTTTGAATAGATTTTCCGTCATCAATCAATCGCCAGCAGCTTTCATCGAGTGAAGTAAGGTTGGCAATTAAAGAAATGAAAAGTATTTTCCCCTTAATATCTTACACTCACACACGCCTAGCAGTAAATATAATATTAAATAATACTTCTAAAGAATCTTCTGTGTCCTGTCTAAGAGTGTCTCATGAGTATTACTCCGTACACAATAATTCCTTTATTTCTCTAGAGCAGAAATATTAAATGTCCTACGTCATACGTACTACAATCTGCTACTTATTAAATGTTGCTATAGTTGAGCTTATGAGTAACTTTGGACGTTGATATAGTGTTTTTTCTGATTTCGTAATACATTGCTCTTTTTGTTAAATTCAATAAGAAACAATTATTATTTGCTAAAATAAAACGTCATTATATATTAATTGGTTAAATAGCTCATATTAATGTGTAATACTTTAACTATGTTTATTGCATAGATTGTTTATTTATGATTTTATGAACCTACTCTGATCGTCTAAAATGACAAAGCACTATTAAGATGTTTACTGTTTAGCCCATCAATAACTAAGTTATAAATAGCATTGTTAACAACAATCATTAGGATGTATTTTGAAATAAGGCAGTAAAATGTTTGTACAATAATAATCTGCTTCAATATTAGTTTTTGAAACTACCTTTTGGATTTTATAAGAATATATTTCTAAATCGAATATTTTTTTAACAAATACAGTACGTTTGCATTTGCCACCTTTTGTATGAAACGTGCAATAAATACGTATACAAAAAACATAGCTAAAATTTACTACAAAATCAAATATTTTGTTACAATATTAAAGCTTTGTTGTTCCCTACTCCTGTGTGAATATAACAATAGTATAAATATAAACATGTTGGTTACGAGAATCACTAATTTAATTCTGTATCCGAATGTAAAAGCAATTTGTTTTCGCTTTGGTGCAATTAACACTTTATTACCGTCAACATTACAACTGGTTTAAATTTCATTGGGCATAATATACTGATGTATTGAGGGCTTCCTGTATTATTCTATTATTACTATTTGTGGAGGCGCTAGGCCTCGCACATCGCACTGCGATTTGTTAAAAGCCAAACGTAACCATGGATAAAAATAATCGCAACTAAGTCATTAGACTTTAAGCATAAACATAGCATAATTAGTACAAAAGAAAGAAAGATATATATTCCTTTTTTTCTTGAACGAGGAAAAAGGGTGGTTCAAAAATGAAAGTGATGGGTCGTTTATTGAGCCAGTGAAAAGTCTTACACTCAGCTTAATGTGTAAATATGAGAGTAACCTTCAGTACTTACAACTCTGAAATGACCACAGAAGAGCGCCTGATTTGACTTATTATTGTTTTGTAATGTATTATTTATTTTATGCTCTAGTAAACTGAAACATTTCGGTTAAAATTTTTGCGGGGCTATCGGTTAGTAATCCACTTAGTAATATCACCAACCAGTAGTGCACGACTTACGAGTACGTTCACGTCGCATCTAAATAAATGACGCATTACAAATCAATTTGAGAGAATGTGTCGAGTGCAAAGTCATTGTGTTTATTTGACTGTGTGGCGTGATGTAAGACTTTAGACCATTCTACCCAATGGACTCGCCTCGGATGATTATTCCCCTCTGCTCAGTTGTTGGATTAAAAAATCTTGTGCGTTTATAAAAACTGTTTACGGAATTGATTTTACCATTACAGGAATCGTTTTCAACGTAGTAGCTACTCTATAAAAATATGAATTTGTAGGGTTAACGTGTGCAATGAGAAGTCTAATACTACAAATTTACAAAAAGTTAAAGTTACATTCCATATGTAATTATTTTTATTGTGATATATGCTTTCTTTATATTATAAATTCTTCTTTCTATTATAAATTATTATAAATATTTAAAATAATATGATAAATAATAATCGAGATCTATACTGATAAGATAATCGAGTACATAATATTTCATGAAAACCGTAGTGATAATCGAAATGTGAGATGCAGATACCCAACGAGATTAGTTGTATTTTTTTTTTTGAAAGTCCACCCTTACTGTTACAAATTAGGTTTAAAATTAAACACGCAAGCCAAACGGCACTCCTTAAGAGACTAGCTTATATTACCAACATGTAAACAATAAAAGTGTGATAAGACTACTTAGCACTGCAATCGTCGCGCCTTACAAAAATAACGTAAATGGTCGCGTGGATTATGTGTGTAGTCAATATATAACAACATATTTTTTTTCTAGTCACTTGGTTCCAGAAGTATCCAAATTTGAGATTATTTTAAAGTGGTTTACTTTTGTAATCCACGCGACCAAGGTAGGGTAAAGTGTTTTATTGAAAATGGTGTCGTATTGATGTGTGATGTGCGGGTCGATATCAATATTTTTTCGTTATTATTCATTGAAAAATCATTAAAATTTATCATCAAACAGTCAACGTGAACGTGAAAAAGTGATTGAACAATTTTTGTCCTTAGATTAAATAAATTCAACAAAAAAATTAAACTATAGATATGTCTATAATAAAACTTACATCAATTATTATATTTAAAATATATTTACTTATCCACGTTCACGTGGATTAAAGAAAATGTTCTTGTTTATTTTTTTGATTTTCCTGGACAAATATAGCTTATGTTAATTCAGAGTGTATAATCTGCTCAGTCATTGCAGCGTGAAGGAGTAACAAACATCTTGAATCTGTTTGAATGCAATTAGGCATATTTATACACTGGATTAAGCATTAGAATACGCTTTATTCCGAAAAAATAAAGTACAGAAACAATTTCGCATTTATACTTTATACTAATGTACTACTCTGTGTAAAAAGTATCGGGAATATGTCAATAAAAAGACCCGCGTAAAAGAGGTCGTTCTAATTTTTTTACTGCATGTTGGTAGCACTGTACTGATTTAGCGCGCAAAGTTTGAGCGGGATCTGTCATTTAATTTGTTTTAAACTACACTTTTTGTTGGTCATAGTTTTGAGTTCTCGGCGATTTTTACAATGGAAAATATTGTTGAACAAAGAGTGTGCCTTAAATTTTGTGTTTCGAATGATATTTCATGTAATGAATCACTAAAAATGTTGCAAAATACCTACGGCGAATCGTGTATATCGTAAACAAGGGCTTATGAATGGTATAAGGCTTTTAAAGAAGGCCGAGAAGTAGTAGTAGACTTGCCTCGTTCTGGTAGACCTTCAACCGCTACGACCAAAGAAAACATCGACAAAATCAAGAAGCTAGTGCTCGAAAATCGACGTATGAGTCTGAGAGAGTTGGCTAGTGAGGTGAACATATCTTTTAAGTCCGTCCACAATATTCTCATTGACATTTTAGGCATGAAACGCGTCGCCGCTCGACTAGTTCCAAAAGAGCTCAATTTTGTTCAAAGAGCGCAGCGAAAGCATGTCGCTGAAGACATGGTTTCCCGAGCTTCTACGGATCCGACCTTAATGAAACGTATAATAACTGGCGACGAGACATGGGTTTATGAGTACAACATGCAAACAAGCCAACAGTCTTCAGAATGGCGTCTCGAAAACGAGCCGAAACCCAAAAAACCGCGGCAAAGTCGCTCCAAAATCAAGGTGATGCTGACAGTTTTTTTTGACTACCGTGGTGTGGTTCACTCCGAATTCCTCCCAAAGGGAGAAACAGTGAATAAAGAATATTATTTAGGCGTCATGAAGCGTTTGCGTGAGAGTATCCGCCGAAAACGTCCAGATTTGTGGCAACACAACTGATCGATGCTGCACCATGATAATGCACCATCACACACAGCCATTATAGTGAAAGAGTTTTTAGCGAAAAATTCAACAAAAGTTCTCGACCAAGCACCGTATCCACCTGATATGGCTCCGTCTGACTTTTTTTTATTTCCCGAGTTAAAACTACCACTTCGAGGAAAACGTTTTGAGTCGATAGAAGCCGTAACAAAAAATTCGCTGAATGAGCTAAAGGCCATACCGCAAATAGCCTATGAAAAATGTATGGAAGACTGGGTGAAGCGTTGGAGTAGGCCCCATCGCTTGCAATACAACATTGCAAGCGATGGGGCCTACTTTGAAAGCGATAAAATAAATTTAGATGAATAATTTGTATTTTTTGTTTTATTGACAAATTCCCGATATTTAGTACACAGAAGGTATTCTCATAATCAATAAAAAAATCTTAAAAATGAGGTGGGCATAATAGTGCAACCGAAAAAGGGGTTGGGTACCTACCCACACAAGTACTATCTGTTCGATATACTTTGATTTATCCCAATTTTAATGTTTGCCTAGTAAACGTCGTGAATTAGTCTGTAATGTTTTTGTTCTGTAAAATTATTTACCAACATTACTTTTAAGAGACGTTGTGAGTAATATGCATGATTTTATAAGTATATTTCCTCAACAGGATATTATTTTCTTTTCCAGGAGGTCGAGAATGTAGAGAGCTATAAATCTCAGGAACTTGGTCCTTCTAGTTTTACTCCATCATTAGTCACACACGCAAGCAATAATTGTCTCTTTAAAAGTTCGTTTTTTTTAAATTCCTTTGTTTTTTGGACTTGTTTGTTTTATTTATTTATCAAAGATGTATCTGCTAGCAAATGTAGTACTTCATGCAAACTTGTAACTTTTTTCTTTGAATACCAATTTAAAATAGACGGTGCTGTCATTAAGATCAACCTAAAATAAATACTTTTTATTTTTATTTATAATTTTATTTCTTAATATTTATTGTACTTATTATTAAGTTTAGATACTTTATTTTTGTTTCGGAAAATCATTACATTGTAATAATATAAATGTCGATTTTAAAACTATTTTTGTTACGATGGCTTGTTATTTAAAACGTAAGTGCCGCCACTTTTTGTTTTTGGTTCTAAGATTCTTTAATTCTGATATTTTACAGCTCTTTAAGATACCATTATTCTCTGTAATAAACCGCGGACAAACCGATAGACTATTGAACTTGGCGAAACTATAAGCATTCCTTGTTGTGTCCCAAACCGACTCTACGGACAACCAATTTTTTTATAACTTTATCCAGACTTAGTTTATACTTAGTTTATATATCATCATCATCATCATCCTTGCAGCCCTTCAAAAGTCCACAGATGAACATAGGCCCCTCAAGGTATGCCACAAAGCACGGTCCTGAGCTACCTATATCCATCGACTTCCTGCATGTCTTACCAGGTCGTCACTCCATCTAGAAGGGGGTCGCCCTACACTTCACATATCGGTACGAGGCTGCCACTCGAGAACCCTTCTTCCCCAACGGTTGTCGGTTCTTCGAGCTATATGGCCGGCCCATTGCCACTTCAGCTTACTAAACCGTTAGGTTATGTCGGTCACTCTGGTTCTACTGTGGATATACTCATTTCTAAGTTTATCACGCAGAGAAACTCCGAGCATAACCCTCTCCATAGCTCGCTGAGCGACTTTGAGCGTCCTCATACGGTCAGCAGTGAAGGACCACGTCTCGGTTCCGTAAGTCATCACTGGCAACACGCATTGGTTGTACAACTTAGTTTTCAGGTTTTGAGGTATATCTGACAAGAAGATGCGTCGTAATTTCCCGAACGCTGCCCAGCCGAGTTGAATCCGCCGATTGACCTCTCGGTTGAAGTTGGACTTACCTAATCGGACTATTTTCCCAGGTAAACGTACTCGTCAACAACTTCGAGCTTAGTGCTCCCAACAACTACCGGGTTAGTTTATATATAATCGAACCTAATGAAGCTAGAAATCTTGCAGTTATCTGCTTATGTCTGGATTTAATTTTATTACCTATGGGATCCTAAGCGAGTGTAGCACCCATCGATGTTCTCTAATCAAATTGGGATTATTTTATATTCCCGAAGTTTCGAGCAACTTCCAGCACCAATGGGAGGGATGAGGTATTCGACGTCCCAATGTTATAGTTAACTTAGATAGTTAAATAGTATCTTGAAGTCTTACAGTTGTGTGCTTGGGTTGGAATTTGACTTCATTAATTATAAGATCACGAGCAGATGGTAGCACCCAGCCATCATCTTTATTTAAATTGTATGTCTTTTGATTTCATATATATATATATATATATATATATATATATATATATATATATATATATATATATATATATATATAAATAATATATAAACACTCACGCCTGTCACCCAGAGGGGTAGGCAGAGACTACAGACTTCCATTTGGCACGATCCTGACACACCTCTCTCGCCTCCTTCACATCCATACACCTACGCATGCATGCTCGTCGGTAAGGGTACTCCTTAACCGGTTAAGGGAGTACCCTTTTGATTTCAATAGCCTCGCGAATCATCCTTGAGAGGAATCGATGTTCTTTAGCGAGGATTTGTGGCATATCAAATCGGATGTAGTGATGGGGCGATATTGTACGTGTTCACAGACTGTAGACAGCTATGTGGTCTTTAACGCGGGTTTTTATTGATCGTTTTGTTTGTCCTATGTTAGAGAGACCACAATCACAATCAAGCTTGTACACTCCTGCATCTTGCAGAGGAATATAACACTTAAATTATGGTAAAACTGACTAATATTTTTCGACGGCTGGAGTTATGATTTAATGGTGTTCACGTAAACATAGGATATTAATATCTCTGTTTTTATCATTGATTTATCAAAAAAAATATTTCGAGATATTTTTTTATATTTAATGTAATAATATTTAACCACCACTGAATTGCATCAACATACAATAGAAATTTTTACCTCCCTTAGATCCTCGTGCATTTAATTATCAAATGCCATAAATATTATATTGAAAGGCGTAACAGTTGGGGAGATGGTGACTTTTCAGTGAATGGCTATAAATGTTATGTTATAAATTTTGTAAATAAGGAGATATATTAAGTAAATTTAAAACGTTAAGAAAATAAAGTAAAATTAACAGCATAATATGCAATTTCTCTTACTATTATTTTAAGCTACTTTTTGTAATGACAGCTCTTAATCAAGACCACGACAATAAAGGTGGTAAAAGAAACAAGCAATTCCAGTTTATGACCCTATCATTTATAGATATTATATGATGTAATATTAATGCGAGTCCTAAGCTTTTTATATTTGCAAAGTTGTAGGGTCCTTTTCAACTAGGAGTTCCATCTGGCTCGGAACCATTCTCATACCAATTACTACCGTCAAGAAGGAGTACTTACTTACGCTCATAGCTAAAGTTCAGTGTGGGAGTTCGTAAGAGATCTAGTAAGATAACATAATGTTAGGCATTTTATCTGCGTCTGAACCCTTCTTTGTTTAAATTAGAAACAGGGGCTAATAACTGCCGTAGCCCCCTAACTATCAAATAGACCATCAGTGCACGATCACAAAAAACCTTAGTGTGAGGAATGATTTTTTTAAGAAAAATAATTTAATTTTAAAGGAATAAACTACATTTCGATTTAAAATAAACTAGTTAAACTTATTTCTGTTATTATTATTACATTCATGTTTCTTTCTCCTTTTTTATTTATCATAATTCTGTGGTAGGTAATGATGAGCTATGCTCATTATCAAGCTGTTGGATGGTAATAAATTAAATTATATCCCACACGTTACGACCTGAAGCTGGGTGCAGACCTTCCTATTTGGAAGGTGAGTGAGCATAAAAGATTCAGCTAGATTATTATTTCAATGAAAGACTTTGAATTCACACACGTTCTCTCTCGTAAGTAGTTATGAATTTTAAAAATGTTTAGATTGCATAATGATTTCTTATATTTACGTGAACACTACACATTGATTAAAACTACTTTTACGGATTTTATCGCGTTTTTTTACTATTAATTACTTTTATTTTTAATTCCCGACGTTTCGGGCGCTTTTCAGCACCCAAGGTCATGGGGGACTGAGACGACTGACATCCCGATGTCATTGTTAAACTCGTTGATGTTAAACTCTATTAGAACATTCTACAAGCCGCCGAAGAAGATTAGTCAGTTCCTAACATCCGTCCAGGATCCGTCCGACGCAGGAGTGTACAAGCTTGATTGTGAATGTGGTCTCTCTTATATAGGACAAACAAAAAGATCAATTAGAACCCGCGTAAAATAACATATAGCTGATGTGAAGCATCAACGTTCCAGACCAGAAATCCTGGCGAAAGAACACCGATTCCTACCAAGGATGATACGTGAGGCTATTGAAATTAAAAAAAAACATCCTAATTTCAATAGAGAAGGAGGCTGGGTACTACCACCTGCTTGGGATCCTATAATCAATAAAATTAAAACTAAACCCAAGCATACCACTGCAAGACCTCAGGACATAGTCAGTTCATTTTGCATAGATCGGACCATAAACAATAATTAAAAAAGCTGAAAGTACTCCGGGTTTAACAATGACATCGGGACGTCAGTCTTCTCAGTCCCCCGTGACCATGGGTGCTGGAAAGCGCCCGAAACGTCGGGAATTAAAAATAAAAGTAATTAATAGTAAAATAAACGCGATAAAATCCGTAAAAGTAGTTTTAATCAATGTTTAGATTGCCTTCAACACTACGGTGTAAGAAGCGATGCTCTTAAATTAATTATTTCATATTTAAGTGACAGAACGCAAAAAGTTGTCATTAATAGTATGAGTTCTTCTGGGTCGATTGTACAAATGGGCGTGCCTCAGGGCTCAATTCTCGGCCCCTTTCTGTTTCTTGTGTATATTAATGACTTATCTTACATAGTAGGGGATAACCATGATATAGTATTATTTGCTGATGATACTTCATTAATTTTCAAATTAAAACGACAGTTATTAAATTACGACAAAGTAAATAATGCTACAGCTAAGTTAGTTAATTGGTTCAACTAATGATTTCTTAAATTTACGCGAACACTACACATTGAATAAAACTACTATTTACGGATTTTATCGCGTTTAATTACTTTAATTTATTTTTATTATTATCCCGACGTTTCGGGTGCTTTACAGTACCCATGGTCACGGGGGGGACTGAGATGTTTGACGTCCCAATGTCATAGTTAGTCCGGCTACCTTAAGTTTTTTATTATTATATTTTTTGATTCGATTTACGCAAAACGAGCTTGTAGTATTATGAAGTCTTGCAGTGGTATGCTTGGGTTTGGGTTTAATTTTGTTAATTATAGGATCCCAAGCAGATGGTAGCACCCAACCATCTTCTCTATTGAAATTTGGATGTTTTTTAATTTCAATAGCCTCGCGTATCATCCTTGGTAGGAATCTGTTTTCTTTGCGAGAATTTGTGGTTTTTCAAATCTAATGTAATGGTGGAGACGATCTTGAACATGTTCGCAGACTACAGACTTCCCGGAGCGTCGGTGCTTCACGTCAGCTATATGTTCCTTCACGTACCGTTTACAGTACCCATGGTTACGGTGGGGACTGAGATGTTTGACGTCCCAATGTCATAGTTAGTCCGGCTACCTTCAGTTTTTTTTCAGTAAACGAGTGAAACCGGCCACAGTCGAGCGCGCGCCTGCTCTACTACCATATGTCAGAGGAGTCACGGACAAGATTGGCTACATCTTGAAGCGAGCGTCCATTAAGACATACTACAAGCCGCTGAAGAAGATTAGTTTTACTAAACTACTGTACTGTAAAGCACCTGAAACGTTGGGATAATAATAAAAATAAATTAAAGTAAGTAAACGCGATAAAATCCGTAAATAGTAGTTTTATTTAATTGGTTCAATTTTAATAATTTGCATTTAAATGGAACTAAAACTAAATGCATGAAATTTGTAACTCCTAATGTTAAACATGTCAATACTAATGTTATTTTAAATGGGAAGGAACTGAGTCTTGTTGATACCACCATTTTTCTTGGAATCTCACTGGACGCAAAGCTTCAATGGCTCCCCCATATATCAAAACTAGCTGGCAGACTTAGTTCTGCAGCATATGCTGTAAAAAGATTAGAACTCTTACCAATGTTGAAACAGCTAGAATAGTTTACTTTAGTTATTTCCATAGCATTATGTCATATGGTATTTTGCTATGGGGACACGCGACTGACACTGAAATTATATTTATTTTACAGAAGAGGGCCATTAGTGTAATATATAATTTAAAACTAAAAGAGTCACTGAGACAAAAATTTAAGGAAATTAATATTTTAACTCTGGCCTCTCAATACATTTATGAAAATGTAATGTACGTACACAAAAATAAAAGTAGTTTTGCGAAAATAGGTGATATTCATTCTGTAAATACTAGGAACAGACACAAGCTAGTGGTACCAGTTACTTGACTCCACCGAGTCAGTAATTCGTTCTTGGGGCGATGTATACGCTTTTATAACAAAATCCCAGAAAATATACAAAATTTATCATACACAAAGTTTAAAAATGTTAATAAACTAAGTTTGTATTACCTTCTAAAAATAAAAGACTACAAATTTTGCGCTTTAAAATTTATAAAAAAAATCAATCAATGAGATCATTCCAAAAGCTCGTCAAAGTAAATTGCCAATTTAAAATCTTTTGAGCAATTTCTGCGAGAATTTAAACTCTTTTTGTTTGAAGTTTTATTTTAAAAGATATTTCTCTCTTCATATAAAAGAGTGCTCAAACGAGTATGCGGCACCTCTTCTAACAAGTTTCATCTGCCACTCATGATTTAATGAAATGACTTTTCTATTTCAAATATCATATTAGTATATCCTCTAGACCTCATATAAGTTTACAAAGAAACACATTTGCAAATGCATTGTTACCCCTGAGTACTGAGATGAATGTCACATTTGCAAATGCATTGTTACCCCTGAGTACTGAGATGAATGTCTCGTTTCGAGTCACAAGGGTCCCAAGACCCATTCGTGATAGAACTATAATATAGCTGCAACATGGCTCTACCACGTTCAAAACGAATATGTGCTCATTTGTTACTCTTATTCTATGAGAAAAATATAGAAAAGGCAGTCAGTAAACATGGTAGTGAAACACATTAACTGTGCGAAATCGGATTATTTCGTATTTGTTTTCGCGCGTAGTCAAACAGTACAGTTGAAGGACTAACTAAAATGCGGCCGAGTAAATCTAGGCAAATCTTTTCTCCTTGTGAACTTAAAGTTTTGAATTCGCTGTCGCTTTGCCCATGCAACGCTTACATAAAAATGGAAGCAATAAATTCATTCGCGTTGAGAGTGTACGGCAGCTGATGTCGTTAACTCTTAGAAATCAAGTTGCTTTTACGAGTACAATGCAAAGTGCATAGAGGATGAATTTTTACGTATAAAGAGAATTATAATGCGCTAATGTGCAATAGAAATGTGCCAATTTCCGTGCTGTAGCGGTGTAAGAAATTTCACGATCTTATATCGTCCCGTGGGTGTCGTAAGACGTGACTTAGGGAAACAAACTAAGAGATGGTCACCAGGATATCCCTATACCAACTAAGGATATAAAAACTGACTTCAAATACATTGATTCGGTCGTCTCGAAGTCAGTTGCACAAAACTTTTATTTTACCACTTGTTTTAACTGTATTTTTAATAGTTAGGTCCTTGTTTAACACAAAAAAAATAAAGACGTAATAAAAATGCGTACAAATAATACATAATAAGCAATAATTTATAAGATATATGATAACACTTTTTAAGCGACATCTGGTGAGCGGAATACTATTAAACCTCATTTGGCGCGTGTGTGTTTTTATGTACATTGATTAATTAAAAAATACAGTCAAAACAGTGAACAGCAAAAACTGTTTTTTCGACTGGAAAAATGATGGAGACCGCTTTTTGAGATAGTCATGAAGTTGTCAAATCGAGTCGATTACCTTCAAAAAAGAAAAACCATTAAAGGAGCATACCACGCATTATTAATTGAAAACTGAAGGTAGAAATTGCGTAAAAATGACCACATTTGCAAATGCATTGTTACCCCTGAGTACTGAGATGGAATGTCTCGTTTCCAGTCACAAGGGTCCCAAGATCCATTCGTAATAGAACCATAATATAGCTGCAACATGGCTCTACCACGTTCAAAACGACTATGTGCTCATTTATTACTCTTATTCTATAAGAAAAATATAGAATTTTTTACATGTTATTTTGATTTGAAACTTATATTGGCGCACCTTGGCAGTAAAATCGACTCAAATGCCGTGACGGCAAACGGAATGACGCGATCTTATGCCGTTACGCCCCCTCTACGCCATCGCTCTTGACTTCTCGACTAGAATACACTTCGTTGCTTCGTCTCTGAGTAAAGGTTGACTCACGCTAGAACGAGTCGGGTCCGAGCTGAGTGTCGGCCGTAGCACGGTCACCGAGCCGGTCTCGTGCCTGAAATTACAAAGGCGGGCCTCGACCGAGCAATTACCGTTGCACCGTGATGTAGCATGCCCGTCCGAGCAAAAATATTATTATAACTAGACTACAATCATGTTGAAGTTTGACAATCTGGAATTAGCGGCTAATGCGATCGCTCTGGACGATGAAGCATCTGATAAATCTTCAGCTAGAAGCCGCGACCGAGTTGTTGCCGAGCGTTGCGGTATAGTATGATTGTGTCCATACAAAAAATGTGTAATATTAGTTGACCGTGCTACGGGCGACACTTGGCACGGAGCCGACGCGGTCTATCGTGAGTCATCCTTAAGGTGTACCGCTCTGCGCGTGCCTGTCTATTCGACTATAGTATACCTGACATGTTAACCATTTGTTTGCGCACTTTGTGTTTCTTTTTGATATTGTTTTGATTTATTTTACTTCAAATTTCTTTATTGTTACTCTTAATTATTAATTCTACCTTCAAATATGATATTTCACATATGCTGGGCGTTCCATGAAAGGAAACTTTTTTATAACCTCTTCTATATTTGATATGAAAATTAAACAGGTGTTAATAAAAATACAGGATTTGAAATACCCAAACACGTAACTACGAACAGTAAGGACAAGACATCCGATACCGATATCGTTAATTAACTGCCAAACTTGGTAATCACGGAAAATGCTTATTAAAATGGAAGTGGCCATGCGGGCCCCGGCATTGGACTGTTGCGTTCTGATAAAGATGAAGAATACATTAAGTTACACAGTATACAGTTAGTATATACGTTTTAATTAAATACTATTCTTTGAGATATTATAAAATCAGAGTAATTTTTTGAACTAACCACACAAAGACTGTCTGCGAACAAAACACATTTTCTATGCAAAAAGTTTTTAGATACTCGTATGTATTAACACTCAACTTATTTCTTCTTTATTTCCGTTTTGGGTTAAATGTGTGATGATTTCTTTTTCATGAATTCCTATTCTAGTCGCAATAAGCTTCATATGGTGAAACATTATTAGAGTAATTTACTGCTTATATTATCTTCTTGGCACAAGCATCCGTTGCATTTGCCCAGCCCTTAGGCTATCGCGGTACTAAAAGATTTTTAAAAAGTAATTTTGGAACGAACGCTTTATTTCTAATTTTCTTTTCATTGGATACTAGCTTATCAAAAAATTTTACCGAAATTTAAAAATATATTTTTATGTAGGAATGTTGTTCATTTTAATTTTGATTAAAATAATATATGTCTTTTCCACAAATGTTCGAACTTAGTTATGATCGTTTAATAACGGAAGGTTGCGAAGAAATTTATATTTTTATTTTTATTATAACGAATTTCCGCAAAGTAACGCCTGATTCTATCAATTATCTAAGATAGAATGCCTTCTTAACATTATAAGTCCCCGGTACACTACAATAACTGTATGAAACACGACAGCATCAATCTGCTTATACTCGTATGCTGGTATACTGCGAAAGCTGACCCATTTTTGCCACAACCATAATATTATAGCTACAATATGACAGATAATATGATATCTACTTCGTTCATATCATAACTGTATTCTCAACAAAGATTTAGAAATTATTTTCGTACATACGAGTATAGGTACCTATGTCATTCTTTCACTACCACCTATCAAAGTCCGACGCCGCATATAAAGGGCTCCCCATATAATGCCTCATCCCTACAGCGTATCTAAAAACTTATCAAAGGTCTACTGCTGAACATACCACGCCGTAACTTCTAACTTATGGGTCTAGTAGGTGAATATTTATAGTAGTTGCCATACTTGACTGTTGTTTTAGTTTTTTTGTATAGAAAAGGGGCAGCAACGGGCACGCGGCTCACCTGATGGTAAGTGACTACCGCCACCCATTTACAACCGCAATACAAGGAGTAAGCTCTTTTCTTTAAAGTTCCTTAAGTCGTATCTGGTTGTATCGGTCTGCAAAATTCACCGGTGGTAAACAATTCCGCAGAGAACTTGTAAGAGGAAGGAAACTCTCAGTAAAATGCACATTGATGGACCACCAGATGGTGTGGACGGTATCGTGAATTTTGAAGCGATGTGCGTTCGTGAAATTTGGCGGCTGGAATTAATCTCAAAAACTCCTCAGAGCACTCCCCGTAGTAGATGCGATAGAAATCGTTAGTTCGATAGAAATAGATAGTTTTTGTACGCGCAAGCCATCGTACATTCAACTTTATTTTGCGCTCACGTTTGCAACTTACTTTCGGGGTACATATTAAATTAGTTATAATTTAATCATATTTAATATAAAATCAGTACGTCAACAACCATCATACTAAACACCAACTACCCAAGGAAAGATTTGCCACAATAAAATTCTAACTATTTTACCTTTAATAAACCGTTAAACTTTGGTGATCTTTTCCTTTCGATGTGTTCATCAACTAACTACAAATCTACTTCTTAAAAGTGTATGGCCCTACAAACCATAAATTTTATGGTCCTTTGAATAAAAGTTCAAAAAAGAAGTGTAATAGTGTGTGATCAGTGACAAATCTGCGGTAACGTAGATGGTAACGGTGACTGGCCTCCCGGAAGAGGGAATTACCACAACACTTGAGAGGGTGCTTATATCGCATAGGAATCCTATCGCGTACTACACAACAACTAAGATGATCCAACATCAAGCTCTTCATCTGCCACCGTCAACTACGTGCCAGAACACCGAGCTACGAACCTCACATTGTCTTTTTCTAACTTTTTACTATAGCCATTTCACTACTTCAACTACAACATCATGCTGCAACTTCAAAAACAGTGTTTTAATAACATAAAACTCTCTGCTCTAACTACAAGAAAGATAGTCAAGACAACAAAAAATTAGGATTACTTTTTGAAACGACTGGCGTCTATCGAGGTAGAGTGGAGCGACTTCAGTAAATGATACAAATACTAAGAAACTTATTAAGATAAAAACGTTAACTACTACACCAAAAATATCTTCGAAAATACTTAACAATTTTACGAAACTACTAATAAAATTATGAAACATGTATTACAAAAACTACGTAAGTAAAAATCTGTGGAATGTGACTTAACTGATACGCTGGAGAATAGCTCCGACAAAATTTCATCTTCAAATTCAGTACTGGAGATAAAATTGTGCAAATTTAAAGCTCTCAACCGTGCTATGTCAAAAATTGACCCCAAAACTATCACCTAGAAGTGGGAGCTTCAAGATCATCTTTTCGTAATAAAACTAAGTGGAAAGCCATTGACAAACTACATTGAGAATTAGAATCTAAGTACAAAGGCTCTGACGTCAAATACTGCAACATATTTGTAGAGATGGAAGACAAGTATGACAAAATTCGAAGAATTTTAAGTTTGAGAATCTAATCAACTATTCATTACGAAATATCTGTGCCAAAAATGGAAATTCCTGAATTTTATGGCAACTATACTCAATGGGTTTCATTCAAAAACCTCTTCATGGAAGCCATTCACAACAATCCAATGATAAAAAACGCGTAAAAGATGCAACATCTCAATCTAAGGTGAGCGGTGAGGCTAAGCGCATAGTGCAGCATCTCAGTATTGGTGCAGATAACTATAACTCATGCTGGGATATAAAAAGGCAACGTTATGGGAACTAACTTCAGTTCACATATTTCATCAACACCATATTCAACCTGCCTGTCATACAAAATCCCGACAGCTACAACCTAAAAAAGATGCATGACGTCATCACGGAATGTTTGAATGGAATTGCAAATATTGGCATCAATACTACTACGTGGTATCCACTCATTGTGCACCTAATGTCACTAAAACTTGATAAAACTAACTGCTCAAAATACAAGAAAGAACTCAGAGGCCACAAAGAGTTACAACCATTAAACTATCTTCTATACTTTCTTGAGTGCAAGTTCATGGCGTACGAAGCACTGAAAAATGCAAAAAAAAAGAAACTATGAGTACTCAAAATCAGAAACCAACTTTTGCAAGACTTGCAAACAAGGACATTTCACCATGGAACAATACTGTGCAAAATTATCCTTTCAATAAATACATCAATAGACCTAAGAAAACTTATTATACTACTTATGGAAAATGCCCAAACTGTAACGAAGATCATGTATTGACGCAATACCCAAAGTTCATTGACATGAACCCTACACAACTCCCTACAAACACTGTTGAATATGGCAAATGCATTTGTGCGAAAATTGCTTATTTAGTCATGGCAATGAAAAATGCATTCTACAAAAACGTGTAAAGAGTGTCATAGGAGGCATCACACTATATTGCATAGCTCTACAAAGAAATGGTTACCTATAACTAAAATAAACATCGAACGAAAACTACTTAAAACCACGACCATCAACTTCTTCACAAACATGTTGCAATCATATGTCCACTGATGATGTAGAAAGGAGTGTGTTGGTTTATTTTTGTATGAAAAATGGGCCCACCACAAATTTTAAGGATTCATGAAATGCATGTCGATTTGTTCCTTATAATGTTTAGATTACATGTCGTGAAGCGACAATAAAAAACTAAAGAACCTAACTTAACAACAACGAAAACAACCAAAATAAAATAAATTATTTAAAAATTTGAAAAGTTTTACAGTTTCTTTTATAAAAAAAAGGTATGAAGGTGATGATGGGTTGTAATGTAGATAGTGATTTACAATATTATTAAAAAAAAAATAACAAAGATAAAGATACTGCAACGAAGTATGCACAGGCTATGCCTATGATAGGTGCACAGCTGCTGCTCTAGGTACACGCAGAATCTGGAGAAAGCACACGCAGCGTCTGGAAATAAAAATATTAAAGTGATGAATATAAGTGAAGTGTTATATGCAGGCCTAAATATAATCCAAATAAGTTGAAAAACTAGAAGAAGTTTTGTTTTAGAATTTGGAAGATGTTACCTCTTTAAGTTATCTAGAATAAAAATATTAAAGTGATTAATATAAGTGAAGTGTTACATGTAGGTCTAAATATAATCCAGATAAGTTGAAAAACTAGATGAAGTTTTGTTTTAGAATTTGGAAGATAGTACCTCTTTAAGTTATCTAGAATAAACATATTAAAGTGATGAATGTAGGTGAAGTGTTATATGTAGGCCTAAATATAATCCAGATAAGTTGAAAAACTAGAAGAAGTTTTGTTTTAGAATTTGGAAGATTGTACCTCTTTAAGTTATTTAGAATAAAAATATTAAAGTGATGAATGTAAGTGAAGTGTTATATGTAGGTCTAAATAAAATCCAAATAAGTTGAAAAACTAGATGAAGTTTTTTAGAATTTGTAAGATTGTACCTCTTTAAGTTATCGAGAATAAACATATTAAAGTGATGAATGTAAGTGAAGTGTTATATGTAGGTCTAAATATAATCCAAATAAGTTGAAAAACTAGATGAAGTTTTGTTTTTAGAATTTGGAAGATGTTACCTCTTTAAGTTATCTAGAATAAAAATATTAAAGTGATTAATATAAGTGAAGTGTTACATGTAGGTCTAAATATAATCCAGATAAGTTGAAAAACTAGATGAAGTTTTGTTTTAGAATTTGGAAGATAGTACCTCTTTAAGTTATCTAGAATAAACATATTAAAGTGATGAATGTAGGTGAAGTGTTATATGTAGGCCTAAATATAATCCAGATAAGTTGAAAAACTAGAAGAAGTTTTGTTTTAGAATTTGGAAGATATGATAAGGATGAGTAAATAAAGAGTTAAGAACGAAAGAGAAAGCAATTCAATCAAAAGGAAATGGATAAGGCGTAGCTAAGGTGAAGAAAAGAAGAACTTTACGTCGGGCGCCAAATTGTCGTGAAGCGACAATAAAAAACTAAAGAACCTAACTTAACTACAACGAAAACAACCAAAATAAAATAAATTATTTAAAAATTTGAAAAGTTTTACAGTTTCTTTTATAAAAAAAAAGGTATGAAGGTGATGATGGGTTGTAATGTAGATAGTGATTTACAATATTATTAAAAAAAAATAACAAAGATAAAGATACTGCAACGAAGTATGCACAGGCTATGCCTATGATAGGTGCACAGCTGCTGCTCTAGGTACACGCAGAATCTGGAGAAAGCACACGCAGCGTCTGGAAATAAAAATATTAAAGTGATGAATATAAGTGAAGTGTTATATGCAGGCCTAAATATAATCCAAATAAGTTGAAAAACTAGAAGAAGTTTTGTTTTAGAATTTGGAAGATGTTACCTCTTTAAGTTATCTAGAATAAAAATATTAAAGTGATTAATATAAGTGAAGTGTTACATGTAGGTCTAAATATAATCCAGATAAGTTGAAAAACTAGATGAAGTTTTGTTTTAGAATTTGGAAGATAGTACCTCTTTAAGTTATCTAGAATAAACATATTAAAGTGATGAATGTAGGTGAAGTGTTATATGTAGGCCTAAATATAATCCAGATAAGTTGAAAAACTAGAAGAAGTTTTGTTTTAGAATTTGGAAGATTGTACCTCTTTAAGTTATTTAGAATAAAAATATTAAAGTGATGAATGTAAGTGAAGTGTTATATGTAGGTCTAAATAAAATCCAAATAAGTTGAAAAACTAGATGAAGTTTTTTAGAATTTGGAAGATTGTACCTCTTTAAGTTATCTAGAATAAAAATATTAAAGTGATTAATATAAGTGAAGTGTTACATGTAGGTCTAAATATAATCCAGATAAGTTGAAAAACTAGATGAAGTTTTGTTTTAGAATTTGGAAGATAGTACCTCTTTAAGTTATCTAGAATAAACATATTAAAGTGATGAATGTAGGTGAAGTGTTATATGTAGGCCTAAATATAATCCAGATAAGTTGAAAAACTAGAAGTTTTGTTTTAGAATTTGGAAGATATGATAAGGATGAGTAAATAAAGAGTTAAGAACGAAAGAGAAAGCAATTCAATCAAAAGGAAATGGATAAGGCGTAGCTAAGGTGAAGAAAAGAAGAACTTTACGTCGGGCGCCAAATTGTCGTGAAGCGACAATAAAAAACTAAAGAACCTAACTTAACTACAACGAAAACAACGAAAATAAAATAAATTATTTAAAAATTTGAAAAGTTTTACAGTTTCTTTTATAAAAAAAAGGTATGAAGGTGATGATGGGTTTTAATGTAGATAGTGATTTACAATATTATTAAAAAAAATAACAAAGATAAAGATACTGCAACGAAGTATGCACAGGCTATGCCTATGATAGGTGCACAGCTGCTGCTCTAGGTACACGCAGAATCTGGAGAAAGCACACGCAGCGTCTGGAGAAGGTACACGCAGCGCTTGGAGTAGACACACGCAACGCTCGGAGTAAGTACACGCAGCACCCGGAGTAGGTATACGCAACGTCTGGAGTAGGAACGCAGCGTTTGAAGTAGGTACACGCGGCGCTTGAAGTAGGCAAACACAACTTCCGGAGTAGATACACACAGCGTCCGGAATAGACACGCAGCGTCTGGAGTAGGTCCACGCAACGTCTGGAGTAGGCACGCAGCGTTTGAAGTAGGTACACGCGGCGCTTGAAGTAGGCAAACACAGCGCACTAGTAGGCGGAGGCGTAGGCGTGGCTAGGCGACGTCTTAAGGAGCGGGCAGAGGCTTGCAGGATCCCGAGGCAGTGCGGAAAAGGCCTTTAGGAGATGCTTCAAGTATCAAAGCTCAAGTCAGACTCCCCCATTCGCCGATTGTTCGGCTTATTTTCCCTTTTTGACGGATCTGGCATAAGAACGGAAAATTATTCTCATTTAATTTGAAATTATTTAAATTAAAAGCAAATTCTTGTAAATGGCCAAGAAGAAAGGAGTATTTTGAAGTAAAAACATCAGGCCGGTAACGATATTTGAATAAAAATTGCCATGACAACCTGATAAACAACGATGTCAAAACATGTCAAATTTTGGTTTTAGGCTCGTAATACAGAAACGGCAAGATTTAAGTGAAAAATGAGATATTATTTATATAGGAAAAAAAATAGCGCAACAGCGCGCACGAAACCCGAAATTGCAGAGTTACGGAGAACTAAATAAAAGACCGAAAAAGGTAGACTCCATTGACACCGATTTAAAAAGTGCTGATAGCATGAAAAATACGACGTGAAAATGATTTGTTATTGTGTTCTTATGGTTTAAAAATGTTACAGGTTCCTACGGAAATAAAGGTGATGCAAAATATCTAGTTTTGAGATGAATGCAGAAAATAGAAAACAGAATGGAAAAATAAATTTAAAATAGTTAAAATGGTATGTAAGTAACATAACACTACATACAATAGTAAGTATTGTTAGTTTTACTGCATCTAAACGGAGTCCTGAGGAATTGACAATTAAAATATGAATCTAACAATAACCTAAAAACAAACTGAAAGCGGCTTTAAGTTAAAATTGTGTAGAGTTGGATAATAATACATATAACATAAAGTTGTGTTGTTATTGTTGTGTGCCTAAGTTGACGTCAGGTACCTGGTACTAGCGCCATATAGTGTCGGGAACCAGAGCGAGGAGGGCATCCTAGAAAATGACAATCTTGAACTTTCGAACAACAGCGCCATCTAGTATCGAACAGAATAATTAAGCTTTCTTGAAGCCCCACACTCGAACTTTCTGCGCCTGGTCGGTCGGCGCCCGTGTTTATTAGAATATTTTTGATGTTTCAATGTAAAAGGTGTATATAAAGCCGTTGCAAGCCGCGTTTGAGGCAGTATTGAATTGGCGAGACAAGAGAAGCTTCGGAGCGAAATAAAGTGAATAATCAGTGTGATTTATTATTAGTGTCTTTTAAGTTTTAATTGGTGTTCGGTAATAAAAGTGTAGATTTTGGTCATTCAATCGGCAGTTTTATTGTCACGAACCTCAAGCTTGTAACACGGTACGGGCCGTCCTATTTAGATTGAAGCTTAGTAGATTTCCCTTTGCTGTGGACTGAATTGTGCAACCACACTAGTGAACCTTCGTCGAACCCTTTGTTGTTCCTTAGGTAAAATCGGCATTATTTTATCCCACTTCTGACACCAATTGGTACGTCAATCTCACAAGAATTTTTCCTCATGAAGTCTAGGCCCAGGATGCAGTCGTCCATTATATCAGCCACGATGACATTATGCAGATAGATCATGCTGCCTAGCTTCAACTCCATCTCCTTCTCTGCACGGACGGGTATACGCTGACCGGTGGCTGTTACCAAATTAATGCGTTCTCGGTTGTATGCGGAGTCCCCAAGGAACTGACTTATAAGTTGGGAACTAAGATCCGTACGAGAGGCTAAAGAGGGACTCCTAAGATAGTACATGTGGATCGCCTGGCGCGTTATTATGGGGCCGGTAATGCTCAGGACGAGCATTTCTAAGGAGGGGGCAGTGTTACACGCCTAAGTTGAGATCAGGTACCTGGCACTAGCGCCATCTAGTGTCGGGGACCAGAGCAAGGAGGGCGGCAGTTTTGATTGTCACAAACCCTGAGCTCGTAACAGTATATTCGACATTTGTGGGTACATTAAGATTGATGTAAAATCTTTTCACTAGTTTTGACAAAACATAGTGCCTGTATGTGCATAAATGTCATATGAATTCTATTTTTGACATATATTGATGGATAGTTATCGGGTTATCGGGTTATGTCGCCATAAAGTATCATAGAAAGTAATCCAAGAAACACTTGATATTAAACTTCAAGAAATTGACGGGCGATTCATTCACTATATCAAAATGAAGTCTTACCCTTGTCAATTACGATTCATGACTTACATGATACCTGATCTGCTACATACTTCTCAGCGCTGCAATTCTTAAAATGACTGTTTGAATCGCTAGAAAGCTTTTCAACCGTTATTGTACTAAACACAAATACATCACATACAAATGAAGACTTGGAACTAGAAGATATGGAAAAACTCTCCACTGCGGTACGCGAACCTATAGCACCGAGTCCAGCGCAGCTGCCCGCGCAGAAGCCGCGCGATCAGCGGCCACTAATACCTACTAAGGTGACTACAGCGAAAAACCACATTCGACTCTCGTTAATTCAAACCTGCGATAATTTGAAACTCTCTATAATTCAAATTTATTACGAGTTCCTAACAAAATCTCTATCTCTATATATCGAACTAAATCAAAACATTTTTATGCACTTGGTAATTCGAACAAAAATCATGCTACGCAACGAAACAAGGTATTAGTTCGAACTCATCGGCGTCAAACACTCGGCTATTCAAAGTTGCAGATAGAAAGAGACGGAAAGATTCTGACAGCTATTTTCCTGATTGACAAGGCATGGGAAACTGTATGAGAATGATAAAATGAGAACACCCCTAAAGATTCTAAACTGCATCAAATAATCCAGTTTCATAAAAGAAGGTCAGGAAAGTCTTCCAATAATTATAGACGATGAAATAACCAACAATCGAACCACTAGATGACATCAGCGGTGTGTTTTGCTGACTTTGTTCAAGTAGGTGAAGATGTTGCTGTCTCAGGTTTAGTAACCGATGGCGAAATTTCATGTGCGACAGATACGAATGAAAAAGTAACGATAAAGATGAGGACGATACATCAGAACCTTTGACAGAGGTGTCAGTTAAGGAAGCAAGAGCCTAATTCGATACTTTACAAAGCTATTGTCTATAAAACGAAAGTAATGAAAAAGCATTTCAGGTACTTTTTCTCTTAAAAAATTATTGAGCAGTCTGAGCAGCAGCAATGTGCTTTGAAGCAAACCAGTATAAGAGAGGTTTTTCGAAAGATTAATTAATTTATATTACGAATATGTACACAAATGTACCTCTTATCTTTTGTCATTGTTAAAAAATAGCAGTTAATAAATAATAATTGATCAACACTTAACAATTCGAAGTTTTATTTATTTTCTCTCAAAATTTTGAACCATTTGATATTTCAAACATTCGATGATTCTAATTTTTTAAGAGTCCCTCGAGTTACGAATTAAAGACAATCGGCTGTACTCAGACTATTTGCTTTGTACTTGCATTACTTTACCTGGATACTTTTTCTCCCTAGTTTGTCTTATTTTTTTGGGTTGCCAATATGTGCGAGCAAGCCATCGTACATTAAACTTTATTTTACGCTTACGTTTGCAACCTACTTTCGGGGCACATTTCAATTATTAATAATTTATATATATTTAACTTGAAATCAGTACGTCAACAACCTTCCTACTAAACACTAACTACTCAGGGCAAGATTTGCCACAATAACATTATAGCTATTTTACTTTTAATAAACCTATAAACTTTTGTGATCTTTTCCTTTTGACGTGTTCATCAACTAACTACAAATCTATTTCTTGAAAATGTATGGCCGTACAAACAATACAGTTGTTGTAGGAAAGATGGTTAACGGCATAACTATTTGCCGTAAACTGTCTTTCAGTATGCTATATATTCCACATTAAACGGTGTGCATAACGTGAATTTTTATATTCTACCTATCTTAAACGAAATGACTAGAAAATATTCAAAAGAACGATTGAAAGAGAAACGAGATTCATGAAATGAAAATATGCTCGACATCGAAATGCATTGAAATAGAACAGGAAATATTTAAGAGATACATTGTTGAAATGACTCCTTTCCCGTGTTGCAGACGAGCGCCTGATACTTCGCAACGTATCCGACGTTCCGCTCCGAGGAGCTGACGTGTGTGCTCGGCCCGTCAAGTGCCGGCAAGTCGACTCTGCTCAACATACTGGCTGGATATACGTAATATCTACACTATTTTACCACATAATGTTATAGTTAAATTCCGTTACCTATATTTATTTTCCGTTTTCACAAAAAACGTTACCTTCTTAGTTAAAGTTACGCAATATTTATTTGGTTGTAAATAATCCTTTAACACCATTGTAAATTTCATAAATATCCATATATGGCCATATATTCTAACTTCCCACCTTATAAATGAAAAATTTTCAAATGTAGGAAGTTGTAGATTTCGGCCCGGTTTTAATACACTTCCTTGAGGCACGCCAAAATGAGTATTTTTTTGTTCAGAGCTAACAGCTTTATCGATTTTTATGCATTGATATCGATTTTCTAAATAATTCTTAAAAAGTTGAAGCTGCTTACCTCGAATACTTATGCTCTCTAAATTATTTAATATGATAGGAACAGAAACCGTATCAAATGCTTTAGCAAGGTCAAGGAAAATGCCAATTGATTGGTTGCCTTTATCTAATTATTGAGAGACGTAATCAGTCATTTCCTGCACAGCATCAGCAGTGGACATTTTAGGCCTGAAACCATATTGCACACTCGATAATATGGATTTACTTTGTAAATAATTCATTAATCTGTTGTTAATAAATTTTTCTAATATTTTAGACGTGGATGAGAGTATCGAGATAGGCATATAATTGGAAACGTTTTTTTTGTCCCCCGATTTGAATACAGGAACTACAATTGTTTTTTTAAACAATCTGGGAAAATTCCTTCAGAGAGACAAATTCTGAAAATATGGGTTGATGGTGGTACTAGAATTTGTCTATATTTTTTTAATATACTAGTGGGTAATCCGTCCCATCCAACCGCGCTTGTTTCTTTCAGTCCCATTATAATCCTTTCCACCTCACTAGGGTCCGTATCTAATAATGTGAACGAGCTTAATTGGCAGTATTTTTGAGTTAATAAAGTGGCCCTGTATTCACGATTATTGTTAGAGTTGTTTGTTATCTGCTCAGCCAGATTTTTACCAACGTTCACAAAGTAATTATTTACTGTATTTGCTGATATAAGCGGCGAGTCATTATTTTGTAATAATTCTGACTAAGATTCATGCTGTTTGGAAATAAATGCAATATGTTTTACATGCCGCCAAATCTTTTTATTATCTCTACCAGACTCTTCTAGTAAGTTTGTAAGTTAAAAAAAAATATACTTCAATTTTTCTAATAAATTGTTACAAAAATTTCTATATCTTTTATATGAATTTTGTAAAATGGAATTATCTGAAGAGGACTTTGCCATCAGGTGTAGTTTGTCCCTGTGTTTCATGCACCTAATCAGGCCAGGTGTAATCCAAGGCTTTAAGTTATTATTTTTTTTAGCTACTGTTTTATACGAAGTATTGCTAGCAATGGCTTTTCGTATGTTATTTATTAAGTAAGGCAAAGAGATGTTTACGTCATCGGTTTTATAAACTGGACTAAAGTCAATGTTTTGAATTGCTTTTTCAAGGTTTTTCGTATTAATTTTAGTAATAGAGTACTTACAATTAGGTTTCGATATTTTAAGGCTTAAGTTTAGTTTACGACGGGCCGTATTCCGCAACTCTACGTCTAAGCGCGTATTTTGCGTGTGGGCAGGAATAATATGCTTATTCGAGCCATGATATCTCCCCGAAGAAGCTCAGCAGTCCCTTGATGTTGCAAGCAACTCCGAGGAGCGATCCCGGCGTGCCGTTGTTTAGCCCTGCATGAAGCGACTTCTGGACATGTCAGCAACACGTGAGCCACCGTTTCCTCCTCTCCCATGCATGCCCTGCACAGGGGGCTGTCAGTAACACCTATGGTGAACAATTTTTTGTTAAAAGAGCCATGCCCTGTGATAGCACTTGTTACTATCCTGATCTGTGGCTTGTTCAGTCTCATTAGAACCTTGGTTAGACGACTGTTTATTTCAGGTAGGGCCTCCCTAGCTTGTCTACAGTCTACTAAATTTTTCCAAAGCTGAGCGTGTAAATTATTGAAGTATGTACGTACCAGTGAACGAACGTAGCCAAAGGGGATTGGTATTATTGGTTCCGGCCCTATAGTTGCTAGGGCCGATCCCCTTCTGGCCAGTTCATCTGCTGCATCGTTGCCTCTAGATCCACTGTGTCCCTTGATCCATTGCAGAGTCACATTGTTGTGCTTACATACCTCATTCAATCGTTGGTGGCACTCGTATATCAGTCCCGAGTTCGTCACATTGCAAGTCAGAGCTTGTAGTACCGCCATACTGTCGGTCAATATTCTGATGGAGAAGTCTTTCACCTTTCTAGCATCTATTGCTATGGCCGCTTGGATGATACCCATGCATTCAGCCTGGAAGACTGTGTTGTGGGTACCCAGCGGTGTGCATGTGTGGATATTAAGGTCTTCAGAGAAAGCCCCATATCCCACACCTTCATTTGTCTTAGAGCCATCCGTGAAAACTTTGAGCTCTCTTGGACCCAATCCTTCCAGATGGTCAGATTCCTTCAATTGTATCCGGTACTTCCTATCAAATACAAATTGTTTTGGGAACCTATCATACTTGGTGTTCGCGCCACTCGCGCGCGACGATTTCTTTTTCTGATTCGCTTTCTCTCTCTCATTCATTGATTCGGCGCGAGAGCAGTATCGCGTCAGTCGCAACCCCGGAAGGGAGTCACGCGCCGCCCTCGTTCGAAAAAAGGTGTAAGAAAGCGCGTCCGCGACCTTCAGCTCATCGGCTCGCATTAATTACGTATATATTGCCGGCCGGTATCTAATATAACTAAGTGATAACCATTACGAACAATTAAACATTAAAGTGAAAGTGACAGTATATGATATAAGACTTTAGTTGCACGTGTATACATTTAACGGCATAACCAGCTCAGGAGCGTGCCAGCCACCCAGCACCATTCATTTATCATCCGCCCATCTGCATTCAAAGTAAGTGCACACCCTTACATTTCCTCTCCAATTTCGTTCAACCCGCACTTCAGCTCACCGTCGATGTGAGGCTTTCCCTCACACTTGGCTTGTAAGATAGGAATTTTTGAGTAAATTCTATCGATTATATCTGTATGGGGGACTCTACTCTTACTTAAAAGATTTACGGTCTTGAGTCTAATGGCAGCTAAAGTTGCTTCTTGTTGTATATGATAGATACAACAAGAAGCAACTTTATTAATTAAATTTTTCTTGTGGTATAGATGAAGCGGTGTAAGCTCCAGCATAGCCTCCAAAGCTGCTGTTGATGTTGTCCTTATGCAGCCCGTGGTAGCCATACAAGCTAATCTCTGGTAAGGCTGTAGCTTTTGTATAGTAGTGGCTTCATTGGTTTTGGTCCACCATACCAGAGAGCCGTATGTGGTCATGGGCCGAATTACAGTTTTGTACAGCCACAGTATAATTTTTGGCGTTAAACCCCATCGTTTGCCGATCATGTTTCCGCACTGCCAGAAAGTTAAACTAGCTTTGCTGATTTTGTTTTCTATGTGTTTGTTCTAGTTAAGTTTACTGTCCAAGGTAAGACCTAGGTATAAGGCTTAAGTTAAGAATGACGGCACTATGATCGGTTACTATAGGACTGGTGACAAGGGTTATTGATGGTAACCTAGTTTTTAGTAAAGTGTGGTCTAAACAAGAACCACTTAAATGTGCTGGAAGCAGGCCCTGGCAAGCACATATATTAAGGTAGTCTTTTGCTCCGCCTTCACTGCCTTCTGGGTTAATATCAATATCCATATCACCCGTTAACACTATATTTTTGAACGACGACAGTTACCCAAGTGTAATGTCTAATGACGTGATAAAATTGTCTATTTGCTTAAAACCACAAGGTCTGTTAACAGCAAGGATAGCAGTTTCATGACCCATTTTCACCAATAACCTGCTACAATCTAACATATTAGGCTCCTCGACTGATATGTTCGTATTTTTTTTCGCAAGGTACTACACCGTCATTTTGGTTATATACATTTTTACTACTAAAAGTATTGTAACCTGGCAGTAATGGAAGGTTGCTTTGGCTCTTAGATAGCCATTCTGTGTCACCATCTGTCATCATCATATCAACATTCTGTTAGTATGATGATGTCGCAGTCAGTGTCCAATCTTGGAAGCAGGATATGGAAATTATCCATTTTTTTATTTATACTACGAATGTTCTGTGTTAAAATAGTAAGAGAGTTCGCAAGTTTAAAGAGATATTCTTACTCTCTCACATATCAATTTCACATGTTTTTGCCTCTGATAAACTGACAGCATCGATTTCATTACTTGACTTATCCATATTATTCAACAGAAATAATAACAATATTTTAAATATATATATATATATATATATATATATATATATATATATATATATATATATATATATATATATATATATATATATATATATATATATATATATAGATATATATATATATATATAAACTAAACTTAAACTTATTAGTAACTTATAAATTAGGGCAAAAAGAATTAAGGTAAAAGGTGGCGCTCTTAGGCGCCCTCATTATAATCTATGGAATTAATATACCTATCTTCAGCCATCTTCCTAGCCGGGCATTCGGGGTCACCTGTTTTAAGGTCGCTCGGTTTTTTAAAACGCAGGCACGTTGAAAACTTTGTTGGATCAGTTTTCTTAATGCAAGCATTTGACTGATGTCCTAATTCACCACAATGTCCAAACGTGTCGATTGTTTCCCGGCAAGTTCTTGCAGCGTGTCCATACTGTTGGCATTTGAAGCACCTGGTCACAAGTGTGAAGTCCCGAACTGGGCACGACGTCCAATTTATGAAGACTCTGTCCTGGTTGATAAGTGCCTTTCTGATGCCAGCTGGCACTTCCAAAATAGAGTTGCATGAACGTGCTTGTTTTTTTACCCGATTTATGACAAAGTTTTATAGAGGACAAAAAAGATTCCCGCGTTAAGTTAGGGATCTTATCGGCTAAATTTTGTTCAAAAATGCAGTCAAAGACCTCGTTCGCTTAGGGCAGTAGGTACTCCTAAGACTATAATCCTTGGTCTTCTTTTATGTGGCTCTTCCACCTTTAGTCCGGAACCAAGCTGGGTAGATTTTTTAACGCCTCCATTTTTAGTTTTTCGTAGTCCACTTACGTGTAGTTTCAATTGTTCGGGGTGTTATACGGAACCTCGTAATTTAGGTTTTAAAAAAAACTTTTATTTCATAATAAGAAATAGTAATATTAAAAAAATATAAAATTAAGAAAATAATAAAAGTAACAATATTTAATTGGCCCGGAGTCGAAACTGGCAGACACGCGAGGATACAGAGAGAGATGTTCGGGATTCAGCGGCCGGGCAGAGAGTGACTGCCCACCGGGAGCGGGAAGCAGAGTTGCCTTTAAGTGATGTCATGAGTAATTAGTGGAAATCTATGTAATCAATAATTATCCAAGACTAAGGGTTTTCCCTAGCATTGGGGAATCGTAACAGCCCCCCGACTTAGAGTAAACTACACCCTTAAAAGTGGAGTTTATGTAAATGAAGTGTGAATTAGCAGATTCGAAGAGAGGGTCCCGTGTTAACGTTTGAGGGGTTAATGTCATCTAATTCAGTGTCATTATTTTCAGGAGTTTTATTTGTTCTAGATTTCATTATTTTCTTGTGTATGCCAGTTTCATACAACTTATAAACGATAAAGCAAACAATAAAAATTACAATTACAATTGTGATACCTGAATAATATTTTTGATACAGAACAATATGCGGTTTTTCAATTATACTGTTAAGGCTTTTCAGGATTTCAGGATCATCATAAGCTAAGGAATCTAAGTTAACATTCTTAAGATTAACTACAGGTAAGTTTGATACAATATTATTATACGCTACAATATTACAACAGGAATCATTTAAAATATTAAAATTAGGTACAATGGTTTTCAGTTGAATTTCATGATTTTCGTGTGGTGTTAAACGAGTGTCCTTACAGTAGGCGATACATTCAGGAGGTAAGTACAATATACCGTTTCCACTAAATTCAATTTCAGTAATTTGGGAGTTATTACATTCAATACTTATTTTAGTTTTTTCAGACATTACAAATAACCATCTATTATAACGTAGTGGCTGCCAGATGCTTACATGACCATGAATGAATTTGGTTTCACAAATCGAAGGGATTGAGGTGAGTACTTTTGTAATAATTTCGGTTTCACAGGAAGGCGTTGCGGGAGAGGAATATAGTATTGGTGTTTGACAAAGGTAATGATCATTTTTGATTACTTTACAATAGTCCAGATTGTCTAACTTACAATACATTGATCTATTTCTGCTTATACCAATATATTTAGAGGATGGGATGATGGTCGAATACGATTCAGGGTTATTTTTATCATGAGGGACTAGTGACGGTAAGTTGTGATATATGTTTAAGTGTATAGGATTAATGAGAGGGATTTTTACTGCAAACACTATTTTTTCTTTATTGAAGTAACTAGAAATCTCTGATATGTTTAAAATAATGTGCATGTTGTCGAGATTTAAAGGAATTGGAAACTGTTTGGATTCGGGTAAAAATCTGTAGTTTTCGACTAATTCGGTGTACAATTCTTTAGGTGTTAGGATAGTGGGATATAGGATATTATATTTACTAAACATGATAGCGTTAATTATGTCCTCAACTTTAAAGGACAAGGCTAGGAGGCTATTTTCTATCATGGAAGTTAATTCCAGCATGCGAGACCTAATACCTAGTTCCTTTGAGACGTAAGTCAGGTTTAGAATGTCTTGTGACAATCCATCAATTGCATTTTTCAGATGGTTTTCATTTACCTTAATTCTGTACAGAGTTTCATTAAAAGATCTAAGCGAAGAAGTAGTGACTAATATATTTTCCTTCATCAGGAGGGCTAGCTTCTTTTGGTCTGTTTCTATCTCTGCGATGGCATTGTCGTATCGGATGGCGTCGTCTTCATCCATTGTGCCGAATAACTTTTTTGATACAGCGCCTACGAATCCTAGAAGTGCAGACCTTTTGGTCTGGCGAGACGTAAGATGAAAGATGGCTTCGTTATCATGGGCTATATCATTATAACGGGTGTTCAGCGGTTCAAAGAGATTAGTGCATTCTAAGCGATCAAAGACTTTGCCATCATTACATACTTGTTTGGATTTATCGAGGACAAGACGCAGATTTAGAATATGTGGATTAATAAAGGATACATCGTATGGGATAACTACACTAAGATAACTATCAACTAAACTTAAGGAACCTAAGGGGTCGAAGTAGATACCAGGACTGTTCGTTAGGGACGTAATGAACTCTTGCCCCAGCGCGGAATAACTGTAATAGAATATGATTAAGATTAATAATATGTGTATAACTAGGGCTACATTTCGGATCTAGAAGCTAGTTTAACTTCGTCATAGTGATGTGTCACATGACGTCTATTTATGAGTAATGTCAAGGTGTTTCTGCCATTGATTTTTACGACTTTATACGGTCCTTTCCAAATAGGCGAGAGGGCTTTACGCAGACGCACATGATTTTTGAGATAAACGTAATCTCCGACTTTGTACTGAACAGGCCGTGAACGGGTGTCGTAATATTGTTTAGATCTCTCCTTAGATCTTTGTATGTTTTCTAAGGCTTTTTCGCGTGAAAGTCTTAGACGATGGTGTAAAGATTTGAGATATTCCGGATAAGTAAGATCAGCTTGTAATTCGTAGACGGAGTCCGGGATGAAAGGCTTCTGACCGAAAAGGAGCTCGTATGGTGTGAAGTTAGTAGTGGAATGGGTTGAGGTGTTGTATGCTAACATAGCGGTGTATACGTACTTATGCCAATCGGAATGATTTTCATTAACATAGGACTTAAGGTATTCCTTAAGCGTGGAGTGGCTGCGTTCAAGTGCACCTTGAGTTTGGGGATGGTATGGGGAAGACCAGATTTGTTTAATTTTCAGGAAGTTGCAGATTCTTTTGAATAATTCTGCGGTGAAGTTTGTGCCTTGGTCGGTTAAAATAGACTTTGGGATGCCGAAAACGGAAATAAAGTGCACTAGACATTCACATGTCTCTTCTGCAGTTGCATTAGCGATAGGATAAGCGAGGGAATATTTGGTGAGGTCGTCCTGTAAGTGACAATAAATTTAAGTTTATTAAGACCAGCTTCTGGAAGTGGACCTACAAGATCGAGGCTGACACGTTCAAATGGCTTGGTAGAGGTTGTAGTTATTTGCATAGGTGATTTATTAATTTGTCTTAGGGCTTTATTACTTTGGCATAGGGAGCAATTCTTTACATAAGTTTCGATATCAGTTCGCATATTTTTCCAGAAATACCTCTCTTTTACTCGATTATACATTCGCGCGGATCCCAAATGTCCGGCAATTGGAATGTCGTGGTTTTCGCGGAGTATTTTAGGTATCTCGGAGGGTGTAGGGTAAATTATAGTGTTGTGATAAATATGAACTGATATTTGAGTATTGTTAGAGATATAGCAGAACATGTTTTATATTTTCGTCCAGATGTATCTGTCGAAAGGATTTTGGAAATCGGTAATGGCTAAATTTAGGTTGGAATCGGTGGAATAACGTAATATTTCGCATCGAAGATTTAGTAGGCTTTTATAAATGTCTTCATAAGAGCTATTATGAAAATGGTATACTTTGTGTGAACAGGAGATATATAGTTTTTCCCTTGTGATCAAATGAGATGAAGGAGTAAAGAGTTCTTTTCCTGTCTAAGAGTTCTTGAGAATTTTCTAGGTTGCTTAGGATTTCTTCTACATGAGTGTTGGAGTCGTCGAGGTCGATGGAGGTAGGTATGACAATGATTTTGCAGTTAGTTTTCAGGATGTTACGTTACTATTAAAGTTTTTGTTACTCATTGTTTTTAGGAATTTGCTATAATTATCGTCGCGAGAAGGATTTGGTGTGAGATCTTGTGATTTGTTGGATGTGGTAGGTGTAGGAGGGTCGTCGATTCCTGGTAATGAATCGTCGTTTTCTAAGAGGTCTACAGAAGGTAGTCTATCATCGAGGTCTAAGGAATCAGTGGGTAATTGGATATCAAGATCGTCGAGAGTCAGAGGGCTAAATTGAGGTGTGGAATTATCTTCATTTTGATAAGAGGTGGATGGGATAGGATCAGAGTCTGATAGCTGAATTGGGTTTACAGGATATCGGGATAGGGCGTCAGCAGCGGCATTGAGTTTTCCTTTTTGATATTCGATTTCGTATTCATATTCCATTAGTTTTAAGCGCCATCTTTGTAATTTGCTACTAGGATCTTTATGATTGAACAACCACTTTAGTGGTCTATGGTCAGTAATGATTTTGAATTTTCGTCCATAGAGATATGGACGGAAGGTTTTACAACCGAATAAAATAGCAAGGAGTTCTTTTTCAGTAGTGTTGTAGTTACATTCGCTTTTGTTGAGGGTTCGAGAGGCAAAAGCTATTGGCCTATCCTTGCCTATTGGACCTTGACTGAGTACAGCGCCGATAGCATAATTTGAGGCATCACACGTTAAGATGAAAGGGATGGAGAAATCTGGATAAATGAGGATGGGAGCAGAGGTAAGTTTGTGTTTCAATTCGTCGAAGGCGACTTGTTGTTGGTTTTCCCATAGGAAGGGGACATCCTTTTTTAGGAGTTGGGTTAAGGGTTTAGCAATTTTAGAGAAGTTAGCAATGAAACGGCGATAATAGGATACAAGACCGAGGAATGACTTAATGTCCTTTGGGGACTTGGGAGTAGGAAATTGAGTTACTGCTTTAACTTTTTCAGGGTTAGGTTTTACACCATCTTTAGTAATTTGATGGCCAAGATATGAGACTTCACGTCGGAGAAACTCGCACTTGTCAGGTTGCAGTTTTAAATTGTAGTTTCGAAGCCGTTGGAATACTGACGAAAGGTTATCGATGTGAGAGTTCAAGTCATGAGAATATATGACGATGTCGTCAAGGTAGACAAAACACCGTATGCCTTGGAGGCCAGTGAGAGCGGTGTTCATCAGTCGTTGGAAAGTGGCGGGAGCGTTTTTTAAGCCAAACGGCATCCTGGTGAATTGGTAGTGTCCTTGTGGTACACTAAAGGCTGTTTTAGGAGCGTATTCCTCATTGATTAAAATTTGGTGAAATCCTGACGCAAGATCAAGGGTTGAGAAGTATTTGCTCTGTCCTAGCTGATCTAAAATTTCGGATATCTGTGGTATGGGATAGCTGTCACCAACAGTGATGTCATTTAGTTTCCGATAGTCGATAACTATACGCCATTTTTGTTGTCCGGATGCATCGATCTTCTTTGGGACAATCCAGATTGGTGAAGACCATGGAGACTCTGAATGTTTTATGATTCCCTGGTCGAGCATTTGGTCAATTTGTTTTTGAACTTCTTGTTTATGTACTTCTGGGAACCGATAAGATTTTACGTTTATGGGATTTTGATCACTAGTTTTTATGTTATGTTTTAGAGCATTCGTGTGGGAAAGTTTATCGCCAGGAATAAAGAAAATATCCGAATATTCAGAGCAAACATCGTGAAGGGCGTTTGCCTCTTCAGAATTGAGGTGGGAGATTCTAAGTAAGTTTAATACTTCTTGTGTTCGAAGATAGGAATCTGTGTTTTTTAAATGACAAACTGTGTGAGTGTTTACTGGGTCGAGAGGTTTGGTTAAAGAATTTAAGGGAATTAGTGTAATATCGAGATTTGATTGAAGGGTTATAGGAGTTTCAGAGGTATTAATTACTGATAAATTTATTCTTTTATTTTCTTTGACCGCGACTAAGCAATTAGCGATAAGCAAATCTTCATGATAGTATTGATCTAGTACAAGTCCTTCTTTTACTTCAGGGTTGGAAACAGAGCATTCTATGACGGTTTCGGATCTGGGAGGAATTACATAAGTAGGTTCATTAAAATATAATTTTATTTCATTTTTGCCTATTTTCAAAGTTTCACGAGTGTAGTCGATTGTGTAGCCGAAAGCGATTAGCATATCGGTGCCAACTATACCATCATAAGGTAAGTTTATTTGGGGTATTATATGGAATCTGTGTGTGATACAATTTTTATCGTTTATTTTTATCTCAAGTGGGAAATGGCCCATTGTAGGTGAAGCTTGATCGATAGGGTCGATACCCTTTAGAAAAATTATTTCCGTTGCGATGTCGACTGGTTTTTGTATAGAGGATCGTTTTAGTAGGCTAACAGTTGCACCGGAGTCTATAAGGAGAGATAGGGTTGTGTCTGAAACCGAGGAATGCACGAGGATATGGGGTAAGCGTTTCTTTAATGGACCTATATTAATTTCGTAAATTCTGGTTTCAGGAATAGGATGAGGACCAGTTGAGTCTGAGGTGGATTTAGCAAGTACGGAATGATTTATCTTACGTTTGATGAGGTCGGTGGATACGGAGGATACAGCGGTGCGACTAGGTTGCAAGTCCTTATTGTTAGCGAGTGCAGAGAATACAGCGGGAATAGAGGATACGGTGGGTGCAAAGGATACGGTGGATGCAGAGGATACAGTGGGAGCAGAGGATACAGCGGATGCAGAGGGTACAGCGGATGCAGAGGATACGGCGGATGCATAGCTACGATTTATTCGCGAATCCCTATTACTAGGGGATACAGAGGATACAGAGGAGACAGTGGATACAGCGTCGCGTTTATTTCGCGAGTCCCTATTATAAGGGGATGCAGAGGATACAGTGGATACAGTGTCGCGTTTATTTCGCAAGTCCCTATTATAAGGGGATGCAGAGGATACAGTGGATACAGTGTTGCGTTCATTTCGCATGTCCCTGTCGTAAGGGGATACAGAGGATACAGTGGATACAGCGTTGCGATTATTTCGCGTGTCCCTGTCGTAAGGGGATACAGAGGATACAGTGGATACAGTGTTGGTGCCTTTGATATGGTAACGTTTTGGAAATCGATGTTTGGGTCTCACGAGACACCACCGTGAGCCCGCTATGCGTTTAAATCATCGTTTGATTTATCCTGATTTTCTGTATATTCACTGTTTTCATTAACATTTACCGCGTGGATTTGAGCTTGATTATTTTGATAACACTTTGGAGATAGTCCGCGATTACTTTGGTTTCTAAAGCGGTTATTATTAAATTCACGTTTCCTACATTCCTCAATAGTGTGGCCCACGTTTTTACAGTAACGGCACACGGGAGGCCCTGAAGTAGACGGCCTTTGACTGTTAGCATTATTTGAATAGCCTCGCTGTGTTGGATTTCGAGCTTGCTGGGATTGACGTTGAGGCCAACGTCCTTGACTAGGTGAACCGGTGTGGATTGCCGAAGGATTACGTTTAAAGGAGGTTTGCAATATTTTTTCTTCAGATACAGCGAAGCCAATGGCTTCATTTAGAGTTTCAGGATCACGGCATCTGATTACCATTGACAATCGAGGATTTAAACCACTTACAAATGTATGCAATGCTAGGTCTTGCATTGCAGCGACACGGCCAGTCAGTTCACCTTTCTTTTTCGTTGGTATGGAGATGTTAATTTCTGTTAATAGTTTTGATAAGCAAGTTTCTACGCGTAGTGCGAACTGATTGACTGTTTCGCCATTAATTTGACAACAATCTTGGAGATCTGAGAGTAGTGCAGCATAGTGTTTTTTTTCGCCAAATTGATTTTTGAGAAACTCTTCTAACTGTTGCCAGTTCTCGAACTCTTTGATGGAGCACGCACTTTCAGCACGGCCTTCGAGTTGGCTTAGAATAAATTTTAATATTATGTCTTGTTGAGACGGTGACGCAAGACTTATTGCATTTCTGCAATTGTTTAAAAATGCATTCAATTTTTCGCGACTTCCATCGAATTTATTAATAAATTTGCTTAAAAAGTTCATGTCGATTTCTTTTACTTCCTTAGACATGGCAATAGGCTCGTCTTTGGGCATAGCAAGTTAGTCAAAACAACGATAACGCGTGGGGTACGGAGTTGCGATAAGAATGGAGTGTTGCACTATTCTCGGTACTGAGCGATAAAGAAATAATACAATGAACAAAGAATGATTAATTAAATGTTACTAAGACTAATATGTACTTTGAAACTCTTTAACACTTTGGATTAAATTAAAATTATGTGATGGAATTTTATAGTTAAATCACTGACACTTTTCACAACACGGATAACTTCGATGTAGGATTAATTAATGTACTTACAGGAATACTGCAATTACGACGGCAACACGAAACATTTCGTAGCCAGGCGAGATCACCCAAGGTGAGTGATAGGTCTTCGGTGTATGCCCAACAAGGCACGTGAGGGTCTTGTAAGACCAGCAGGATACAGCGGTGTTTACACAGGGATGCAGGATACGGCGACACGGAGATGAGATTGGAATTATGTGCTTTTCACTGACACAATCACACGTAGAAATGAATTTAATTAATATATTTTCACAGAAATGAGGCGTTCCGAGGATTTACTTATTTCTTAAAAAATCCCTTAAGCTGCCACCAATGTTATACGGGACCTCGTAATTTAGGTTTTAAAAAAAAACTTTTATTTCATAATAAGAAATAGTAATATTAAAAAAATATAAAATTAAGAAAATAATAAAAGTAACAATATTTAATTGGCCCGGAGTCGAAACTGGCAGACACGCGAGGATACAGAGAGAGATGTTCGGGATTCAGCGGCCGGGCAGAGAGTGACTGCCCACCGGGAGCGGGAAGCAGAGTTGCCTTTAAGTGATGTCATGAGTAATTAGTGGAAATCTATGTAATCAATAATTATCCAAGACTAAGGGTTTTCCCTAGCATTGGGGAATCGTAACAGGGGCATATAATTTTCTGGACAAGAGATTTTGTGTCTTCATCATTCATCATTACAGCCCTTCACAAGTCCACTGCTGAACATAGGCCTCCCCGAAGTAATGCCACAAAGCACGGTCCTGAGCCACCTGCATCCATCGACTTCCTGCATGTCTTACCAGGTCGTCACTCCATCTAGTGGGGGGTCGCCCTACACTACGCTTACCGGTACGAGGCTGCCACTCGAGAACCTTTCTTCCCCATCGGTTATCGGTTCTTCGAGCTATATGGCCGGCCCATTGCCACTTCAGCTTACTAATCCGTTGGGCTATGTCGGTCACTCTGGTTTTACTGCGGATATCCTCATTTCTGAGTCTATCACGCTACGTCTATACCCCCCAATTGTGTCTTCACTTGTTTTTAATTTATTCTCAGGGTAAATTGCTATGGAACTGAATGTATTGGGGCACAAGTAATTATTTTTGGTAGTTTTGACCATATCAGCAAAGGACATTTTTTCTGTAGATGGTTTGGCACAGCTTTCTTGAATCGTTTCCTTGAGTGATTTTCTAAAATCATTTAGGCATTCCATTAGGTCTTGTTTTTCTCTCAGTGCTTCAAGAGAGATACATTTAATATGACAATTTCAAAAACTTATAAAAGGAATAAACTTCTGTATTTATTGCTGGATAACTTATTATTATGTAATATATTATAAATATAATAATAAGATATTTAAATACCACAATTATACACAATACCATGGACTTTTACGGACTACAAATAGGGATCATACTCATACGAGTATCATTTTGAGCTGTTTATGTGTAATAAAACGGGATATAAGGACACTTTTTGTTGCAAAATTTTCATTCACTTACATAATATTATATAACTGTTTCGTTAAAATTACAATGTTTTATCCTCTGTTTAACAATTGCAAACAAAAAAGTACCTTTAACCTCTCAAACATCAAGCGGCCAAATTTGACCACTTCGATATTCCGTCAAAATTCAAGCGGTCAAATATGACCACACCCACCCACAACACTTTAACCCATAAAACTTATATTTAGCTACTACTTTTCTGTGAATAAGTTTGGCATAATAGAATCAATATGAAATTTTCTATCCTCCAGTGGAATAAAAAAAAGGTTTGTCTCTGGATATTAATTTATATTCTACGTTCATTACGTACGCCATTTTAATGTGGATGTTATTGTATTTTTCTAGTGTTTTATTAGTGTTTTACTATAAAATTGTATTTTATTATAAAACTGTTACAAAAGTTTTTATGTGAATATGATTTATCTTTTTGCGTAAATAACTTCGAGTAATATATAGAAATAATTGTGATTTTCACGATGTCGACATCCGCTTGGAATATTTTTTTGTTATCAAAATACAATGAAATCTTTTTGTAATGGAGTAAAACCTGACTTTTGTTTAGACCACAGGATAGAGAATTATGTATAATTTTTTTAATGCAAAACTTCTTCATAGTAAAGTAGTCTCTAAATATAAGTTTTAATGGTTTTAAGTTCAATTGCTCAATTGCTTGCAACATTTTATATTATCAAGAGTAAAGTACCATATTCAGTACTACTATTAATGTACCATGCGCTAGTAGATTCGATAATATCATATGGTATAACAAGTTATGGTCGTACATTCAAAACATACATCGATAGGATCTATAATCTACAACTAAAATTCTTAAAACTCATTGTAGATGACAAGCTTAAACAAAAATACAATGAAAATAACTATATTGGTCTTTTTAGATACTGCAACGTTATACTTATAAATAAAAAACTTGAATATCATATCATAATCATATCACTGAAAATGATAAAATATTGTAATAGAACACGACAGTGTAATAAAAAAAACAGTAGCAAAAATAAAATCGAACAACATTTATGGAGACAGGCGCACTCTTAATATATTAGCTTCTATTCTTCACGATCTTCCAGAAACAGTTAAGAACGAATTGACTGAAAAAAAAACTTAAAACAATAATTTAAACATCATTTACTAGACAACCTAAATTAAGTCTTCAAATTTTCCAATTACCTCAGTAAAACTTAAAAAAAAACGGACAATTTTTTTAACTAATTATTTACTAACTAATTATTAAAAATAAATAAATTGCTATAGAATCAGCCTGCATATGAAAAGTGCACACTCACTACCTATTGTCTTAAAAATTGCGTAACATACCGTACACGCTCATCGAGGTAAAATTATAAAACTTGTTTGTTGTCATGTAGCTAATACAATTTAGAATGGCTAATTAAATGTCGAATATTATAAGAATGTGTGTGTAAAGTAAGATAAATGTACTTAGTTGTTATCATACTTAATTTTTTCAATTTTGTGATAGTAGGTAGTTAAAATAATATATTAATGCGTGTAGACGTCTGCCTGCACCAATACAAATCGTTTTGCAGTTTAATGGTGTTGTATAGTAACTATCCACCACCTTAATGAATGATTTGATTTTAGTCACCATTATTTGTCCTTGAATAGGCATCAAAATGCAGACGTCTGTTCACTCTTAAAGAATAATAAAAAATGCCTGAAAAGACCACAGAAATAAGTTCCAATTTTCGTTACTCACCTTACCTTACGAAATATAACAAAATTTAGCTGATATTTTGTACTAGAAATGAGAATGTGGAAACGTGGCCGTTCCCGGGTGTAGCCAACCCATTTTTGTTACAGAAATCGTACGCTGCTATGTGGCATTTACCACTTCGTAATTATGTACATGAAATTGTAGGTATAACAAGTTTAATGGTTTACTACGTAAAAAGTTCACTAAAATGAGAAAAATGCATACCCTGTGTCACTTCCAGAACTAAAACGAATCTAACGACAATTTATGTTTTCAAATCCATCAAGCTGTTAAGGTTGTAGAGCGTACCTAAGATAAAGAAGATATTTTTACGTGGTTAAACTATAGTATAGTTGTAGCACAATAGAGTCGTCTCGACCGTGAAAGAACCACGCTCTCAGAGAATACCAGCGTGAAACAGCGGCTCAACGCTGCTGTGTTTCGTATAGTGAGCGAAGAGAACCGGAAACTCACTTTACTGGAAATGAGCCATTCCATCTTATTCCTCACGGGCGACAACGTATCTGCATTTTGGTGTGACTTTACCTTCTCTGTAAAAATTAAAAATCATGTGCGTATCTTAATCTAGTCTCTTTCCATGTGGTCCAGTCTTAGTTTAAACGGCTTATTTAAATGTTTCCACACAACTTAACTTTTTTAAATTTTGAGCACACGCACACGCACACGCACACGCACACGCACACGCACACGCACACGCACACGCACACGCACACGCACACACACACACGCACACGCACACGCACACGCACACGCACATGCACACGCACACGCACACACACACGCACACGCACACGCACACGCACACGCACACGCACACGCACACTCAAACGCACATGCACACGCACACGCACTCGCACACGCACACGCACACGCACACGCACAAGCACACGCACACGCACACGTACACGCACACGCACACGCACACGCACACGCACACGCCTACGTACAAGAACACGCGCGCGCACATGCGCACACGCGCGCAAACACACGCACGCACGCACTCACGCACGCACGCAAGCACGCACGCACGCGCACACACACACACAGACAAACGCACAAACACACACACACACACACACACACACACACACACACACACATTTTTGCAGTACAAAAGGAGTTAATGGACGCATTACAGTGAACGGTACCGCTCGAGATATGCGAGTCTTCAAGAAGCTGACCGGCTATACATCATGCAAGACGATTCGCTTCAGCCGCTCCTAAGTGTATCCGAATCTATGAGAATCGCAGCAGACCTAAAGTTAGGAAAAGCGTTGGGAAAGGCAGAGAAAGATTTTATTGTTAGTAATAACATATGATGCGGTTTTTTTTTAATATTTCACGACCTTATTATTATATTCCTACGTAGTGATGACATAAATTATCTCACCATTTAATTCTGCGATTGTAACGAAACGATATGATCATGGCCATCAATTTGAAGGCATGAGATTTTTATGGCTTTTTCCACAGTCGGTTCTTACGGCACCCATATATCTTACGGGTAAACAAGAATTTGTTCACCGTTTGACTGTGTGACCGCAGTGAAGTATATCCATTACCCCTTATCGTCTTGTGGCCGTCGTAAGATGCAACAGGGGGAAACAACTTTAGAGATGGGCAGCAGCGTCCTCTAATCACAAGATAAAAAAATTAAAAACTGCGGCTACCCACCAGCCTGCCAAACTTGTCAACTATGGCAAATATCTCCCCTGTGAGGTATTCTGTGGGCAGGTCTAAGTATACTGTAACGGTCGAAAACATCTTAGGTGGATGGTGAACTACTTTTGAAACCGCAATTAACAATTAAACCCAAGCGTTGTATTAACAGTTATCTCGACAACAGAGGGTTTGCTAGTTAATAATAATTTCAGTCCATTTATAACACACTAACATTGTAGTCATTAGGTAGCCACCGCAGTTACATGTCCACTGCAAAGCCCCAACCTTTGGTTCACTCTTTTTTTGACATTTATGTTCTACAAATATAATTTATGCATGCCTTTCCAAATACAACAAACGAGCTAAGCCTTTAATTTAGTACAGATAAAACTGTAGTAATCAGAATTAGAAGTTTAATGAAATAAAATCATAGTTTGCATAAAGTAATTTATCATCATTGTCATCATTACAGCCATTCAAAGTTCACCGTTAAACATTACATTATGCATGGGTTGACAACTGCATTTTTTTAATGTATAGTTATTATTAAGAAGACGCTACTCTCCATTCCTGTTTGTTTAACAGTATAGTAACGGTATAATACTATACACTAACCTATATCTTCCACCGGGTGTCGTAAGAAGCGACAGAAGGAAACAAAGTATTATATAATAATTAAAAATAATATCTTAATAATAAACGGAAATATTATCCAAATCACCTTGCAATCTTACTTTTATGCCTAAAAGTAAGTTATTTTCTTTTTATACCTGGTCTTCGCTACTAAGTAACCCGCGTCCTCTTAAGCGCAAGGTCGATATAATAAAATAAGAGTGGGTTGATTTAGGCAAATGGCTCAGAACCATATTTTGCTGTGCAGTGAAAAGCTGATCTTACAATGGGCTGAGATAATAATGGCGATGAGAGTAAAAAGTTGTTGAGCAAATAATATATGCCGAAAAGGTAGTACACCGACAAATTAGTTTATCTTATTTTCCAAATACTATGGCATACTACAATAAATACTCCAGCTATAGTATGGGTAGGTTTGACTGGGGAAAGACTACGCTTTCACGGAATACCAGCTTAATGCTGTACACTTGCCTGGAAATGAGACATTTTATCTTATTCCTCAGAGGTGACAACGCTTCTGTATTTTAAATCTTAATCGGAGATAGATGTAGATGTCTATTGGCAACAGCTTCCACTTACCATCAAGTGGACTGTGTGCTCGCTTGTCGCACTTACTTTATTTAAAAGTTGTTTAAAAGAATAACAGAATTTATTCAAATAGTAGGAGTAAGCTTTGAAATTTCAAATTTTTTCTAATGGGAATATAAAAATTGGACGTGCATGCAAGAGAGCAATACTAACCAGGCACTGCCACTTTTCCTGTCAGGTAAATTTATATTGAAATGTGGAATGCGGAATACATGTTGTGGTTCCGAAGCACATTCAACGAGATATATTCTCTAGAACGCTTGAAGGTATAATATTAAAAATATTTAGCTCGCATTTCCGAATTCAATTTCAGTGCGATGCATCGTGAGACGTAATCGTCAAAAATTTTTGTGATATTTAGCCATTGAAGACAAATAAAACATTAAAGTACATAATCACCACATCTTTGCTGATTAGGTTTTTCTTATTTATTGGTCTGATTTTGAGAGTTTATTACATTTTACTACGACGTAGGACGTACAGTCAAATGTTGACCTTATTTCCCGAAAGTGTTTGGTTTCATTTGACATGCATTATAAATGTCGCTTACAACGTTTATCTTGTGAGGCCATTTTAATGTTTGAAATAGTAAAATGTAATGAAAATTATCATTAATTAGTATTATCATAGTGAATTATCGATATAAATGATAGGATATGGTCATGTGAACAAATATTTTTTCACGGTTTAAGCATAGAATAAATCAGCGCCATCTCTTAAATAATAAATAGTCTCATAAATAATGTTTCCACTTATGATTTTGGTTTTACCTTAGAACCTGTAGAAACACTCCCTAAATTATCGTAAACAAATCAAAATAGCTTTATTTAATGCACCTAATGTATATTAAATAGTATTTAAAGTAATATTAAATGCTACTATTCTAGGTCATATAAATAAAAGAATCGTTTCCTTGAGTGATTTTCTAAAATCATTTAGGCATTCCATTAGGTCTTGTTTTTCTCTCAGTGCTTCAAGAGAGATACATTTAATATGACAATTTCAAAAACTTATAAAAGGAATAAACTTCTGTATTTTTTGCTGGATAACTTATTATTATGTAATATATTATAAATATAATAATGAGATATTTAAATACCACAATTATACACAATACCATGGACTTTTACGGACTACAAATAGGGATCATACTCATACGAGTATCATTTTGAGCTGTTTATGTGTAATAAAACGGGATATAAGGACACTTTTTGTTGCAAAATTTTCATTCACTTACATAATATTATATAACTGTTTCGTTAAAATTACAATGTTTTATCCTCTGTTTACCAATTGCAAACAAAAAAGTACCTTTAACCTCTCAAACATCAAGCGGCCAAATTTGACCACTTCGATATTCCGTCAAAATTCAAGCGGTCAAATATGACCACACCCACCCACAACACTTTAACCCATAAAACTTATATTTAGCTACTACTTTTCTGTGAATAAGTTTGGCATAATAGAATCAATATGAAATTTTCTATCCTCCAGTGGAATAAAAAAAAAGGTTTGTCTCTGGATATTAATTTATATTCTACGTTCATTACGTACGCCATTTTAATGTGGATGTTATTGTATTTTTCTAGTGTTTTATTAGTGTTTTACTATAAAATTGTATTTTATTATAAAACTGTTACAAAAGTTTTTATGTGAATATGATTTATCTTTTTGCGTAAATAACTTCGAGTAATATATAGAAATAATTGTGATTTTCACGATGTCGACATCCGCTTGGAATATTTTTTTGTTATCAAAATACAATGAAATCTTTTTGTAATGGAGTAAAACCTGACTTTTGTTTAGACCACAGGATAGAGAATTATGTATAATTTTTTTAATGCAAAACTTCTTCATAGTAAAGTAGTCTCTAAATATAAGTTTTAATGGTTTTAAGTTCAATTGCTCAATTGCTTGCAACATTTTATATTATCAAGAGTAAAGTACCATATTCAGTACTACTATTAATGTACCATGCGCTAGTAGATTCGATAATATCATATGGTATAACAAGTTATGGTCGTACATTCAAAACATACATCGATAGGATCTATAATCTACAACTAAAATTCTTAAAACTCATTGTAGATGACAAGCTTAAACAAAAATACAATGAAAATAACTATATTGGTCTTTTTAGATACTGCAACGTTATACTTATAAATAAAAAACTTGAATATCATATCATAATCATATCACTGAAAATGATAAAATATTGTAATAGAACACGACAGTGTAATAAAAAAAAGAGTAGCAAAAATAAAATCGAACAACATTTATGGAGACAGGCGCACTCTTAATATATTAGCTTCTATTCTTCACGATCTTCCAGAAACAGTTAAGAACGAATTGACTGAAAAAAAAACTTAAAACAATAATTTAAACATCATTTACTAGACAACCTAAATTAAGTCTTCAAATTTTCCAATTACCTCAGTAAAACTTAAAAAAAAACGGACAATTTTTTTAACTAATTATTTACTAACTAATTATTAAAAATAAATAAATTGCTATAGAATCCGCCTGCATATGAAAAGTGCACACTCACTACCTATTGTCTTAAAAATTGCGTAACATACCGTACACGCTCATCGAGGTAAAATTATAAAACTTGTTTGTTGTCATGTAGCTAATACAATTTAGAATGGCTAATTAAATGTCGAATATTATAAGAATGTGTGTGTAAAGTAAGATAAATGTACTTAGTTGTTATCATACTTAATTTTTTCAATTTTGTGATAGTAGGTAGTTAAAATAATATATTAATGCGTGTAGACGTCTGCCTGCACCAATACAAATCGTTTTGCAGTTTAATGGTGTTGTATAGTAACTATCCACCACCTTAATGAATGATTTGATTTTAGTCACCATTATTTGTCCTTGAATAGGCATCAAAATGCAGACGTCTGTTCACTCTTAAAGAATAATAAAAAATGCCTGAAAAGACCACAGAAATAAGTTCCAATTTTCGTTACTCACCTTACCTTACGAAATATAACAAAATTTAGCTGATATTTTGTACTAGAAATGAGAATGTGGAAACGTGGCCGTTCCCGGGTGTAGCCAACCCATTTTTGTTACAGAAATCGTACGCTGCTATGTGGCATTTACCACTTCGTAATTATGTACATGAAATTGTAGGTATAACAAGTTTAATGGTTTACTACGTAAAAAGTTCACTAAAATGAGAAAAATGCATACCCTGTGTCACTTCCAGAACTAAAACGAATCTAACGACAATTTATGTTTTCAAATCCATCAAGCTGTTAAGGTTGTAGAGCGTACCTAAGATATAGAAGATATTTTTACGTGGTTAAACTATAGTATAGTTGTAGCACAATAGAGTCGTCTCGACCGTGGAAGAACCACGCTCTCAGAGAATACCAGCGTGAAATAGCGGCTCAACGCTGCTGTGTTTCGTATAGTGAGTGAAGAGAACCGGAAACTCATTTTACTGGAAATGAGCCATTCCATCTTATTCCTCACGGGCGACAACGTATCTGCATTTTGGTGTGACTTTACCTTCTCTGTAAAAATTAAAAATCATGTGCGTATCTTAATCTAGTCTCTTTCCATGTGGTCCAGTCTTAGTTTAAACGGCTTATTTAAATGTTTCCACACAACTTAACTTTTTTAAGTTTTGAGCACACGCACACGCACACGCACACGCACACGCACACGCACACGCACACGCACACGCACACACACACACGCACACGCACACGCACACGCACACGCACACGCACATGCACACGCACACGCACACACACACGCACACGCACACGCACACGCACACGCACACGCACACGCACACTCAAACGCACATGCACACGCACACGCACTCGCACACGCACACGCACACGCACACGCACAAACACACGCACACGCACACGTACACGCACACGCACACGCACACGCACACGCACACGCACACACCCACGCACAAGAACACGCGCGCGCACATGCGCACACGCGCGCGCACACACACGCACGCACGCACTCACGCACGCGCACACACACACAGAGACAAACGCACAAACACACACACACACACACACACACACACATTTTTGCAGTACAAAAGGAGTTAATGGACGCATTACAGTGAACGGTACCGCTCGAGATATGCGAGTCTTCAAGAAGCTGACCGGCTATACATCATGCAAGACGATTCGCTTCAGCCGCTCCTAAGTGTATCCGAATCTATGAGAATCGCAGCAGACCTAAAGTTAGGAAAAGCGTTGGGAAAGGCAGAGAAAGATTTTATTGTTAGTAATAACATATGATGCGGTTTTTTTTTAATATTTCACGACCTTATTATTATATTCCTACGTAGTGATGACATAAATTATCTCACCATTTAATTCTGCGATTGTAACGAAACGATATGATCATGGCCATCAATTTGAAGGCATGAGATTTTTATGGCTTTTTCCACAGTCGGTTCTTACGGCACCCATATATCTTACGGGTAAACAAGAATTTGTTCACCGTTTGACTGTGTGACCGCAGTGAAGTATATCCATTACCCCTTATCGTCTTGTGGCCGTCGTAAGATGCAACAGGGGGAAACAACTTTAGAGATGGGCAGCAGCGTCCTCTAATCACAAGATAAAAAAATTAAAAACTGCGGCTACCCACCAGCCTGCCAAACTTGTCAACTATGGCAAATATCTCCCCTGTGAGGTATTCTGTGGGCAGGTCTAAGTATACCGTAACGGTCGAAAACATCTTAGGTGGATGGTGAACTACTTTTGAAACCGCAATTAACAATTAAACCCAAGCGTTGTATTAACAGTTATCTCGACAACAGAGGGTTTGCTAGTTAATAATAATTTCAGTCCATTTATAACACACTAACATTGTAGTCATTAGGTAGCCACCGCAGTTACATGTCCACTACAAAGCCCCAACCTTTGGTTCACTCTTTTTTTGACATTTATGTTCTACAAATATAATTTATGCATGCCTTTCCAAATACAACAAACGAGCTAAGCCTTTAATTTAGTACAGATAAAACTGTAGTAATCAGAATTAGAAGTTTAATGAAATAAAATCATAGTTTGCATAAAGTAATTTATCATCATTGTCATCATTACAGCCATTCAAAGTTCACCGTTAAACATTACATTATGCATGGGTTGACAACTGCATTTTTTTAATGTATAGTTATTATTAAGAAGACGCTACTCTCCATTCCTGTTTGTTTAACAGTATAGTAACGGTATAATACTATACACTAACCTATATCTTCCACCGGGTGTCGTAAGAAGCGACAGAAGGAAACAAAGTATTATATAATAATTAAAAATAATATCTTAATAATAAACGGAAATATTATCCAAATCACCTTGCAATCTTACTTTTATGCCTAAAAGTAAGTTATTTTCTTTTTATACCTGGTCTTCGCTACTAAGTAACCCGCGTCCTCTTAAGCGCAAGGTCGATATAATAAAATAAGAGTGGGTTGATTTAGGCAAATGGCTCAGAACCATATTTTGCTGTGCAGTGAAAAGCTGATCTTACAATGGGCTGAGATAATAATGGCGATGAGAGTAAAAAGTTGTTGAGCAAATAATATATGCCGAAAAGGTAGTACACCGACAAATTAGTTTATCTTATTTTCCAAATACTATGGCATACTACAATAAATACTCCAGCTATAGTATGGGTAGGTTTGACTGGGGAAAGACTACGCTTTCACGGAATACCAGCTTAATGCTGTACACTTGCCTGGAAATGAGACATTTTATCTTATTCCTCAGAGGTGACAACGCTTCTGTATTTTAAATCTTAATCGGAGATAGATGTAGATGTCTATTGGCAACAGCTTCCACTTACCATCAAGTGGACTGTGTGCTCGCTTGTCGCACTTACTTTATTTAAAAGTTGTTTAAAAGAGTAACAGAATTTATTCAAATAGTAGGAGTAAGCTTCGAAATTTCAAATTTTTTCTAATGGGAATTTAAAAATTGGACGTGCATGCAAGAGAGCAATACTAACCAGGCACTGCCACTTTTCCTGTCAGGTAAATTTATATTGAAATGTGGAATGCGGAATACATGTTGTGGTTCCGAAGCACATTCAACGAGATATATTCTCTAGAACGCTTGAAGGTATAATATTAAAAATATTTAGCTCGCATTTCCGAATTCAATTTCAGTGCGATGCATCGTGAGACGTAATCGTCAAAAATTTTTGTGATATTTAGCCATTGAAGACAAATAAAACATTAAAGTACATAATCACCACATCTTTGCTGATTAGGTTTTTCTTATTTATTGGTCTGATTTTGAGAGTTTATTACATTTTACTACGACGTAGGACGTACAGTCAAATGTTGACCTTATTTCCCGAAAGTGTTTGGTTTCATTTGACATGCATTATAAATGTCGCTTACAACGTTTATCTTGTGAGGCCATTTTAATGTTTGAAATAGTAAAATGTAATGAAAATTATCATTAATTAGTATTATCATAGTGAATTATCGATATAAATGATAGGATATGGTCATGTGAACAAATATTTTTTCACGGTTTAAGCATAGAATAAATCAGCGCCATCTCTTAAATAATAAATAGTCTCATAAATAATGTTTCCACTTATGATTTTGGTTTTACCTTAGAACCTGTAGAAACACTCCCTAAATTATCGTAAACAAATCAAAATAGCTTTATTTAATGCACCTAATGTATATTAAATAGTATTTAAAGTAATATTAAATGCTACTATTCTAGGTCATATAAATAAAAGAATCGTTTCCTTGAGTGATTTTCTAAAATCATTTAGGCATTCCATTAGGTCTTGTTTTTCTCTCAGTGCTTCAAGAGAGATACATTTAATATGACAATTTCAAAAACTTATAAAAGGAATAAACTTCTGTATTTATTGCTGGATAACTTATTATTATGTAATATATTATAAATATAGTAATGAGATATTTAAATACCACAATTATACACAATACCATGGACTTTTACGGACTACAAATAGGGATCATACTCATACGAGTATCATTTTGAGCTGTTTATGTGTAATAAAACGGGATATAAGGACACTTTTTGTTGCAAAATTTTCATTCACTTACATAATATTATATAACTGTTTCGTTAAAATTACAATGTTTTATCCTCTGTTTAACAATTGCAAACAAAAAAGTACCTTTAACCTCTTAAACATCAAGCGGCCAAATTTGACCACTTCGATATTCCGTCAAAATTCAAGCGGTCAAATATGACCACACCCACCCACAACACTTTAACCCATAAAACTTATATTTAGCTACTACTTTTCTGTGAATAAGTTTGGCATAATAGAATCAATATGAAATTTTCTATCCTCCAGTGGAATAAAAAAAAAGGTTTGTCTCTGGATATTAATTTATATTCTACGTTCATTACGTACGCCATTTTAATGTGGATGTTATTGTATTTTTCTAGTGTTTTATTAGTGTTTTACTATAAAATTGTATTTTATTATAAAACTGTTACAAAAGTTTTTATGTGAATATGATTTATCTTTTTGCGTAAATAACTTCGAGTAATATATAGAAATAATTGTGATTTTCACGATGTCGACATCCGCTTGGAATATTTTTTTGTTATCAAAATACAATGAAATCTTTTTGTAATGGAGTAAAACCTGACTTTTGTTTAGACCACAGGATAGAGAATTATGTATAATTTTTTTAATGCAAAACTTCTTCATAGTAAAGTAGTCTCTAAATATAAGTTTTAATGGTTTTAAGTTCAATTGCTCAATTGCTTGCAACATTTTATATTATCAAGAGTAAAGTACCATATTCAGTACTACTATTAATGTACCATGCGCTAGTAGATTCGATAATATCATATGGTATAACAAGTTATGGTCGTACATTCAAAACATACATCGATAGGATCTATAATCTACAACTAAAATTCTTAAAACTCATTGTAGATGACAAGCTTAAACAAAAATACAATGAAAATAACTATATTGGTCTTTTTAGATACTGCAACGTTATACTTATAAATAAAAAACTTGAATATCATATCATAATCATATCACTGAAAATGATAAAATATTGTAATAGAACACGACAGTGTAATAAAAAAAACAGTAGCAAAAATAAAATCGAACAACATTTATGAAGACAGGCGCACTCTTAATATATTAGCTTCTATTCTTCACGATCTTCCAGAAACAGTTAAGAACGAATTGACTGAAAAAAAAACTTAAAACATTAATTTAAACATCATTTACTAGACAACCTAAATTAAGTCTTCAAATTTTCCAATTACCTCAGTAAAACTTAAAAAAAACGGACAATTTTTTTAACTAATTATTTACTAACTAATTATTAAAAATAAATAAATTGCTATAGAATCAGCCTGCATATGAAAAGTGCACACTCACTACCTATTGTCTTAAAAATTGCGTAACATACCGTACACGCTCATCGAGGTAAAATTATAAAACTTGTTTGTTGTCATGTAGCTAATACAATTTAGAATGGCTAATTAAATGTCGAATATTATAAGAATGTGTGTGTAAAGTAAGATAAATGTACTTAGTTGTTATCATACTTACTTTTTCAATTTTGTGATAGTAGGTAGTTAAAATAATATATTAATGCGTGTAGACGTCTGCCTGCACCAATACAAATCGTTTTGCAGTTTAATGGTGTTGTATAGTAACTATCCACCACCTTAATGAATGATTTGATTTTAGTCACCATTATTTGTCCTTGAATAGGCATCAAAATGCAGACGTCTGTTCACTCTTAAAGAATAATAAAAAATGCCTGAAAAGACCACAGAAATAAGTTCCAATTTTCGTTACTCACCTTACCTTACGAAATATAACAAAATTTAGCTGATATTTTGTACTAGAAATGAGAATGTGGAAACGTGGCCGTTCCCGGGTGTAGCGAACCCATTTTTGTTACAGAAATCGTACGCTGCTATGTGGCATTTACCACTTCGTAATTATGTACATGAAATTGTAGGTATAACAAGTTTAATGGTTTACTACGTAAAAAGTTCACTAAAATGAGAAAAATGCATACCCTGTGTCACTTCCAGAACACGCACACGCACACGCACACGCACACGCACACGCACACGCACACGCACACGCATACGCACACGCACACGCACACGCACACGCATACGCACACGCACACGCACACGCACACTCAAACGCACATGCACACGCACACGCACTCGCACACGCACACGCACACGCACAAGCACACGCACACGCACACGTACACGCACACGCCCACGCACACGAACACGCACACGCACACACACACGCACACGCATACGCACACGCACACGCACACGCACACTCAAACGCACATGCACACACACACGCACTCGCACACGCACACTCACACGCACACGCGCGCACGCACACGCACACGCACACGCACACGCACACGCCCACGCACAAGAACACGCGCGCGCACGTGCGCACACGCGCGCACACACACGCACGCACGCACTCACGCACGCACGCAAGCACGCACGCACGCGCACACACACACACAGACAAACGCACAAACACACACACACACACACACACACACACATTTTTGCAGTACAAAAGGAGTTAATGGACGCATTACAGTGAACGGTACCGCTCGAGATATGCGAGTCTTCAAGAAGCTGACCGGCTATACATCATGCAAGACGATTCGCTTCAGCCGCTCCTAAGTGTATCCGAATCTATGAGAACCGCAGCAGACCTAAAGTTAAGAAAAGCGTTGGGAAAGGCAGAGAAAGATTTTATTGTTAGTAATAACATATGATGCGGTTTTTTTTTAATATTTCACTACCTTATTATTATATTCCTACGTAGTGATGACATAAATTATCTCACCATTTAATTCTGCGATTGTAACGAAACGATATGATCATGGCCATCAATTTGAAGGCATGAGATTTTTATGGCTTTTTCCACAGTCGGTTCTTACGGCACTCATATATCTTACGGGTAAACAAGAATTTGTTCACCGTTTGACTGTGTGACCGCAGTGAAGTATATCCATTACCCCTTATCGTCTTGTGGCCGTCGTAAGATGCAACAGGGGGAAACAACTTTAGAGATGGGCAGCAGCGTCCTCTAATCACAAGATAAAAAAATTAAAAACTGCGGCTACCCACCAGCCTGCCAAACTTGTCAACTATGGCAAATATCTCCCCTGTGAGGTATTCTGTGGGCAGGTCTAAGTATACTGTAACGGTCGAAAACATCTTAGGTGGATGGTGAACTACTTTTGAAACCGCAATTAACAATTAAACCCAAGCGTTGTATTAACAGTTATCTCGACAACAGAGGGTTTGCTAGTTAATAATAATTTCAGTCCATTTATAACACACTAACATTGTAGTCATTAGGTAGCCACCGCAGTTACATGTCCACTACAAAGCCCCAACCTTTGGTTCACTCTTTTTTTGACATTTATGTTCTACAAATATAATTTATGCATGCCTTTCCAAATACAACAAACGAGCTAAGCCTTTAATTTAGTACAGATAAAACTGTAGTAATCAGAATTAGAAGTTTAATGAAATAAAATCATAGTTTGCATAAAGTAATTTATCATCATTGTCATCATTACAGCCATTCACAGTTCACCGTTAAACATTACATTATGCATGGGTTGACAACTGCATTTTTTTAATGTATAGTTATTATTAAGAAGACGCTACTCTCCATTCCTGTTTGTTTAACAGTATAGTAACGGTATAATACTATACACTAACCTATATCTTCCACCGGGTGTCGTAAGAAGCGACAGAAGGAAACAAAGTATTATATAATAATTAAAAATAATATCTTAATAATAAACGGAAATATTATCCAAATCACCTTGCAATCTTACTTTTACGCCTAAAAGTAAGTTATTTTCTTTTTATACCTGGTCTTCGCTACTAAGTAACCCGCGTCCTCTTAAGCGCAAGGTCGATATAATAAAATAAGAGTGGGTTGATTTAGGCAAATGGCTCAGAACCATATTTTGCTGTGCAGTGAAAAGCTGATCTTACAATGGGCTGAGATAATAATGGCGATGAGAGTAAAAAGTTGTTGAGCAAATAATATATGCCGAAAAGGTAGTACACCGACAAATTAGTTTATCTTATTTTCCAAATACTATGGCATACTACAATAAATACTCCAGCTATAGTATGGGTAGGTTTGACTGGGGAAAGACTACGCTTTCACGGAATACCAGCTTAATGCTGTACACTTGCCTGGAAATGAGACATTTTATCTTATTCCTCAGAGGTGACAACGCTTCTGTATTTTAAATCTTAATCGGAGATAGATGTAGATGTCTATTGGCAACAGCTTCCACTTACCATCAAGTGGACTGTGTGCTCGCTTGTCGCACTTACTTTATTTAAAAGTTGTTTAAAAGAGTAACAGAATTTATTCAAATAGTAGGAGTAAGCTTCGAAATTTCAAATTTTTTCTAATGGGAATTTAAAAATTGGACGTGCATGCAAGAGAGCAATACTAACCAGGCACTGCCACTTTTCCTGTGAGGTAAATTTATATTGAAATGTGGAATGCGGAATACATGTTGTGGTTCCGAAGCACATTCAACGAGATATATTCTCTAGAACGCTTGAAGGTATAATATTAAAAATATTTAGCTCGCATTTCCGAATTCAATTTCAGTGCGATGCATCGTGAGACGTAATCGTCAAAAATTTTTGTGATATTTAGCCATTGAAGACAAATAAAACATTAAAGTACATAATCACCACATCTTTGCTGATTAGGTTTTTCTTATTTATTGGTCTGATTTTGAGAGTTTATTACATTTTACTACGACGTAGGACGTACAGTCAAATGTTGACCTTATTTCCCGAAAGTGTTTGGTTTCATTTGACATGCATTATAAATGTCGCTTACAACGTTTATCTTGTGAGGCCATTTTAATGTTTGAAATAGTAAAATGTAATGAAAATTATCATTAATTAGTATTATCATAGTGAATTATCGATATAAATGATAGGATATGGTCATGTGAACAAATATTTTTTCACGGTTTAAGCATAGAATAAATCAGCGCCATCTCTTAAATAATAAATAGTCCCATAAATAATGTTTCCACTTATGATTTTGGTTTTACCTTAGAACCTGTAGAAACACTCCCTAAATTATCGTAAACAAATCAAAATAGCTTTATTTAATGCACCTAATGTATATTAAATAGTATTTAAAGTAATATTAAATGCTACTATTCTAGGTCATATAAATAAAAGAATCGTTTCCTTGAGTGATTTTCTAAAATCATTTAGGCATTCCATTAGGTCTTGTTTTTCTCTCAGTGCTTCAAGAGAGATACATTTAATATGACAATTTCAAAAACTTATAAAAGGAATAAACTTCTGTATTTATTGCTGGATAACTTATTATTATGTAATATATTATAAATATAATAATGAGATATTTAAATACCACAATTATACACAATACCATGGACTTTTACGGACTACAAATAGGGATCATACTCATACGAGTATCATTTTGAGCTGTTTATGTGTAATAAAACGGGATATAAGGACACTTTTTGTTGCAAAATTTTCATTCACTTACATAATATTATATAACTGTTTCGTTAAAATTACAATGTTTTATCCTCTGTTTACCAATTGCAAACAAAAAAGTACCTTTAACCTCTCAAACATCAAGCGGCCAAATTTGACCACTTCGATATTCCGTCAAAATTCAAGCGGTCAAATATGACCACACCCACCCACAACACTTTAACCCATAAAACTTATATTTAGCTACTACTTTTCTGTGAATAAGTTTGGCATAATAGAATCAATATGAAATTTTCTATCCTCCAGTGGAATAAAAAAAAAGGTTTGTCTCTGGATATTAATTTATATTCTACGTTCATTACGTACGCCATTTTAATGTGGATGTTATTGTATTTTTCTAGTGTTTTATTAGTGTTTTACTATAAAATTGTATTTTATTATAAAACTGTTACAAAAGTTTTTATGTGAATATGATTTATCTTTTTGCGTAAATAACTTCGAGTAATATATAGAAATAATTGTGATTTTCACGATGTCGACATCCGCTTAGAATATTTTTTTGTTATCAAAATACAATGAAATCTTTTTGTAATGGAGTAAAACCTGACTTTTGTTTAGACCACAGGATAGAGAATTATGTATAATTTTTTTAATGCAAAACTTCTTCATAGTAAAGTAGTCTCTAAATATAAGTTTTAATGGTTTTAAGTTCAATTGCTCAATTGCTTGCAACATTTTATATTATCAAGAGTAAAGTACCATATTCAGTACTACTATTAATGTACCATGCGCTAGTAGATTCGATAATATCATATGGTATAACAAGTTATGGTCGTACATTCAAAACATACATCGATAGGATCTATAATCTACAACTAAAATTCTTAAAACTCATTGTAGATGACAAGCTTAAACAAAAATACAATGAAAATAACTATATTGGTCTTTTTAGATACTGCAACGTTATACTTATAAATAAAAAAACTTGAATATCATATCATAATCATATCACTGAAAATGATAAAATATTGTAATAGAACACGACAGTGTAATAAAAAAAACAGTAGCAAAAATAAAATCGAACAACATTTATGGAGACAGGCGCACTCTTAATATATTAGCTTCTATTCTTCACGATCTTCCAGAAACAGTTAAGAACGAATTGACTGAAAAAAAAACTTAAAACATTAATTTAAACATCATTTACTAGACAACCTAAATTAAGTCTTCAAATTTTCCAATTACCTCAGTAAAACTTAAAAAAAAAACGGACAATTTTTTTAACTAATTATTTACTAACTAATTATTAAAAATAAATAAATTGCTATAGAATCAGCCTGCATATGAAAAGTGCACACTCACTACCTATTGTCTTAAAAATTGCGTAACATACCGTACACGCTCATCGA